>JAPYYS010000311.1:0-456956 GCA_030522525.1 Campopleginae sp. 14b
CGACGAATTATTAATGTTAACAAAATTGAAAATATTCAAAAACAGTTGGGAAACGCGCTCCTTGCTGTGAAAGTGTCTTGTAGCGAGCTCGCTTGACTTGGACACTAGCGTAAATGTACTTGTCTCGAGTCGCTACCGCGACTCTTGATATACCAAATGGATCGCGTCTTGGCTAATGGAGGATGAAGCTTGTATCGCCGCAACGATCCAAAAACTAACGAATCCTTATAATTTTCTACCAACTTCCGATCGCCTCGAAATCCACCGGAAACGAATGAATTTTATTTTTTCTCCTTTTGACTCATACATAAAAATTCATTAAATATCTACGAGTACAAAGTTTCCCAAATATCTCTCTGGCGTGTTGTTTATCCTCGCGGAATTTGGACCACCCACAAGCTTACAAGAAGAATATCGTTTGGCTCGTATCTATACTATACGAAATTTGATTAATTTGTCAGAGCATTTCGCTCGGTTCGTTTTGTTCTTCCGGAAAACGTATCGCCGCAACGGAATGATTGGCGTAAGTGTAACGCCCCTTCCTCGTGCTTCCTTTTTCCTTTAAATAATGGGAGGATTTGTCTCGCTCAGGGTTTCCTCCCGTGATATATGCACGAATGCATGTAAAAGTAAATAGACGTGTACAGAGCGAAGAGGAATTCCATGATCTCGGTGGAAGGACGATATGCAACGCCGAAAGTGCATGAGAAACTTTTCGTTTAGTTTTTGGCGACGTATCTACGAGCACGAACCACACGAGACTGATATTTCTCCTTGCGTCCCCGTCCTTCTCATATATTCTCAGCTTTACGCTTCCTATTCTCGTATATAAGCACCAGAGACATCGAGGACAATTGCTACAGCAGCAGCACTGAATTTGGACATTGCGCTGTGTGCAATATCCAACGTGCCAGTCGGACGAATTTTTCAATACTCTTGAAAGTTAAAAATACCCTCCTCACATGAACGCATCGAAATAAATGTATCCGGACAATTGTTTTACCTTACGTAACAACTTGCATACACATATGCTCTAAAGTTCTGCACTGCAGCTCCGATTTAGCCAATATATTTGTACGTGTATCATCGCTTTTTGTATACAACTTTGGCAACGTTGTATACGGACAAATATCCGAAGCGAAAGAAGAGTCGCATCGCTGAGACGTGAGAACGCGTAAGGCACGTATTCGCTATACCAGAGCGCCTGACTAGCACAGCCAATCTCTACTATCCACCAATGGATCGTGAGCGTATACCAGTTTCAGAATGTAACCCACATTTTTATTCCAACATTTCTCGTTTACCTACGAAATGGTGTGCAAATTCCGATTGCCATGAATTTTATACTCATTGCATTGATTTTTCAAAAACGTTCCAATTTCAATTATTTTGCCAGATTTTTTCATCAGTTCAAAATCGACGAAGATCAAGTTTTCGCTTCGTAATAAACGCGGCCTGATATTTCCAATTTTTACAAACCCCAGGATCGTGTTTGAAAATTTCTGCCTTAACGCTGACGGACAAAAAAAATGTCCAATCGATCAAACTCTTTCGAGGCTTATACGATATGCGCAACAATGAATATCTTGAATATTTCACAAAGTATTTTGCTATCCTTCGTTCGGCATAGGAATACTGGGACCTGCCATTTTTTATGGAATCGTAAGTTGGATCTTCGAAGCTTGATAATCAATGAC
The DNA here is from genome assembly GCA_030522525.1 of Campopleginae sp. 14b. Taxonomy (NCBI): domain Eukaryota; kingdom Metazoa; phylum Arthropoda; class Insecta; order Hymenoptera; family Ichneumonidae; species Campopleginae sp. 14b. The sequence goes on from JAPYYS010000311.1 coordinate 1,698, forward strand.
ACTGAGTTTCCTGTCCCTCGGACCTGCCCATGGCTCGTTTAATCACATTTTTCTTTTTTTTTCAAGAGCATCGTTACTAACCTGTTGTACATGAGGACATCGGGTTTCCATAGCCTGTGGGGTGGAATCCGCAGATCTCTGACGCCTCCGTACTCGGAGACGTTCCACCTCATGTTCACGTCGTTCCATTCCTGAAAAAGAAATAAATCGAAAATAGCCAATTTTTTGGTTAGATCCTCGAAATTGAAAAATAGTAAAAAAAAAAAAAAAGGAGAGAAATATACGCAAGGACATGTGCGCCGAGGAGCTTTCAGGCTCTCTCGAGATTTCAATACCAATCGCGTTACATCGTCCGTAAAAAAAAAGAATTCAGCAAAAACAAATCCGATTGAATTGCAATTCCACCTCCTCATTCGACCATCTCGGATTTGAGGAATCCTTTGAGTTTGATCTCATGACCCGTGTATAATACGATGCGACGAGTTGACCTGTATATAAACTCCTTATTCCTCACCTCCTTTTACCCATATAACATTCCATTACCCTATTCCTTTTCCCTGAAGCAACATAGGAGGAGAATCTCAAAGAACAAAACGCTGTCTCTGTGAGATCGAAGAGGAAATAAAAGAAAAAACAAGATTCCGGTGTTATCAAGGGAACGATTTGAATTTCACGCGGTATCGAAACCAACGAGGAATAATTGTAAGAAAATTAGGCAACCGGAGGGACACGTTCGAGTTGGAAGATGCAATAATATCGTTGGAGCGTAGCGTGACCTTTTCCCCGATTTTCTTTCCGCTATATTTCTCTCCTCTTTTGTTTTCTTTCCCTATGTTTTTTTTTTTATCTTCAATTTCGTTCGCTCTTTTATGGCGCAATGCAGCGTGCTCGAGAGAGGGAGAAGTCGAAATAAAAAAGGAGCGAGTGAAAGTCTTTTTCTGCACGTTTTTCTCGTCCCATCGGACCCAACTCGCGCGCTCTCTCAACTCCGTATTATAGGAATTCGCAAATCGTACAATCCTTTCTCGCATTAATTTCGATTACTGTCAATCGGCATACCAGGCATTCCGAATCTCTTGGAATTTTATAACGATCCGTTTGAAAAAGGGAAAGGGATAAGAGTTGGCGGGTTTAATGTCGCCGAAAACTCACTGCGAGGGTTTCATTGGACGACGTGTAACTCGAAAGGTTATTTGCATTCTGAAGCATCCCTCGTGCGAAGAAAAAAGAAAAACAAAATGACTCTCGATTGAACGAGATGGCTCGCGCTATGTTTTATCATTCCTCGCTAAAAGCTTCGAGAATAACGTTGAAAAATTTGCCCTAAATTACACATTTTTGTCGTAGGCATTAGGCGAACTTACATTTTTCGTATTATTCCCGCGGCAATCCCGTGCTAAACTTTTTCTAATAATGGCACCGATTATTCTCGTCCCATTATCATTGTGAATAGTGTTCGCGAGCGTTGCTGAATTTTCTCCCATGTCCATAGTCGCTCGATCTCGCGGCACAGAGTGCCAAGCGTTGGACAATTTTCTTTCCGCAAAGTAGACACGCATTCGCACATGAATAATGCCCTGAGGATCTTCTCTGTTCAGATTCAAATATACGTTTGATGAAGAAAGAAAATGCCATGGGAAAGAGAAATGATGAATTATTCGCGCAGAAGAATATCTTGGCAAGAAAAATAAAGACCCGAAAGTACCGGAGGAAATTGAAAAAAAAACAAAATGATAAAAAAAGGAAAGAAGAAATCGTTGCGAACTAGAGAGCGAAGCCCTCTTTGGCGCTACGTAAATTATCCAAGTGATATCGCGACGTTGAACGTGTGCGGGAAGTGCGAGTTGAATGAAAATGCAAATTAGGACCGCACCGACGGCAGCTACTCCGGAATAGCTCGCTTCGCCCTTTCACATTCCATAACGAATTTCAATACGCCATATCGTTCCGGAGTATATTGGCTTTTTGACTTACTTCTATCGATTCGACAGCCCAGCCACTCCAGTAGTTTCGAATTAATTAACGCCTTAATCAAATTAAGCACAATCGTTCGCATGACTTTTTTTTTCTCCAGTGAACCGAGGAGGCGACTGTGTGGACGCGAAGTTGCTTCGCGATGTAACAAATTCAGGAGACGATGACGGACGACGGAATGAAAAACAACCTTTACATTGCGATTGCTTTTCGGTCCAAAGGTCACGTACCGATAAGCCGAATATCAATTGGCAATGGATTCCTAGGATCAAAGGGCTTGATGCACTGCCAAGATCTTGGAAAATGATGCTCCGGAGTGGCAGTTGGAAAAATACAAGCTCTCGAAGTAAAAATAAAAAATAAATATATTTGTGAAAACGGAACATTAAGGAAAGAGCTATAGGAATATGATCGGGCGAGTATGGAGGATACATATCGCACGTACGTTTTAGACGGAACATTCATAGGTATAAGAGTGGAAAGGGGAGTGACGTGATTCGCCGAGGGATTTGGTGGATGGACCAGATGGAAATTCTCAAGTTTCTGGCTTATATGCACCGCGCGCGAAAGAGGGATTTCATGCTAGGATCGGAGGCGGCTGACTCGTTCGACTTATATTTATAACGCCAGTGGGACTCTTGGAGATCCTTGACGCGGGAGTTTCGACCGAGAGAAGCTCATTCTCCTTTGGAAAATCGCGGAAGGGTAGCGGACGAGAAGCTAAAAAGAAAAGAACGAGGAATCGGTATTGCGACCCCCTCGAGGACGAGGCGAAACAGAGAAAAGAAAAGAGAGGACGATCCTCGTTTGCTTGGCTGTACGCGTTCTATTCGCGAAAAACCACTTTTACACCCTTAATTCGGGTTAGAAAGGTTATCTCTTCTTTCTGCTACGTCGTATATGTATGCACGAAGCAAACTCGAGCATTTGACCGCGACAAGCATCCAGCCCTCTGAATTAAGTTCATTCCGTGCCGAATTCAGAAAGATCCCTCTGGCCCCGACCAGTACTTAACGAATCCGCTTCTCCACATTCTTGCACAACGTGACACTCGATATAGATGAGAGAAAATATAGAAATAGAAGGAACAAAGATTAAGCGGGCAAGTCTTCATTTTGAAAATGTCATGGCCACCGATTCCGCAGCCCCGGAGAAAGAAAGAGACCATCCGGATGTATAACTCAACTGTGGCTCTCTGTGCTCAGCACAAACACGTGGGTAGACGTCGAGTCATGCCACAGCAGAGTGGCAATATAAGTGTATGCGATCTGTCGTATAGATTCTTGGAAAGAGATTACAGAAATTTTCCTCGACGCAATCGCGGCGACGAGAACGATTTATTTTTCTCGTTTGTTCATCAGTACCAAATGATTGAGAAATCATTGCGACAAAAACAAATACGGATGATTGGGAATTTTTGAATAAACGCAAACGGAATAATAATTTAGCTGCGATGTAGCCAACAGTAGGAAAAAAGCTCCGACTCATTATTCAAAGCTCCAACCACGAGTGAATTCTTCCAGAGATAAAAGAAGAAAAAAAGGGACTGGGATTCCGAGGGGACTACGTGCAGCCAAAAATTTAAGGCTTTGCCAGCACCGAATTTCATGAACGCGACTGCAAAATTTCCATTCGGATTACCACGAAAAATCCAGGCTCTGGTGACGGAGTGCTACGTGGCATATACGTATGAGAATTTTTGTAGAAATTCCAGACATCGACTCTTTTGGACTCGGAGATTTATTATTTGAAATAACCCATGCTAAGATTCTCGACGTTACTTTATCCATTTCCGTCCTCCCTCGGTCCTCTTGCTTCTCGGACGTGTGCCCTTTGCTCGTAAGAAATAGAATATCTATTTATCGTGTCAAACAAAAACACACAGCATAGAGGCACTGCGAGAATGTAACGGCGTTGAAAGCTCTTAGCTCTGGTACAAAAGTATCTCCGTATACATGTCGAAAGTTTATTGTCTCGGATCAATCCCGCCGAGTCCGAGATTAAGATTAATGGTCCGATATACTCAGTGAAATATGAGATACTAGGAGGCAAGATTGTATAAACGGAGTATCGTGATTTCGAGAGTGTGCTTACGTTGACGTTGTGTGTGCGAGGCTCTCAACGAGAAACCTTTTTTTCTCGTACTCGCTCGGTTTTTGGTCCAAACAGTTGTTCGCATTTATCTCGGAGCAAGGAATATTTAGGGATTAAGAGATTCTTCCTCTATTTCGTGTGGTCAAGAGGGGAACGTTTTTTCCTTATGAAGACGAACCGGAAGTTTGCATGATTTTGATCAATTTAATGGAGATGGAAATGGAAGTAAATATTTGTGCACAGACTCGAAGGATCAAAACCCAATGTAGCAAAGTTCAACAAGTTTCTTCTTTTTCCAGGCAGACTCCTGTTGTATTTTTTGTTTTTTTTTGTTTTTTGCTCTCTTTCTCTTCTGCACGAAACAGCTGAGAGAAATTGAGATTCCCATTTGGGTGAGTATCTTGGAGGCGAACTGTGGTTAGTTCGGCCAAAACTTTCACTCGTTAAAGCTTCGTGCACACTTTCCAAACGTTAATTTGTTTCGTTCGAGTTGCACTCCGGAGGAAATCTTCCACCAACGCGACTATGCAACGAGCACATCCTAACGACTTACATAACCGTATATAGATGCCCACCTTGTAGTATATTGACGTTTCGAGGCGATGTTAATTATCGATCTTGCGATTTGCCCTATCTTTGCCAATTTTCAACCTCATCGAGTTCAACTTCAGGTTTTTATTGATAGGCGCAAATAAATTGTGCAAACCTCTCGACCCCATGAGCTTTTTTGCATTAAAAGAGATCAAATTTGAGAGATAAACATTCGAGGCAATTTATTGATGAAGAAAAACACGAATTTGCATCCAAGTTAAATGGAATCGTTGCTCTCGGGTATCGATCACATTGCCTGATGATTACTTTCCTCCCACCGATCGACTCGGACAGATATTTCATCAATAGACAAAAAACAAAGTGTACGAAACGCGACAGTCTCGATTTTTCTGACACAAGGGATTTACACGAATTAATTGAATCGATAATGTATCAATAAGGAATATAGCAAGTGCCACATATTCCCAAGCACATACGTACGTCATATGTACACATGTGAAAGGCACATAGACAACTTTAAATCGCAGACATATCGCAACTGCATTTGGGTCATAGCGAAAAGGCGAGGAGACACGAGCAGGACGGAGAGTTCGAGCTCAAACTGTCCTCGCGTACGTGACTAACTCTCCAAGAGAACTTAAGCTCTTCGATATTAGTCGAGGAAAACGATGGAGAACGAGAAATTCACGAAGACGTATGTGTGTGTCCTCGACTGTATAATCGGCAGGGTTTTTCGTTTAAAAAAACCACGCGAAAGAATCTTTTTTCCAATTAAAAAAATCTGTGTCCGTATGGTATGGAGCAATTAAAAACATACATCGGAATTCAATCAGGAAATTATGATCATCACTTTTTTTGCACGATTTTTCAATCTGAGGATTCAATTGAATTTTTTATTTTTTTATAGGCATCAAAATCTCGAAATTTCGTTTCGGGTGAAGGAAACTTCGATAAACAATGTAATTTCGACTTACCAACTTGAGCCATAGATTGGTGATGAGCAGCTGATTCTTCTCGTCCTGAAAGTGTAGAAAGAAATATGATATGTTTTCATTTGATCAACAAACAAGAAAGCGAATAATTTTGTTTCTCATAACGACTAGAAATTAGACCCGAATACAATATTTTTCGAACGTGTACTACGATAACAACTGATATGCAATCTGGAATACAACAAATTCTACTTGCTTATTTCTACGACTATGATTATTAGCTAATAGTTTTAAGTCCACGCAGTGACGAATCATGCAGCTAATTGAAATATCCTGCTTTTTCTAGATCGACAACTTTCCAAAAGCTTCGTGCTTTCTCTACGACTAACCAAAAGCTAATTTACCAGGCACTTATAAGAACGAAATTTTCATTCAATTTTTGACGAAAAAAACAAAAAAAAAACAAAATGGACTGGAATAATTTCGACCTCCCTGAGGTCGTTTCAACGTTTTCGTTCTACTAGTAATGATTTTTAAACTACACAATTGATTATAAAAATACATTTGAAAAACGTACGTACAGCTTTTGTGTTTAGAGACTTTTCTATGTCCAAGTTATTTCCAAGTTTTTAAACAAATTTTCGACGTCGGTTTTGTTCAAACTCGACAAAAGTTTTGTTTGTTCTTTTTTATCACATCTCGATCCTCGACGTTTCATTCTCTTGAATAATGTCGCCAGAATCGTAAACGCCTTCATGATGAAAAGGATAAACGAAAAATCACGACGTGATGATTTTTGGATATTGTTGTTTATTCATTATTCCAACATTGATAGGACTCATTCGCGGAGCTTTTGTGCTGTCCAGCGGAGGCCTGGCAGCAGGCCCATGTTTTTTATCTGTGGGCTTTTTTAATGGAACATTCGATTGTAGCAGTTTAACGTGCGAGTGACATTGCACTAAAGTGACAAACAAGAAATAAAATGACGTTGGTAGTTGTAGGTTTTCAGGAGGTGGGATATTTCGGTGGAGTTTCGAAATGGACGATCAATCGTGAGACTGATGGTGTAGCGGTGGATTGGAAAATTGGAATTTCAAGAGTTGAAAAAGTGTCTGAAAAAATGAGCTCGATTGAATTTTCCAACTTTTGGGGATTGGGAAAATGATGGATTATTTAAAATCAGAGTGAGGCGATTGATGGTGACAGCTGAGAAGAAATATGTCGCCGAATATCCTGTTGGAAATTATTCGAAATTATATTCTCGTTGAACAATTCGACGAGACATTTATTTCGAGACGTAAAAATCGTGGTCGACTTAATTAGTTTGTCGATGGACACGTAGACGGGGCGGGCTCTGCTTGTCTTAACGAGGTCGCCTTCGATTTCCCTGCTCGTTCACCCTTGAACGGTTCGGCTCCGCAATAAGAGGGAGAGAACGTAAGGAACGGCGTCGCGTGGAAAGGAAAAAATCGACTGCAGCCTGCTGAACCAATACCGAGGAAATTCCTTAATCATTAAAGTTATATCTTCCCAAGGACGAAGCGACGAAGGTCAATGGAATAAATCGATAAGATAAAGTTTAACGAAATATTTGTCGGTCTGTGGATAATTCAATGGGTTTTGTCGGAGGTCGTCATCGCTCTGGAGATCGAACAGAGTTCGAGGACAAACCAACCGAATGATTGTGGACAATGCAATGCGTAAACGAGCCGAACGCTACGCTTAGTGCCTTCTCCTCTGCATGTTTCCCTCTCGCAGGTGCAGTCAGTTCCAACTAGAAATCGGCCCTCGGGATATGACGGAGGAGGAAGAGGCTGAGCTTGAGACCGAGAGAGAGAGAGAGAGGCGTCAATCCATCGATCTTCTTAATAAACAATTAACTAGCGATTCCATTAACTGGGGAGAATCTACAAACCGTAGTGTCCGCGCGAGCAGGACGATGCACATTTTTTTCGCAAAGGCTCACGAATCCAAATGGACAATGTGTAATCTCTACAGGGAATGTGCACGCGGACACAAATTCACCGGTGAATTAACACGAGTGTGTGCATTAATTCGCGAGACCCAATTAAGAAGCCAAGTCCGAGGTTTAAATAAATAAGCTCGATCTACCACGAGTCCAAGTGTGCGTGTATGCAAATAATACGTGTATAGAGTGCGGAGAGTAAGGATGTATACGGAGCAAGTTTATGTATTTTCGATGTGAGAGTGTATAGCGCCTTTCGTCTCGTCTCGTCTCCGAGCAGAGAACATATATCGAGTCCACCGTATGCCCTAGCGAGTCTCGGACTGCGGTAACTAGCCTCGCCCCTTGCCTCTGACAAGCCCCTTTCCGCGCTGTTCCTTTCCGCGAGCTACGAGCGCGTTAACTCATCGATGCAGTTATCGATGCAACCGATCGACAGCCTCTCTCTCTCTCTCTCTCTCTCTCTCTCACTCTCTTTCCTTCTTTCGCCTTAGCACGACTCACCTGCTTTTCCTCTTCGCTCTGCCGCGATAAACGCTCTTTCAATGTTCACACCAGCTTTCCCAGAGGCAACGCGCGGCAATCCCTCTTTCCTCCCTCCCCAATTCATCCACCTGTGTACTATAACGACGCCTCGGTCGTACCGACCCCCTAAGGCATTGTTTCTCCGCACGAGTATCCTTCATTAAGCTGCGGTTTATCGACGTACCCCCACTCCTCCGCCCATTACGTACCGTTGTAAAAGCCTCTTTCCACCGATCGGAACACTTTTCTACTCTCTTCTGTATTACACGGCCACTGCTCTCTTTCCAAGAGAGGGGCAGAGAGAGAGAGAGAGAGGGAGCAAGGTGGTAGGGGGAGGAGAAGAAGACGAGGGTGAAATAAGGCCTGTGGATGGTTTGATGTTTCTTGTACGTTTTTTTTTTCCATGCACTATATTACTCAGATTGGCTCGATATGCCACGTTCCGACCAATATCAAATTTTCTTTTCCCCAGCATTCCTCGCTTTCTGACATGTGACGAATGTGTTTTTTTTTTCTTTCTTTTTCGTCTTTTTTCTGGTTTCCTCCTGCAAAAAGCATTCCAAATGTTGTCTGCTTGAAACTTGGCTTCCGTAGGGAAAATCCTCTACTAACGACCTAAGAAACTCGCTTTATAACTTGGCGAAATACTTGTTTAACATCTCGGAAAACAAGTTTTTATAACTTGATACTTTCCATGGCATAAAAATTGTTCTTTCCTGTTTTATTTCACTAATATCTGTTTTATGTATAACCAGTGTTCTTTATGGAAGAGATATTATCGTTGGTCGCTCGTTCCAGCAGTATCTTTGAGAAGTTTGCAGTTACTATATAGGTTTGTTTGTTTTTTATACTCTCTATCATTCAATCGGAAAGTCTCTCGTCGCGTTCCGAGTTTGGCGAAAAATAGTTTGACTCCCGTTGGCCCAGCAACACGGAGAATGGCTTTTTATCCGCATGTGACACACGGTGAGCACATGTTGTACCTTTCAACCGACCAGCCAGACTGGCACACTAGAGAGAAAGAGAAAAGAGTATCGAGAACAAATCCCCTGACCGCGTGGTGCAATGTCTGTTAGCCTCTTTCTCCGACAGTCGCCTCCCCATTCTGCTCTCCTCTTCCTCCCAATATCCGTGCGCACCCTCGGAAAAAACATTATCGCGAGATATTGTACGTTCGCGTGGACCAAGCCCAACCAGAGCAACCACGCGGATACAACTGTTTCGCGTTAAATTGGCCAACTCCATTAACATCCTCGAAACGCCTCGAGACACATTCTGTTTCTTTTATCGGTCGAAAAATGAATCGAAACTCGGATTGAAAGAATTAAACTCGCGGAGAGCGACGTTTAATGAAAGTGCAACGAAAATCTTTGCCAGGAATGTCGATAATGCACTTTGGAACTATCTGAGCTCTCGGTATAAGAAAATCGAGAGAGGAAGTTTGGAAAAGGGATAAGAAATATTTGACACTGTCAAATGATTGATAAATTCGACCTGGCTCACTTGAATATTTACCAGTCTGCTGTCATTTTCACTGGCATAACGATAATATAATAAAGCTACTTCTTGACAATCTGCAACGGACACTCTGCGCACGTCTCGTTGCAAATTTCATCCGAGAGATAGGACGAGTATGCGAGGCTCTGCTGCAAGAGCGAGAAAGAACGAGAGAGAGAGAGAGAGAGAGAGAAAGATCTCTCTTCGTGTCCTTTCAGCGTCGTAATCGGCTGCTGTCAGGTCACATTCTTTCGGGAAAACTCTCGAGAGTTTCACGATGGAATTTCACGAAAGCTCGGAAAGAGCCCCTTCTGCTTTTCTGCTTCGGGTACAGCGTAGTTTAGTATGTATACATAGACATGAGTATATGCGTGAGTATAGATATATAAGTATAAATATAAATGCATATACATATATTTATGTGTATGAGGAGAGGGATAGAGTTTATAGTGTGTATATTTGGGTGACAGTAACAGCAGCAGCGGCGGCGGCGGCGGCAGTAATGCCGATGTCGTTGAGAACTCGAGAGACAGCGAACGAGCCATTCCTGCATATATATTCGATCCTCATCCCCTTTGCTCTCTTCCTCGATCTTTTCATCCCTCGAGTGTCGCGCGAGAGTGCAAATTATCGTGAAATTTTACATAACATTGCATCCACGTTCGTACATTGACTCGAAGAAGAAATAAGAGCTCGAGCTATTTTCATCCATCGGTCTCGCACACTCGCCTCCATGCAAGAAAAATCATCGTCCATCTACAAAGTCATTTCCAACAGCCTGTGCGCCTGGAGCTCCTTCAGAGAAATATTCCATCAGGCCTTGAGAGTGGAAAAAAGAATGAAAGGTCGAAAACTCATAGCCAGGGATGTGCCATGGACCACGCACAAATTCCCAGACCGTTACAAAATGAACGAGTCTTTTTGGCTTATAAATACTTTTCATGGTAATTCTAAGCCTCGCGGGTGCGATGGATTTTTCGCAGTCAGTTTAATGGTATTCGTGTTGGGACGACCGCGACTTATCAAAGAAAATACGATCGCGTCAAATTACATTAACACCTCACACCGTGATTAAATGATTCTTTCACATGAAAACATCGAGTCGAGAATATAAATATATAAACTTGTCCAGCCTGCGAGTATGACGAATATGATGAAAATTTATTTCATCAAAAGAGCCAACTCGAAAGGACTCTCGATTTAAAATATTCAGATACACCTCGTATATACCTTGCTCAACCATCACCATGTGCCATAGTCGTTTACATATTAATTACAACGACCACCTATCTACAATATCGCTGTAAGAGGAATTACGTGTCTTTCCATTTGTCTCCGCTTGAGATTCAGAGATGAATACAAACAACAAATTGCACGTATGCAATTCCGCCATTTGAATAAGCATATTTATATAGATATATTGACTGGTACGGTTCGTAATGCATTATAGATATTAATAACCCGTCTCACTCGAGGTATACATATTGATGATCCTTGCACGCCTATCGACGAGCGAGCCAGTCAGCCAGCCAGCTGTAAAATATTATACGTGGAATAAAAATAATAATTCATTACGTTTACCTCGAATTCCTTTGGGGCGAAATAAAATGCTAAGGTAATCTGAGCGAAAAAGTTGATGCGACCGGAAATGAATGCAATTGTCCATTGAGAACTGAAGATAAATGAGAATAAACTACGAGTCATGTGTAACCTTTTGAAAATAATGATTAACTTCGGTCTGTGCTCATCGTTCGAACTCTCGTCGTCCATGAAAAATAGGCTCAGGCCCAGAATTGGCGAAATAACTTTCGACATGATTAACACTCTCTTCCAACTTTAACGATAATAAAATATTTCGAGGCCATGTTTCAGCAGAAAACAGACTCCCTCGGGAGCTCGTACTCGCATGCCCTACACACACACATCGACACGCACTATAAACCCGCACAAACGAAGCATCACTATTGTTATTAAGATAACGAGTTTTGCTGCAAGTTTGTGGTCATCGTTAGTCATCCAAGGGGAGAGGTGGGAGATGCTAGTCTCTTCAGAGGTCCAGAGCGAACATCAGCCTCCACGGGCACGCGGAACATGCACACACAGGTGCATGAATAAACATATGACGTTATCGGAAAATGATTGAAATCAGGAGTTGGGCGTATATGGAACTATTCCTTTCCACTCATCGCGCCCATTTATTTCCATAACGAAAAAGTTTGTTAGGGAGGGAAAATTGTCATGGAATATTGTGTAAACATGCGTTTGTCTCGCGCGGTGATACGAAATTCATATTTCTGGCAGTCGTTGGCGGCAAAATTAGGGCTGAGGAGGTTTTCCATTTTTCATTGAGTTCCTATACGAACGATCAGCCAATAATCGAGCAACAAAATTTTTGGAAATTTTCAAATAATATAAACAAGCGGTTTTTGTTGAAAAAATTAAGAGCAACGAGACTCGGAAGTCACTTTGTTACGAAGTTTATGGATTTCCTCTGATAAGAACCGAGGAAAATGTGTTGGTCGATTTTTCCACTCGATTTACTTTTTATCAATATTTTTCGCATCGAAAATATTTGACGATCGTCTACGCTCGCTTAGTTCCGATAAACTTTATTTGGCAAAGTGTCGGATGCCCAGTGGCCCGTGTACCAAATACACTCGATAGTACCGGAAGTTTAGAGTCTATATGTATTTAATAGAAGAGGGAGGTTGCTCTCAAGAATTTAGCCTTCGAGAGGAAAACGGGGTCATCACCGAGAAACTCAAAACAAGTGAAGGGTTGCGGACGCGGCATCGTGTGTAAGCGGACTGGCATGTTTTAGCCCGGCATGGCCCAAGGAGAATCCGGTCTGGAATTCTGTCTGGTCCGGTCTGGAACGGCAGAGAGGATGATGAAAAGTTGTTTTGTAACCCCGAAGTGGCCATCTCCGTGAACGTGTGCGTGTATTCGGGTGAGTGCGTCGATGTGCGCAGTCGTGTGTTAATATCGGAGATGGAGATCGGAAGAGTACTTGGAAGTTGCGGACGATGAATCATCCAGAATCTCCGAGAGCGGAGTAATGAGAAAAATAGTCTGTGAAAATGACCTAAAGCGTGGAAATGCGTGAAAGAGGAAGGAAAGCGTGGTGGTGGTGGTGGTGGTGGTCAGAGAAGAACACGCGTCGAGTCGTTAGAAAATCATCGCTCGGAGAAACGGCTCGTTGAGATGTTTGCCGCGCTCCTGTGGATCCTCGTAGCTAATATCCGAGGGTATGAAAAGCCCGGAGCTCCGGAACGAGAGTTTCCCCGAAAACTAGCGACAGCAGTCTGTGGCTCGTAAAGTCAACCGCGTTCTCCATTATACAGTCGTGACAAAGAAAACAGAGCGGCACGATCTTTATTATTTTTCTTCCAACTTTCGTCCTCCGGTGTTTTTCTTCCATTTTTTTTTTTTCAATCTGCTATATAGAAGTGTCGAAATATTTGACGGAGCGGGTCGCTCAGACCCCAAAGTCCACTCTATAAGAGACGGTGAAGGTTAAAGTTGAAAAAGTTGCTTCCAATTATGAATTCCTTCGACAAACACTGAGTAATGTAAAAGAAAAATAGTTGCATGTTGAAAAAATGTTTTATTCCCGTTATTTGAGTGAGTGATGGCGGTTTAGCTTGCGGTAGACGTTTCGGGGCCGCGAAGCATGAGTATCCGCGGAAATGAGGATATAACAGTTTGGAATCGGTGAAAAGTTGGTCGGTTCAACTGACCGTGAGCTCGATCGTAAATTTATCAACATCGTTCGAGGGCCAGAAGATGCAGATATAGAAATTGAATGAAAAGAGAAATGAGAGAATTTCTGGTAGGTTGCATGCAGAAATCAGTGGTTGATGCTGGTATCTGCTTGAGCGCATGCACACAGTCTCGGAGACATAGATCCTGTCAGGGCGGTTGGTCGTATGAGAAAACCACAAAACTCAATTGTATGCGGTCACTCCCTCCCTCCCAATAATGCTTCGGGAAGACGAGTTCTCGATAGATATCTATCCGTTCCATCTGCATCAGCCGCACAACCTGGAGAAACGATATTGCAATATTTTTCAGGATGGTCAAATACATTCAACATTCAAGTAAGAAGGATATAGAACGGATTTATCGAGTAAAAATGTTGTGCTTGGATGACTGATTAGCGTCTGATATAAATTCAGCTTACGTTAGAGAAAAAAGAATAAATAGTATGAGTGAGGAAATTTATTTGGCGTATCGATTGGGGAGAACTGTTCGAAACGAATGCTCAGAGGTTGAGATGCACAAATAACAAGTTATAGGTCGGTCAGTATAACGAAAATTCGAAACAAGAATAAACGGAGCGTGCTGGCTCGTTTGACGATGTATTTGCTTGTTAATGGATTCGTGAATCTGTGTCACATCATTGACATTATTTATGGCAATAAACACGAGGAGTTGTGATTCAATAGGGAATACGTTAACGGTATCCTCGTCTGATTTGCACACACATCGATAAATGTGCTTGCCTGACCATCGCGTCTGTAGTTACGTGGGCAAATCTAGAGGGATGTGGATATGGAGGAAAGGAGAAGAGAACATTGGCTCAAACGGTGTGGCTATCCTCGTCTCATTGTGAATTATAGGATATCAATTCGAAAGAGGGTGAGAGAGAGTCCATGTGTTCTGGAATACACGAGCCCGGGTCTCATTTAGTCCCACCGGTAATGGGCAATCGGATCTAGTGTCCCGCATCGCGAGGATGTGACCGAGTCAAAGGGATAGAGAAATCAATAGAAATCCCTGCCCCACTCAACGAACGAGTAAGAGAAAGAGCACGAGAGAGAGAGAGAGAGACAAAATTGCAGGAGATGAAGTCTCGAGCATCTGCTCTATTGGATCATCTCAACAGCAAATGCTTCCGCTTCGTGTTGTCTTCGGGTGTCTTGTACATAGTTGAAAACTAATCAAAGTGTCTCATTCGAACGATCGAAAGTACCGGTGCCCGAGGCTTTTTTGGTTAACTTGCATTCATAGCCACGAAATATTTGACCCAAGAGCCCATAGCTCGCGAGAAGGAAAACGACGGAAATGCTTGAGACCGGCAATGGGAACAAAAAGACAAAGCTATGATTCTCTAGGGGGCTTGGAAGCTTTCTCGCGAGTGCTGGCTCCGCCATGGGCTGGACTGCTGCTCCAAGGACAATACCTCACGCGCCTCCCATGGGAACAAGTTATTATCCTCTTTGAGGAAAAACGAGGAAACGGCAAGGATCATCAGCACAGTTCTCGATTCCCATGAGGCACAAGCCCTCTTGACCAAAAATCTTTCGTCCTTGCTCTGCACGGACTTTTTCGTCCTGAATCATTGAAATTCCGAGATCTTCTGCTTATTACAATATTTTCATTTCCCCACCAACAGCCCGATGGTATGTTTCATTTTGTTAAACCAGCAGGAGCTTCCTATGGGAAGGCTCATCATGGAGAGTCGTCGATCGACAGCGCTCTGCCGATCCTCTGTTGCCTCAAGCAAAAGCATCGGTTCACGCACTCGAGATCCCAATCGGTGCTTATTGTACGAGGATCGATCGTATAATCTCTGCTGAAAGGACCTTTCCCACGGTCACGAGCTGATAATTAATCATGCGTGTAATTTCATACGCCCGCAAATGTGACTACTTAAGCGAGAGAGTTCGCTCCGGAGAACTTTGCGAGCAATCTCATCTTGCATGACACCGCGACGACTCTCCACGGGGATTTGATTTACGGTCCCTGTATATAACGCGCCAGGAACATCTTTCGGAGATTATTCGATACAATATGGATCAATCTGGAGGATTGGTTGGAAATCTTGGTTGGCCAGGTGCGCGAGGCGCTTCGTCGTATCGACATTAAATCGGCGACATGAAATTTCTACACGCAAAGGTTCGATACTCGGATATATTTTCCCTCAAATATTTGCTTTGCTGTTTGGAAATTTGTTGCGTTAAACGCACCACGTGTCATCGGCCTCGGAGCTAAAACGTTGCCGGTAAATTGAGCCGAAAAGAGCGCGTGCATTCGTCTCGTTCAGCCGACGAAGTTTTATTACTCGCCATAATAACCAACATACTTGCTAATATGAGAATACAAGCGACGTACAAAGAGATCATCTCTGTGGCATCGAGAGATTGGAGAAGACGAATTACCCCCTTATATGTCACTTGCCTGCGCTGGCCTGCCTCTTGCCAGGATCCTTGCCGCACCGTCGTCGTTTATACGGTTATATAAGTCATTGCTTTATTACCATTCATGAGATTGCAGGGGCTGCTGCTTGGCAGAGCGATGCATGGGAATTCCGTTCAAGATGGTTGACGTTTCTCCGGTTACTCGACTACAACTTTAACTGGGTAAATATCCCGCGTACACAGAAAAATACTCACGTCACCTAAACACGTTTCATTTCATTCATGTTGCATGAAAAAAAAAAACAAAACAAAAAAAAGCAACCATCACAAGCCGTTGTTCTAATTTCGTACCGGCAAACGTTGAAACGATCTCATCATGCACGCACGTAGCAAATAAACAAATTTCAAGGTCAACGTAAATAATCAAATATATCGTAACTGTCATGAGACGATAAAGTACGAAAAAAAGTAATCTACACACTGAAAAACTATATTTGTAGGATCAACAAAATGTGCGATGAGGGAAGCTCGTTCGAGGGAATATTCCATTTGGCGGCATTGACTCGATTTACAAGCTAAAATGAGGCTCGTTCACTGCCTCAGCATTACCCCTCGAATTAACAAATTTCACTTTGTCCGCGAGATTTTGTTGACTCTGCAAATTCACTTGTTCAGTGGACCATTTGAAAATTCTACCAAAATACATACTACACAGCGCTAAAGTATATAACAGTCGTGTCATATTAGTAGTGGTAGTGGTGAATGGTATATTATTCGTATTCCAGACGAGC
The DNA here is from genome assembly GCA_030522525.1 of Campopleginae sp. 14b. NCBI lineage: Eukaryota > Metazoa > Arthropoda > Insecta > Hymenoptera > Ichneumonidae > Campopleginae sp. 14b. The sequence goes on from JAPYYS010000311.1 coordinate 18,172, forward strand.
ACGACGAAAACTATAATATTGCACTCGCTCATAGTTTATTAAGCATGCAGGGATGTAATAAAAAATTTATAGAGAATGATTTATTTGATCATTTTTAAGGTTGGTGGTTTAGCATAGAAGGATATATAACAATATATAATAGACGTACAATGAAAAAAGATAATAATGGATAATAATCGATAATAATATACTGACAAAAGTGTCCCACTACAGGCATATAAAAAATATATATATATAATTTATATATATATATATATTTATGACGAATAATTAATCATAATTAATTATAATGATGATTCAAAATGTATATAATGCATTATATCTAATAATATTGTGTGATTTTTTTTTACGTCAATCACTTAATAAATATATGCATATATCAATATACTTATATGTATTTATATATACAAAGACATATTAATATATATTGTATATATAGAATAGTCGAACGAAATATAATCGTAACCAACTTTTACATTATGACATTTGTGATTCGTGTTTGATTTTGTATACGAAGCGTTCCAATCCACGTACGTACGATCCTTCGTTAGAAATTTTATTGAAAATTTCGAATGAATTTCATCGAAACATTTCTCGTCTTTTTTGTTTTTGTTTTTTTTGGGTTTAAGCAAGGATCGTGGTGATTATCAATGAACATTTGTGGCTTGAGAGATATTGACTATTGGACTGGATCAATCGCACTTGATTTCGGGTTAAAATACCTCGTTTACAGGATTCGATGATTTATGAAAGAGAAGTGTGAATGTGAGGTGATTTGTTGCTCATTAATCGCAGCGTTTGACGACTCGGTTCTTCTTGTCTTTCGTGTTTCGTCATTATAGTCGTGCGTAGTAGTCGTACATCGATGTTTATATTTTCAGTTGGACGTGCGTGATCGTATGGCATTGTAAAACCCTCGGTCATTTATCCCGAATGCCCGTATTTTATTCACTGCTGAGTTTTATGTGCCGGCGTTGTCTGGTCACGCATTAAATGAGCGTGGGTGGCTTTTCGCGTGTTACGAAACCGTACGAGAGCAAAGACTCGAATAGTGCGCGCGGCTCGAGTCTCATGGGGCAATCAATTTTTCAATATTTATTTATTCCACCGAACTTGAACAACGGTCATTCGATCGATTGGCAATTTTGATGGTCGCATTTTGGCCGCGGATGAAAAACGACGTCACGAAATTTCGGATTTGTCCGACTGAAAATGTTTTTCCATCGGAAGGCGTGACTAAACGTAAACAATTAAACGCTGAAGGTTCGATACTCTAACGATCGACGTATTAATTATTTTTTCACAAGAAATAACCGAGAGTTGGTCAACTGGAAAGGTCCCGCGCGGATGCAGCGAATCGAGGAAACGCAGGAGGCTCCACGATGAAGGGGAAATTAGCTTTTCGAACAGGACCACGTTGTCATCTATCCACGTTAAATTAATCTACGTGTATGACGCGAAATAGGAGCAGGAAAGCAGAAAATCGATCAACTCTATCAACGGCTTGGCTTTGTGCACACAGTTTGCCAACACCCAATTCATCTAATTGCACCCTCCGTCCAATCGGTCGAGAAAAAGAAGACACTGATTGAACCGAAGGCTTGCCACTGAATTTTCAACTTTAAGCTCATATTTTACAAGCCGAAGAAAATACTATTTCTCACTCCAATTTACTTGCGACGTTGCAAACTTTTTTCATAGCATTTCTCGTGCCATTGACGCGGCAAAATCCTCCTCAAGGAATTTCCTTTCTCACGCAAAAGCATAACGATGTATTCATCAATGTATACCACGAACTCAAGAAATAACAGAGTCAGTCGAGAAAGCGATAAATTTTTGATCGGACGATGTCTCATCGTGGCATGTCGGTCGACGGAAAGGTCCTTAACCGATCAGAGTCTGGAATACTTTGCCGGTGCGAGAGTCTCGCGACTCTGGGTGGCGAGGGATAATTGACACCCTTTTTGACGCGCGCGGCGGCGTGGTCTACTCTCTCGTTCTCACCCTTTCCCTCGCGCATCGATTTCTCAGGCTTGTGTAACGTGAGAAGAGAGTGCGCGGGCCGGCCTGCCAACGAGTATACGCGATAATGTGCGCTCCCCTAACCCTCGTGTCTCACATCCATCCGCCACGTTCGTTGTGTGCTTTTTTTTTCTTCTCAATATGCACGAAGAGCCGAGAGCTGGCAGCATATTCTTTTTGCAAGCCGCTCTCTACGGGCGATCACGAACCCGAAGCTTCTCGTCGTCGTCGTCGTCGTCGTGTTCTCCTTCGCCGTGCTCTTCGCCTGCTCCTCTTGTATATATAGTCCCAATGCACTCGAAACTAATTCAGTCGTTCATCGAGAGCTCGAACAAAGTGATGATCCCCTCCGAAGAGGAAGCCCGACTACTGCACGCGCTCGTAACATCGTACCGACAATAAAGCGATCCTTCGATATGTGATATGTAAAAAACAAACAAAAAAAAACAAAACAACACGCAGCCCGAACGTCCGTTGTTGTAAGATTCCTCGGAGCATTAAACAAGAAATCACAATGGCGTGTACTCGATGAGATTTAACCGTCAATCCAATGAGAATCCTCGCAATTATTGAAAATCCAATTTTAAAAGCAAGAATTCAGGTTGGCCACGAAGAAGGAGCTTTTTATCAAACAATATGTCGCATTGAGGCTTTGTGTACGTCCAATGACGAATGGCACATTCGTTCAAAAGTTGGAGAACGAAATGTGACGGATTTATCGAAGATTGGATGTTCGATAATTGGCCTCTCCGTATCGCACGCGTATCTGGGCTCGTAGCCCACAAATGATCTATTTTCTCATTGGAGATGTCGCAAAACGAGAATAATTGAGAGAACACGTTGACCAAAGAATGTGTCAAAAGGAGGAAAAAAAAGGGCGTAATTATCCGGTTTGTTGAATGAGCGGCCGCCGCGCGGAAGACTGCATCGTGCAATGATACGCTCGCTATTGAATTATGCAGAGAAGGAATGCTCGTGTGTTGGCGCATCGAGAAAAGCTGCTTTTTTGTTTTCGTCTCATATCGATTTTCCTTTTTTTCTATTCTCTTTTTTGCTCCTATCGCGTTTCAAGAGACCACTTCCGCTATTCTTTATATATATATGTGTGTGTATATATACAGACTAGTCTTTCAAGATATACGAGGCTTCGATGAGTGTATCTCTAGAAGCAATGCCCACTTGAAAGAGCCACTCGAATATTTTCTCCTCTAGCGAATGTGCGTCAGTGCGTGTTTGTTTGTTCCACCCTCTTTTTTGGGGATGAAGAGCCGGCCGGAATTCCGCAACAAGATTTTAGGTCAAATCAATTTTCGACAAGCCCAACACTTTGCGAAGGACTGTCCCGTTGTGACAAAATACGAGCTAAAGGAGGATAAAGCAGGGCTTCCGAACGACGCAAGTTTAAAAAGCGCCTTTAAAAAGCGCCTTGTCAGCCCGAATTTTGGAGCACACGCATGATCGCATTAAAAATCAATGAAATTGAGGGGAGAGCCGAATCGCCGTACAGTGTGAAAAATTTGAAAATCGCGCGACGCGAGGCCGCGCACAGGTTAATATTTACGAAAACGCACGTGTAACGCCGAGTCTCGTTTCGTTCTCCGTCTTGCCGTATTATTTTCTAGAGTTTAGTTCGTTTGGTCGTTCTCATGTCGTCTGGTGTCAGGGAAAAGAGTGTCGATGATGAATAATTATGGAAAAATGACTATAAAATCGTGTATACAGTAGAGAGAGAGAGAGAGAGAGAGAGAGATTTTTTTTTGTTTGACTTACAACGTCGATAATTTGCATTAGAGTGAGGCCGAAGCTCAACACGAGGGGCTCGGACTCATTGCCCACAGGCCGCTCCAGCACGTTGTAATTATCCAGGAGGTCCTTTAGCAGCTGCTTCTCATGTAAGCCGCCACTTACCAGCCCTAACCAATTATTATTTCAGTCATGCCCGGTCGAATCGACGTTATACGGTGACACCACTTCTTTGCGTACATTCATCCCTTCAATTTACTTTTCTTTTTCTTATCATCTGCTTATTCGTACAAAAAAAAAAATATACCAAAAAATTTGTTTCGAGCAAGTGAGTATTTTCTAATGAGCATTTTATTCGGTACGTGTGCGCTTCGGGCGATGGGTGAATTTTCGTACAACGTGAAAAGGACACAGGAAAATTGTAATGAAAATAAATGTCAGTGTCCCATGCCAAAGACTTTCATGGCAAAGCAAACTTTCCGTAATTCATAGATCCAAAGAGTTTTTATCGTCGCTCCAAGATTCAGTAGCTCTAAAGCAATAAAGGAAATAGTTAACTACTCGAGATACTCGAGATTAAAGAGGGGATAACCTCGTGAAATGAGATTTTGTTTTGGGACATAGACGAGCAACGGAATTCACCAGCAGACCGTAAATGGAGACAGAGGTTAATGAAAAACAAAGGAAAATCCGGGGCTTGCCAGGCCAGCGGTATAAATATTTAACCAAAAAGAATTTCGTATCGCGCGATACGCGAGCACACGCTTGACAAACGAAATAAGAAATCAGGTCGTGTGCGAGCACGTTGTAATTCATACGCGTATGTGTAAACGATTTAAAATTTAATGAAGCCTCAAGAGCCACGTACTCAAGGAGAATTAAATATTTTTCAGCCCTCCTCGACTTTACATAGGCGTAGATTTTTTTAAATTCGATATACTTGAACATTTTTCACGGAGTTACGCTCGCTCGTTGTCGAGCGTTAAGTGAACATGTTCCTTGAGCCAAAATTCTCATGCACGACACGTTAGCACTTTTATAGATACCGAGTGACTTTTTCCTCCTTCCCATCACCGAAAGAGTTGAAACGTGTTGGTAGCTCGATGCACGCACGCGCTCATCAATTATTATTGCTTGTTTTACGTTAATGCCGCGATAAACAATGTGAATAATGAAGAGGCACGTATTTACATCGCTGGCGTTACTCTGTACGCTGTAAAGCTCGGTTACTCGTTTTCTCGACGATTAAAAGCCTCTAAACCGTGCAATAAGTTGGCAAAAAGAAAGGAGCGTTGTTTATTCGAGCGACTCGTTATTAAATTCCTATACACAATTGATTATTATTTGCCTCAACGGAGAAAGTTGATTCAATGATCGAGTGGGAAAAAGTTTTCCTGGAGGGCGAGCGGTTGCTCTAAAGAGATGAAAAAATCATAAATTCGCGTTAATTACTCAGTCGACACATAACCATGACGAATAAGCAAAAGTAATCGTTCCTCAACAAGTGCCAATTATCAAAACAAAAGCTAATAATTAATAGCATTAAAGAGACAACTGGAAATTCACTGCGGAGAAGAGATTGCATCGAAATATTCTCGCGAGTAGGGTCGGAAACGATTGGGTTAATAATCAGGGGCGTTAGTTAATGAGATAGGGAAGGTGGCCAATGTCGGTCGAGGGAGGAGATCGCACCGATCGGGATTTATCACTGCGCGCACGCGGTTAACGCGCCTCTATACGGACACGGCCGCTTCTACTCAAGTGGTAATAACGGTGGCTGACCGCACCAGGGATATTACTACTGAGCGTGAGGGGAGCACCACGCTCTTCGCCGACCACATGAGGAAGCTAGGGAGCGCGTAGTAGGACGAAGGAGAGTAAGGAACTCGTGTTTCTTTCGACTGAACGCCATATACGAGTCTTATTCCCAAAAAAAAATCGATATTCGCGTGCTGAGCTAATGAAATATCGAAAAAAAATCACCGCAGCACGAAGTTAAAAAAAAAAAAAGTTTCATTGCAGGAAGAAAGGAGTGGATCAAACGAAAACGACTCAAACGTTCATGCCAGGGATACAATCTCGACGGAGATGCTTCAATGGCAATCCGGAAGCGAAAGAACACGAGATTTACAGTGACCGAGGGTCAAAACCTTCTCTCACGTGGCTTACGTATTATCCACACGAAGCTTGCAACTTTGTAGACGTTAAATCTTGCTTAGAAGGAGTTCCATAAAATAAGCAGCTCCACCACTGTCTCTATATATAACGAAGAACAATCGTGGCATTTTTTGAGATGAAAATATCGGGAGTCAAAGTTGTCCTTCGTGAGGAAGGAAAAGGTGATCGGATTTGGATGCACGATCCACGAGAGGGCAGCCAATTTGACTCGATTCTATCAGAAAAGAGACATCTCTCTATACGTGACCGCCCAATCTCGTTTCCCCTAAAATCTTCTCTTTGTTTTGTAAATAAATCAGTAGTCAATTATTCCAAGGGGCTATTTGTTTCTATAAAGTTTACCGAACAACAGGTCTTCATCCAGAGTTACTGGTCTCGAGGGAGACGATAGACACGTGGGTACCAACAACTACGTGCGACCGATCCGGTACTTGCTTCGTAACGCTTCCTCTTTCTTTCTTCCTGCTCGCGACCTCTCCGTGTCTCTCGCTCTGTCATAACCAACGCGGTATATACAAGGCCAGCTCGGTTCATCGTTGCAAACTCGTTACCGTCTATCGTGTAAACTCGAGATGCTGGAGACTCTTTGCGGCAAGATTGTTGTTTCAATGTTGCAAGTGTGGGTAACGAAACACGAGGAACAAGAAAACGTCGACCCGTCTATATAGCGCCGCAGCTACAAAAGAGACGCGTGCCGACATCGACTTTCGATTAGTCTATACAACTTCCGGCGTTTTCTTTCTTTTTCTCTTGGTCCATCCCTCTCGCTGTTGAATTCGTCATGCCAATAGGGATCGAGGGTCACTTTTCGTCACGTACTTTTACCGCAGAATGAACGAATCGTGAGGGGAACGACGCACTATTTACGAGACTTGCTGCTCGCGCTTGTTTTCCCGAGCGAGGGTCTTTTCCCGTAATAAATCATGCGCATCATTCTCAACAAACTTTGTGCTTAATCAAGTAAGAATCTCAATCGCCAAAACAGTTTACAAGCTCGTCGTCTCACTGACTTATTCTTGTCATCGCTTACAAGCGACACGATAAATTTATTATTTGACAAGAAACATAATAAGATCGATGCTTCGTTGAGACACCGGGTCACGTTGACCCGGCGACTGCTCATCCGGGAGGATCATCCCTAACCTGGTTACGTTTCCAAGCAAGGATAACCCATAGTCGTATGTTGGTGAAAAGCCTTTTTTCCAAATTCTGATTGCACGATGAAAAAAAAAAATTCTTTGCAATAATGAACATTTATTTTCCAAATTTCTATTACGTCCCGCGCATCCTTTTTTTTCTCTTTACACGTAGCCGACCAATCGACTCCTCGTGCCCAACACGTCCGATACCCTCAGGGTCAATCTGACCCAGTGTAAATAGCAAAACACCCGCTAAGATTTACAAATTAAGAAAAAATGTTGCAATACGAAGAAAAATGAAAGTAACGGGTCACAGGCGGTAGTAAAATTAGGAGAGAATGGACTGTACGTCGTACGAAGAATCGTGTTAGATACGAAGGGTGCAAGAACCAGCCTCGGTGGTAGATATACCGACACAGACATAAAGAAGGGTCGTACACAACACACGATGTTCGTTCGTTCGCGTTGTTATAGTTGGTATACGATCGGCGAGAAGAAAGTGGCGTGGCGAAGCGTGACTTTGCGTCCCCTTCTGCGACACGAGGTAAAGAATAAGGCGTGCTCGAGTGAGCTCGCGCGCGAGACAGAGAGAGAGAGAGAGAGAGAGAGAGAAGGAGAAAGAGGAGAAGGAAGAGGGTGCACACGAGGCAAAAAAAAGCACCCTTCGATCGAACAAGAAAGCTGAGCCGGACGCGTGTAGCAAAGTAGCTATACCGAATGAAGAAAAAAAAAACGTTTAAGCGTCTTGTTTGCTCCGAGCGAATAAAACTATCTTGCTCCGCATTTCCACCAAACAATCATTATTTTTTATTTTTTCATCGCGCAGCTTTTATTCCCCATTTTCTTTTTTAAATAGCTTGGGTCGCTGATTCACGAGCTAAGCAAAAGCTCGAGATTTGAAAAAGCTTTTCGAGACTCGCTCTGAAATATTGATGGTGAATATTTTTATTGGAGGTTTATTGGTGAATGATTGTTTGAATTAAAAAATCATTTGATTATAACAGAGCGGTGATTTGAGGTGGATCGATTTTTTCCATTTAAAATTGTCGGTCGAGATGAAACGTTGGGGAATATTGATCTGCATTTGTTTCGATCGTCGAGGCTCGTTTTTCGGGCGTAACGGATTGGGATATCGGAATAATAACGATGGCAATATATCTGATTGGGTTCGTGTGAAAATTTGCATGAAAATGTTTTAATAACGGTTCGGAATTTTGGGAGAGTTTGATTTTCGAAAAATCGTGTGGATATTTTCGTGGGTTCTTTGATTCTCTCTGTTATTTCCTTTGTGAGGAACGGGCTCCGGGCGCAAGAGTCGAGTGTTTATTCAAGGCATTTTGCATAGGCGGGTGTTTAAAATGTATGCGAAACGATTGACGCCAAACTAGGGGCAGATTGTGCTTCAAGAGAGATATTCATCGAAGTTTGGTTATTTCCATTATATTTTCATTTCTTTTTAGCTTTAACTCGTTTCCATGCAAATCTGAGGGCAATAAGGACGATTGTTGCTTCATCGTGCGGTTTTTATTCGGTATAGCCGTGGACCGGTCGCGAACGTTTGACGACCATTTCATTGTGATTTCATTTGCCTCTCGGTCCCCCGGTTTGGATTTTTGTCCGCTATCTTTCCCATTTTCCAATCGTTCGCTCGTTCCTTTTGCTTTATTCCCCATCGGTTTCTTTCTTCGTTCGCAATGTAAATCGAGGCCAAACTGGAACGCGAGCTAGCGACTAAAGTTTCTTTCACCAACAACGTCTAATCGTAAAATTACCAAAGAGCACGAGACCAGCAAAAACAAGAAGAAGAAGAAGAAAAAAAAAAACAAAGATTTTCGCAATCAAGGCCTTTTTTCTCCCATTATTTTTCTTCTTCTTTTTGCTCTTGCGGTTCTTGTTTTTCTTAGTCCACTTAGAATACTGAAACTATATATAAAGCAAGGCAGATGCTGTGCGCAAAAATCAGGCGTGTTTTTTTCCTATTTTTTGGAATAAAAAGAAAAAGAAAGCAAATAGAGAAACGAGCAGAATGAAATGCTCGAAATGAGAGAAAGAGAAAGAAAGGAGGAGAAGGAGCAACATCGTCGAGTTTATATCTCGCCTCGAAGCCATTGTCCCTTGCCTTCAGCGAGGAAAATACCATGTATATATATATATACATGTGTGTCTGTGTGTGTGTTTCGATGTATAGTATATATATGATGTCACAAAACAATACCCCGAGCAAGCAGCATCAGGGCTAGGAGGCCTGGAGCTTGGAACGTCGCGACGCGCCCGCGCTTTTCTCGTCAGTCCGTTACTCCGGAGTCTCTCTCTCTCTCTCTCTCTCTCTCTCTCTCTCTCTCCGTCTCTCACTCTCTCGCGGGTGTTTCTCGTTCAGGGTTTTCAGCTGGAAATGTGCACGCCACGCGCATCCTTCTTCCTCACCGGAGCAGATGGAAAAAATAATAAGAATAATAATAATAATAATCTCGGCCTATGCCGCGCGCGTCTGCTTCTTATTTTACTTTTACCGCTCGCTCCGCAAATATATGAAGGTTCTTTGGGAATGAGTGATAAACTGAACGCCGGATAGTTACACGGACAATATTCCGAACAGAAAGTTCTATCTATGTCGAAAACCATTGCTCCCCCCCCCCCCCCTCCTCCGCCTCCTCCTCCCGCTCCGCCACTTCCATCTCCTTATCCGAGTCTTCTAATCGACTGAACAAAAAACCAATTCTTCGGATCGAGATAGAGTTTGGTTTATGGGAAGGAAGAGAAAGGAGACAAAAGCGAGAAAAAAGGTGTTGGCGAAAAAGGAATGTTTTGTCGAGTTAGGGGCGAAAGAAAAAGTCGCATGCAGAGAAGATAGAACGGACGTTATTTTTCTTGCTGTAGGTTGCAACGAGGTGAGCCTCCATCGAGATGGAGAATCAGAGAGTATACGAGCAGCACGGGAAGAGGGGGCCAAAGGCAAAACGGAAATAGAGAGAGAGAGAGAGAGAGCGCGAAAAGGTTATGTTTATATGTAGAGAAAGTTGGCGATTTTCTTGCCAAAAATTGGCGGCGTGTACCAACACACTCGGCGATTCGACAAATCGATAATTCACTGGGTCATGACGGAGCAAAAGAGCAAAAGAAAGAAAAAAAACGGGAGAAATAAAGAAGGAAAAATAATATAAAAGTATGCCAAAGTTGCCGGGCAACGCTTGGACGAAAAGTCGCGGGCAATACTGCTTCTGATAATCAATGATTTTGTAAACCAGCCACAGGGTACACCAAGAGTGGCCGGATCCGAATCGAGCCTCAAAAGGCTCGCTATTTTCTCGCTCCCTCCCCACCATTGGACCTATCGCGCGACCAAAAATCGAGGTTATCCGGCTGCAGTCATTGACACAACTTGGACCCTTTGGGGATCGCCCGTGACCAGGCTCCGTGCCTAAAAGTACGAGTTCTCAACGGATCTTGGCCGGAACAACGTCACGCTTCTCGGAGATTAAATTTATTCGCGTTCGGCAAAAGTCTGACCCTATCCCAGAGCGAAACGTATGGGGACCGAATGAAAAAATCCTCGATTCGAAGATTCGTTAGAATAGAGTTAAAAAAAACTTTCATGATTTGAATATTTATTGGTCCCCTTGGCAAGAATTGGCTGGATCCCTGAACCGCCCTACTCGATACCGTTCCAAATTAATCAAGGTAATGAATAACCCTTGATGCAGTAGGGCGTACGAGCTTCGCGCTCGGTATTTCCTATTTCCTATATATTCAACTTGGCATAGGTAATGTGCATAGAATCGTGATTACGTAGCCGACTATACGTGTTGTTCTGTTTGTATGAGGTACACACCGGCTGATGTATTCGTAAATTTATGTCTGTCTATGTGCTCGAGTGTGTACAGAGCAAAGAAAACACCTGGGAGACAGAGATGACGAGGCAAAGTTTAGGAGAAACGATGGGTGCTTCGTCGTATGCGCAAAGGAGATTTTCAACGCTAGAGCGTCATCGTGCAGCAGTTGTGTCCGCAAAATACCCACTCAGCATTACGTATTCCGTATGGACCCCTCGGCGGAGCGTAATGTTTCATTAGGTTTCATATTAAGTACAGGCTCATTTCAAATTTACGATCTTCCAAAAATATGACTTTTTTTTTTTTTTCCTCTTTCCTTTATTGCCCGAGGAATTCGAATGTTTTATGACGTACGGTGCACATAATTCAATGAGCTTTGCATGTATTACTTCAAATGCAATAAATCAATTGGTCATTTCACGAGCACGAGCCACACGGAGCAGCTCCAAACCATAAATACATTTTTTTTAATTTTTTTTTTTTAAATTCTACGAAGAAAATTCAAATGAAAAATTGCCAGACGATTCCGCTCGTAGCAAGCCACCCTGTTTTTACCTCAATCAATATTTCCTCAACATTTTCCTTCAATATGTGCGTTACAACGATTTCCCAAGCGTTTTTACTCGTATAATATTACCACCATCTGTTTTCGAGGGCCACAAAAGAGCGGAGACGAGCGAGACATTGCACAACATTTTATGAAAGAGATATTCCGCAGAGAAAATATATATCCCATCAAGACCCTAATCGATCTCTATACCCACAGAGATTTCTGATTTATCGATATACAAAGAGAAAATAGCAAGCCCTTCGTATTACATATATGTATGTGTTACGCGGATAAGGGAAAGGGTGAAGAAAAAAGCTCGTAATACACAAAGATTGACGAACGTTGAGAGTAAAAGTTACCAAACTCCTAGGGGAATACTCTCCAGGTATTACAGTCAGAAGACAAAGAATGACTAATATATGTACGAAAATGTTAGCATAGGGGAGGAAAGTATGTTCCCAGAGGTTATGAAAGGAAAAAAATGGAAAGGTATATACGAAATAAGAATAAAGAGCAAGAGAGAGAGAGAGAGAGAGAGAGAGCGGAACGTCGGGAGTGTTGGAACATTTCCGAGAGAGTGGCCTCGAGGCTTACGCCATGAGTCCAGAAAATGAAATTCTCATTTCTATTTGGCGAGTAGGCCGCTGCTGCGACCACTACCGCAGTACGCCCTTCGGCGGGGCGTGCAGTTCTCGTGCATAACTAAGTCGTTTAATATCGTCGAAGTTGTGGAGTTGACTTTTTTTTCGCCCTCTCCTCCTTGCCATCGCAGCGCTAGAGCAAAACGGAACTCGAGCGAAAAACGAGCCGACGAGAAAGAAATATCAAAAATACAAACAAAACAACAACAAAAGGGGAAGAAAACAAAACGTAGAAATAAACAAATGCAAAGAAGAGCAGGGCCCACGTGGCGCCGCAGGAATACTACCTTTTCGTTTACGTAATCTTTTGGCAAGACAGAATTGTGCACATTTTACTTTTGGCATCGGAAGGAAAACGTAGCTCCATCAGCCGCGCCAATGTCTCCCGGAAAGGATTCGGGAAACGGATGCTACCAACAACTACAAATTCCGAACGGCAACATTCTCAATGGAGTTTCCTCGTCGCAGCATCTACATATTACGCGCATTTTTATTTCCAGGGCTGTATGAAAAATGTTATGTACGCGGGGGGGAATTACCAACGTTTTTTTAACGCTTACGGATAAATAATTAAAATTACCAAGGGATAACGCTACGTTGTGCAGTCTATGATGTGTTCCGGTAATAATTGCTGTTTTATGAACCGACAAAATCTCATTCCGGGTAATAATTACGAGTACTACATTTGCCGGTACAATTGACCGGAATAGCTCCGAAGAATTGTGCTCACGAGGCGCAGCATTACGACTAGAATTTATTGAATTATTATTAACTTTATTGATCCACTAGTATATCAATATATACGCTCGAAAAAACGTTATAAATCTGTAGCTATCTCTTACGCAACTTGGATATTTTGGAGGGGTGAAAAATATTGGATTATTTACGGTCGATTGACGCTCACAAAACTCACGTACGATCAACGATGCACGAGCGGAAGACTCTCGTAACAATAGGGTGAAGCAGAAATAGTTGAGAGACACTCGTGGTGTCTCTGTGTGGAAAGAGCTTTCTGCGTTGTTCAATTGGAAAAATCAATGGAAGGCTAGTGAGATTTTTGGCAAAAGCGTTCAAGAAACAACGAAACTTTGAGAAAAAATAATGAAATATGATAATTTCAAGGATGAGAATAAATCGAAGCCCCAAATATCATCGAACTGCGAGGCGATATAAAATATTATTCGGCATCCGGTAGCAAGCAAAATTGACAAAGTTAAAAGATGCTGGGATTACGGACCTCACGCGGAACTGCTCCACTCCGATTCCTCAACACAAGTAAACCTCCCCGTATACATAGAGAGAAAAAGTATCGTTTGCCCAAAGGCACCGCATGCAGTACACACACCATGTGTAAAAGTATACCTTCTCAAACTCTATATATTTAACTGGCCTGAGAGAAAGACCGAGGGAGAGAGAGAGAGAGAGAGAGGAAGAGAAAGAAAGAAAGAGATACAATGGCAAGAGTTTCGTGGCATCGATCACATGTATACGTGCGAATCCTGCGCACAACCGAGCTCACGTTGGCATATGGCAAATAGTTCGAAACATTGTTAATCCGCGCGCACTGATATATAAAGCCGCGCGCTGGATTCGCGAGTATACGAGAGGAAGGCTTGGAAGACGACGAGAAGTAACAATGACGAGTGCCCGAGGCAAACTATCGTCGTGAACTCGTACTATATCACTCTCCAAAGTACATACACCCTCTATATATGTCTAAAGACTATTTCTGAGCCATTTTATACATATAATAATAATAGCACAGAAATTCTGATAATTGGCACCTTTGTATGAAAATGGCAAGTTACCGCAGCTAGTTTTCCATCTGAATATTCATTTCGTAAGCATATTCAGCCATTCGTATGACATACTTTGCCTTTTTTTTGTTTTCAATTATCCTCGGAGAATGGCAAAATCCTCCTGATTATTGACACGCAGTCGTTTACGTCAAGTTTTTTGGTTTTTTTTTTTGTTTACAAAAAAAATCGGGGATAGAGCAACAGCATCGATTCTTTGTGCTTATCCGGCTCGAGTAGCTTCATTTAGCAACCGGAAATGGATGACTGGGGCATGGGAGATTGCTGAATCTCTTTGTGCGCGTAATTTTAAATAAAAACAATGCTTCATAGAGATTTTTCATCTTCCAGCTGGATCGAAAAGCAAATCGCCTATTTGTAGGAAATTTAATGCTCTACAAGATTGGTCCTTTGCATTTTTCCTCTACTAGCGCGATCGTTCCAGCAGCAAAAATTCAGTTTCGTCTGAGCAAATTGTTAAATCAGAATAATTAATTTAAGCACGAACGTTAATCGAAAAGTTTTTTTAATATCTCCAAAAATAATTTCGTTCTCGAACGAAAAACCGAAAAGTCGGGAGAGAAATTCCATTTAGCAATTTTGCGCGGAGACGATCGTGGATAAGCAAAAATGGGAAGAGACAAAAATAGATGGACGTTGATGTGGTGAACCCAGCGATTCCTACCGAGGCAACGAAGCGGTTAATCAAAATGACTATTTCCGTAAACTTTGCCACGAACCGGTAAGACTGTCGGAGGAAAATAAAAGGGAGAAAAATTTGGCAGTTCAGTTGTGGCAGTGCAGAGTCGGCCGCGAGGCCATGCCTCGGCATGCCCTACCGTAAGCCTATTTTGCGCTCCTTTTCTCTGTCACGTTCAATAATGCGCGCGCGGGTCTGCGACAGAGAGAGAGAGAGAGAGAGAGAGAGAGAGAGAGAGGAAAGCACTTTTGCCACGCGCGCAGTGTGCGTAAACGTTACGAGAGAGTCAAGTTCCCGTGGCTGTTCCATTTAGACAAATACATAGACATCGCGGTATACATAAAAGACGAGAGGGAGAGAGAAGCTTGGAATGATGCTCGATTTATATATGAAGAAACATTTGTGTGCAGAAAAATCAATTTCTTGTTGAGCGCAAAGAGACAGAGTTGCATGGGAAATAAATGCCCCTTGCTATTGAGCCCGATATTCATAAAAATGTATCTGGAGCATGAAAATATCGTTTGAGAAAAAAAAAAACGAAGGGGCGAACGTTAGTTTGAGGCAAACGCGGAGCGTCGATACGATTTTTATTCGATAGGAATTTATTGCGTTGCTCAAAACAAAGTTTCGCCAATGAAAAAGTAATTTATTTGATTTTCTAGCCGATTCGATAGAGCAGCGATTGGCTAAAGTTTCAAAAGACTCTCTGTGTGTTTAGCCAAAAATGAACTGCTCGTATGATTAGTCGGGGAGGGTATTAGTTGGCTCAATGGGGCCTGCTGTCGACTGATGGAGACACGATCACGTGTGTATTCATTAATTAAGACGAATATAGATATCGAAAGCACGAGGAATTCCGAGGTATATTAGGCTCTGAGTAAATCGTCATTCGTATGTGTATATACATGGAGGAATATAATGGGAATGAGAGGATCGTAGAGAAGCCATGAAGCTGCTAGAGATATTATGCGAGCTCGGAGTGTATAGGGAGCGAGCATGAGGACGTATTACGTATCGTAGGATAGAAGTCACCCATCGCCCTGGCACACGTATATACGCGACGATGTAAATACCGAGCATTGTTAAATCCCGCATATATGTGGCAATATTAAGTACATATATAAATCCGTATTCGTAATGAGAACAAAAGGTTAAAACTGTGAGAAAATTGAGTTTTTAAAACGTACGAGTCAAAATATATATCGAAAGCTAGCGAGGCAGTGAGTACATAAAACCCACATCCGTATGGACAATATTCACATAAATGTATCCGCACACATGTGTATCTATATAAAGCGATGAGACGCAAGATGTGGGTCACCGTCGTCGAATAATTATCATTCAGCATCCACACAGAGATCCACACAAGCAGCGGGTATTCGGGCGAGCGCGCACCCAACGCATTGATATTATTCAAAAGTTAAGTCAAATCGAGTGCAAAAAAAATTCGAATTTTCAACACCTCGAGATTTCCGTCTGATTCAAAAAGCCGTTCGTGCGTGTTGCCAGCGCGCTCGCTTCCGTATAAATACGTAATTTGAAAAATAAATCAAAATATGAATAAATATACGCCGAGGAAAACAAAAAATTGTTAAAAAAAACTAAAGAAAATAAACGGCGGGGCCAAATAAAAAAGCGACAAAGAAAAATCGGCCAATTGGTCACGGGGGACTCGACAATTTGCCAATTTTTCGTGATTCACGCTTTTACAAATGTATTTAATCCATATGTTTTAGCTCTCGTTATTTTTATTCATAATAATAATAATCATCGTAATAATAATAATAATAATTATATATGATGAGCGTGGAGTTATATATATATATATTTGTCGACACTCGTATACCCACGCGTCCTTACGCCTCTACGCGTATCGCTCTTCAATTATCACAACAAATGGTCAATTCGATTGACAAAACATCCCGATTGCTGGACAACGCTCGCGAAAAATTTACAACACGCGCATGCGGTCATGTTTCCGTGAACAGAGCTTCAGGAAATAAGAAAAAAATCGATTAAATAATTACACGATAAACGCATCGAGCACTTAAAAGGTCTGTGAGCCTTATTCAGTCTCTCGTGTTCCAGCCGAGACAGTAGTAACGATGTCAACTAGTCAGACTCGAGTTTCTTGCTGTGTGTATGGGTCAAGGCGGCCCAGTCGAGCAGCTCTCGATATCGAGGCAGACTCCTCGGCACCTGACCCTATGACAACGCGTATCAACCGATCCTCGTTTCATTTAACGACCAAAATTTTGGACAAAAAATCAAAATTTACTCAACAAAAAATGCTCAACTTTCCATTAGATTTTCAACTTTTCCGATCAACTTCTGCAATTCAAAATTTTCACCCGAAGCCTCGCCTCGCTTCATCGAGTCAATGGGACACTCAAACTCAACGTTTATAATTCTACAAACTCATTTGACTCCACGAGACCCTACGGAGAGTGAATTTGTGAATAATTCTGTTCGAGGAATGAAATTGTTCAGAGAAAACTTTGAATCAACTCTTAATTAATCATAAAAAAAAACGTTGCGAGCTTCTAATTCGCTCTCTCGATCTATTTTTCCGATTGGAAATCTGCAGATGAGGGTAAACCTCGATTAATCAAGTGAATTGACATGCAAACCGAGTATTGATGATTCCGGAAGACTCAGTAGACTGTTTGTGACTCTCCACAGAGTGAATTCGTTGCAAAAATAAAATTCTTCTATAAATGTTTGATTGAGCCACGTAATGATTTGGTCTCTTGGTTATTCTGAGATTCGTATCTTAAAGGGGATGCATTGAACCGATTAATCGAGAGATACGTTGGAGGAGTCGATCCGTCCGAAAAAAAAAGAAGCGGAAACGTATTATTGGACGGGGAATGGAGAATCTTGTTGAAAAATTGTATTTCTGATAAAATGATATCTCCGGGTAGATACGTTTTTAGCATGACACGAAGATACGAGTATGAGATACCGCATCGGGCAATTCGATTGTAAGAGTTGTCGTAGCAAATGCTCTTTTTCTCAATTTCTCGTTTTACGGAATCGCGTTAGACTTGTAATGGCGATGTCGTTTATCCAGCATTTGGGGGTGAATCGTCAAATTAAATCGTACGTTTTACGAGATTCATATAAACCATTTAATCTCGTTAATTTCGTTTTGAGTGATGATTCGACGACAAAACAATGACGAATGAGAAAAAATAACGTTTCGGAGAAGTGAATAAAATCAGAGATAAGGAGAATCCGGAAGTTACGAAAATCTTGGATCGTCCACGGATGAAGATCGAAGCCGAAAAGTGAAAAAAAAAAAAAAAGTCATAATTATTTATAAATTCGAAAATAATACGAAGAAAGCATCACGTAGAGGCGTAACACAGAGAACGTGAGTATTCAATTGTAACGTGTGAGTGTTTATGATCGCAGGTAAGGTGCAAGGTTTTTTTCTCACTTTAATTGTTTTGTAATGTTCCATTTTTTGACTGTTTAAAATTCATATACTTGAGAATAACTCACCCGATGCGGCAAGGGCGATCGCCGCGATGAGGGTCCAGCAGCGTTTCATTTTCTCTCGTTACACCGATTGGCGTTGTAACCGGTGTTTAAGGAAGAATGACACAGGAAGAGCAAAGTCTCGGAAGTGAAGAAGAGGTGTGGAGAGAGAAAGAACGAGAGGGGGGGGGGAAGAGGGCAAAGTAGGATGGAGAGTGAGAGAGAGAGAGAGAGAGAGAGAGAGAGGGGCCTCGTAGAGAGAGAGAGCCCCGTGTACGTGTGTGCTGGTTACCCTCGTCGTCACGTGGTCACCTGCACACGGCAAGTTGCCTAGAACGTACGGTGATGAACGAGTGGGACGATCATCGAGGATACGAATGATAATAGCAAGTCAATCGATGCTTTACGCGAGGAGAGCACGATTGACGAGTTTCCGATCATTTTTCCTTCCGTTTTCCCAATTCGTCCTATTTTTCAAAATAAATAATCAGTGCGATTTGTTGAGTGACTTGATTCTTTGTGTATTCTGGCTCGAATATCCTCGTAGATTCGAGCAAACGTAATAAACCGGAAGTGAGCAGTATCTCTAACGAGATGACAATCTATAAGTTGTTTATTTGTTTAGTCACGTCGTTTATATCTCGTTTATCCGGGATTTGCGACAGCGACGGGAAACACAGCGAGGAAAAGGATGTCGTGAACTCGAGCTTTAACCAAATTCAGCAAGACTCGAGTACGAGATTGCTTCGTTGGCTCGTTAACCAACGAACTGGCTTTTACTTGACATGTCAGAAACACCGATGATCTCGATGATACCAACGATTCCAATGAGCAAACGAACGAGCCTAATATCGACGATTTATCATACGACAATGTTTCACGATTTACACAACACCGGTTGATTCTAGCTGGTGCTGGTGCTGCTGGTGCTGCTGCCACCGCGTCTCCTTGAGGCATCATGAGGCATCGACATTGTACCACGAGCCACTGGCAGTAGCGAACATATCCCCCTTATCATAAGTCAAGATTATTAAGGGCTATGTCTCTTTTTTCTCTATCTACCTATCTATATTAATTAATATCGCTTTTTCTGTTTTTTTTTTAAATTTTTTTTGTTATTGTTCTTCTCCCTGGCTGGCCGCTTGCCCACGAAAAAACACTATTTTGACGAAACTGTTATTTGTTTGTGGTTCGCTCGAAATGAAAACGTTAAATCGGCACTTTTATTATTTCACTACGATCGTTTCTCGTTGAAAAAAAAAGCGATGGCAAAATCTCGTTTTGCTTCGTCGAATACGATCGATCTTGCCAGATGTGTAATTATTTAATTTGTGCATAGATTTTCCTGTGGTTTTTTTTGTCGTTAATCAGCTCCTCTCGAATTTTCAAGTTTAATGAAAATTTCGCGGCTACGAATGCTCGTCGCTGTGACTCGTAGGTCGAATCTTTATCGAGGATAATTTCACTGATGACATTTCTAGGGCTCGAGGTAACACTGACTCCTCTTTCTCTGTCTCTCTCTCTCTCTCTCTCTCTCGCTCAGGCTCTTTCCGTTGGAGCTCTTTCCGCTCCGATCATGGAATCCTGGACCAGTCCCGGATGGAGATTTTGTCTCTCATTGAAAGAGGCTCTTGTACGAAACTGATTATCGTTGAATTTTAACCGAACTGTGATGCTTGTCAGTGGCACCTCACCAAGTTTTTCTATCTCATGTATTCGCTTCGATCTGTTTTTTTTTCTTCAACTGATGAAATCTCCTCGTAAGCTTATTCATTTTTGGCTCATTGCTGTTTCGCGATTCACTCTCGTTCGAATAGTACAGATAATCTTTAAACATTCGTGGAAAATGGCGCGTCGTGTGTCTCTTACATCGGTATGTTCGCGTTTTAAATGTGATCTGGATTGTTGTTCTTGTGTTTGACGTACGACTTTTTTTTTGCTTTTTTTTATTTTTTTTTATTCTTACGACAACGAAGATCTGCCTTCGCCGGCGATCAACGCTGGACTGATATTCATTTAGCCGCAGAGCGCAGCAGTTTGCGCTTTGTAGTTTTCCCCTCTTTCTCTCGCTCCCTTTCCTTCCCACTCTGTCTCTCCGGCTGGATCCGCGTTAGGGATTCTGGCTGCTGATGCTGGTACAGCGGTGGTGGGTAGTTGGTGATAGTGGCGGCGGTGGTGGAACTGGTGGTGGTGGTGGTGGCGGTTCAGCTAGTGATCCACACGGCCCACATAGACCATCGTCGTCTTGGTCGTCGAGCTGGCGAACGATCAACGACGATGGCCAATGCCGACGAAGACGAGGCCGAGGACGAGGCTGAGGACGACAACAACCAGTAGCCATGCTCTCAAATGCGCTTCGGCAACGAAAACGAGATCATAGAGGAAGAACGAGAAAGATACAAGCATCGAAACGGAGAGGGCTGTATGGCACAAACCATGCGGTACACCCCTCGAGCTATAGTGCGTACCAGCATCCACGGAACCAGGAGTTAGAGGGAATCGTTACTATGGCGAGATCAATATGATAGGACAGCGCATGCCTCGGGATCCTTATGCCTCGCTCCAAAATCATTTCATCTCTCTTCTCCATCCAGCTCTCTACCCTACACACTCCCACCATCTACTTTTTCTCCCCTGCTCCATTCCCATCTCTCTCTCTCTCTCTCTCTCTCTCTCTCTCTCTCTCTCTCTCTCTCGTTCGCTCTTTCTCTTTCCATCACGTACTGGACGGTCCACCACCAGAGCGCTGGGTAACCGCGCCGGCGTGTTGCATCTTCGCCCAACAAAGTCCCTTCCACCTTTGTCCCTCTCTTTCTCTATATTCGCTGTATATATCCGGCCAAGACGCAAGATACGGAGTTGGGCTCCAATGACTCGCTTATCCTTAAGCACGAGCGACGAATTGACGATTATACGCCCAGCATCTATCTTATACCTTCATGTTCACATATTTCTATGTACACACATGTAGCCGTCATTCACAAATGGCCAACCACATAAACCAGAAGTCACGAAAGCATCAAGATCGTCGCACTTATCGCCACAGCCCACACTCGATAAAAGGAAACGAGCCAAAACTCATTTCCATAAATGTCCAATGAGCCATAACACACTAATACAAAAACTGTATTAATTAGAAGCTCATCTCATTATTTCGTCTCCGTAACCAAAAGCTCGTTTCGTTCCACCGCATTTCTTCAGCCTTGCCCTTCTCACAAGGAGACCCAGACCTAGAGGGCGAGTTCAAAAGTAATGAGCAACCAATCTCAACGTTTATGATCCCAACGATTTTCACCTCTGCCATTTTTTTCATCTTTCAAATAAACAATACGCCCTCTTCTTCCCACAGAGTATTAAAACAATGTTGTCTCAATTTTGAGAGACCCAAATGAGCTTGAAGATTGCATCGACGCGATGCCACGAAATGAAAAACAAAACAAAAAAATGACTCGTCACACTTTTTCTTCCATTTTTTTAAATTTATTTGCCTCTTGACTTCTTTGGACCTCACGAATGGATTCGTAAAATAAAAAAATGAAGAATCGTTCTTTTTTTCTTTTCTTCTTTTTTCATTTCGTGGCATTGCCTCGATGCAAACTTCAGGCTCATAGACCCAAATCGTTCGCTATTTCCACGCTCATTCAAATTTAACGTCTAATCTTGAATCCTGTTCTCTCTCTCTCTCTCTCTCGCTCTCTCTCACTCTTTCTCTTTCTAACCCCCCAGTATGCACTGAGTATGCACGTACTTCACACGACTATCAGCAGTTTCGATTTTTTTCACAATCCAGCAGACATTTCTGATGGTACCGGAAGAATTTTTTTAAAAATTTTGACCTCGATTTTGCATTTTGAAAAAAAAGAAATCGTTTTTTTTTCGTGATAATATTTTTTTGGCAATCTCCGATAATAGTTTCAGATAAAAACGATAATTCGAGCGGCCAGTGAGACAATGAAAGTTTGGAAATTTATTAGATTCTTCAAATTCCCCATGAATCTCGAGGACGGTCCGATTTTTTCTCTCGATCACCGACTCCGATCGAACGATACGGGGGACCAAAGTTCCGGTCGTATCTCATGATAATTTGTATATTGTAGAAAATACAAATTCAATAAATTGTTGGATGAAATTACGGGAGGAGACGAGGTTCATAAATATTTGGTAAGGGATAGAGATTGTCGGGGTTGAAGTGTATCTTGGGGTTGACAAAGCCCATGCCCACAGGGCTCACTACCTAATTTCCCGAAAATCATGATACGAAAGCTCTCATAAGAGATTCAACGATATTTCAAAGCAATGATGGCTCTTTCTTATCACGAGCCAAAATTCACATATTTCGTAAATGAGATTTCGAGAGCTTGAATAATCCATCGAGTGTTCCTTCTGGGTTAATGGGCTGGGAGAGCTTTTCCTTGTGGAAAATAGGGATAAGCTCCGGAGATTTTATTTCCGATATTCTCCGTTCATCGACAGTTCGATGGGATCGTCAAAGATTTTCGACACCTTCGAAAAATTTCATTAATCAAAGTATGTACGAGCTGATTCATCTTTTCTCGAGCTTATGCCGAGAAAGTCAGACACGTCCTGGAAATTATAATTTTAAATAGCGCGTCGAGCATCTCACTGTTTATTAGATTTTTGAGGATAAAAAATCGATGGAAAAATGTGAGAAAGTCCTAGAGGCCAGGCGTCTCGTGCATTTCATAACGAGAGATGCTGGTCATTATATAAAACCATTTTCTCAGGCCAGAACTCTCAATAATAGGCCAACGTCCCATTATTTACGAGATTTTTTTTTTTTTTTTACCATTTTTACAATTTTTTGTAATTCGGCGAAAAAATTCGGACAATTTTCACAACAAAAAATTCTCCTCTCTGGAGCGAAGATCTTGACTCGAATCTCTAAAGAGGTAGAAGAATTATTCGATAGTTTGATAATCTTCAGAGGGTTCATAGCCTTCAGGAATGTTTCGTTCGAAAATATAAATTTGTGACAATTTTTTTTTCCTTTATTTTGTGGCAGTGAATCGATTTGATGCGTAACCTTGCAAAACGAGTTATAGTAAATTTGAGGCTCTGACCGAACCGAGTCGTTCCCCATTGGCCCGCGACGTTTGTTTCCGTCACGTGTGTCCCTTTTCCTTCTCCTCGTCTCTCTCTCTCTCTCTCTCTCTCTCTCTGCATTCTGTAGCTTGCAACACTGGAATCTTTAGCTCGTAGTCTCTGACGTATAGATCGAACTCTCATCAATCTGTATATCGAGTAAAATTTGCATACAACGCGATACGGTGTTGGGCAGGAAGATGGTTAGGAAGACCGAGGCTGAGCGCGATCGGAGGAAAGAAATAGTGTCTCGATCGTGGAGCTGTGCATGAATAACACACGGCAGTCGCGACTGGAGAAATATCGAAAAGAAAAAGATAAAAATAGGTTTGGAAATTGGCGTAACGGAATTATCACGCTACTCTCGCTTTTTTATCATTTCTCGATTAATATTATTGTATATACGCGCTCGCGCACGCGTGCACGTATGTGCCAACTCCTGTTTTTTCACTTAGCTCCTTTTTCGAACCCCCTTCTCCGCTCCGCCCTACCAATCATACCGCCAAGCTTCAGAATTCTTTTTCTCCACCCTCGACTGCCATGTGCGAATAACCGGGGCAAATTCTTAATTATCTTTCGTTGCCACGGGCGTCGGAAAAAAAAAGCGAGAGGCAAAAACGGGGCTCGGGGAGGGAGAGTGAAAAGTTAGTAAATTGAGCCATCTATCCTTCCGGATGTTCCATATGGATCTTGATGAATTGATGCGAATATAAATATATACGAAAAGCCTCCAAATATGTGTGTCTATGTTTTCTCCCCTTTTTTTCCAATTCATTCGTCATTTTTCATCAATTCACATTTTTCCAGACCGAGTTTTTACTCGCACGATGTTCTTCGCGATCTTTATAACCCCATTTTCTCTCTGATCGATAATTTTTCGTTTTGTCACTGCCCCCATCAACTACAAACATCATCGAGAACTTCTTTTTTAATCGATTTTTAATCCTCACAACAGTCTGCTCTCTAAATATTGGGAGAAAAATAATTTCGAACAGTCGGAGGGAATAAAATTTTCGTAAACGAGTTTTTTATCAAAGCTTTCGAAAAAGGGCCGCTCTAAACTCGTTTTCGTTCGGGAACACACTACCCTAACCTCCTAAAAACAAGCTCTGCGGGCTCTGCCATAGGGATCGAAAAAATCATCGATTATTCTCGCGGCTTTTTGTGCGAACTTCGTTGGTCGAAGTTTGTAGAAAAATTCTATTTCATGCGCCACTTCCAGGAACAAACATGTGGCGTCTCCTCTGAGAATTTCGAAGCACTCGATACTTCGACGCTTTTCATTATCATGTTACCATATTTATTTACTCACCGGAATCAGCTGCTTCGCGTCTGTCATTCGCCGCGGTGACAGTTAGACAATCGTAAACCTGCAGGCAAACAAAAACTCGTTGTCCTTATACTGCTGAAATAATGAGCAACGCGATCAACATGAATTGGTTATGTTCGGCAGAAGGAGAATCATTGTTGCACCATTTTTACGACACCGCGACAAAAAAACGACGATTTTATGGTTAGGAATTCGCTGCGAATTGAGAAGCAATGTATTTATTGGTTTCGAGTAACACGCAGTCGGTGCGGTGTTGTCGTTGCAGGTATTTTAGAAAGACCAGCTCTACCGTCCTCGATCGAAGAAGTGACGTACAAAATCTTCATGATCGGTAGACCAGGTGTTGGTAAATCTTCTGTAGTTAATCGTCTCTCAGGCGTTCTAACGACTGGTGAAAATTCTGCTTACGCAGAGACGAATGGTATTCGGAAAACGACGGTTTTTTGGCCTGTCAAAATCTGGGACAAAGTCGTTCTTTTCAAACTACAATTCTGGGATACCTCGGAAAACAGTATTAAAAAATACAATCACATACTGCCGGTTGTTTAACTTGCAATCAACTTTTTTAAGGGTTTGTTAATCCTAAAAAAACATTTCTCACAAGCATGACAATATTTGACTATATTTTTTGATATTCCAGGCCTGCAAGGACAAGGTCGACGCGATATGTTCAGTTTTTTCGTTCGACGATGCCACGAGCTTCAGAGACATTCCTTATCTCATGAATTCCATGGCGACGTCCACCCAAAACCCAGCGAACATAGTAATCGGGACAAAGTCAGTAATTTCCACTGTGAGAATCAAGCAAAATGCAATTTTCTTCTCCTCAGGGCATTATTTTCTTTGTCCCATTGTTTAGATACCAGACTTACGCTCCGATGGCTGTGACCGACGGTCAAGTCAAAGAATTTGAGGAAAGATGGAAAACGAAGGTCATCAAGATCGACACAAACAAATGTACTTCCAGATCGGAAATACTCGATTGCTCTTATCACATGAACTGTATCTGCAAGGCTCTGTGGAACAGGGACCAGGAATTCATATCGAAGCAGATAATACAAGTTTGAGACTCGGTCAACAAAATTACAGACCAGAATCAAAAACTTTCTCCCCGAATGACGTAGAGGCAAATGGACGAGAGACTGAGACTGATGTTTTTTATTTTTCATGTAAAAATTTGGAAACCTGTATCGAGCTGGCAGCTGAACACTTCCAACGGAATGTTTAATAAATATATTTTCTATGCTATGTACATTTGTATAATTTGTCAACACCGGACCCCTAAAAAACCTCTCCGTCCTGTACGAATAAAAGGTGAACCAAAAAATGGAGAAAACTTGACGGGATTCTAGGACGCTGGTAATTTGAGGAAAGGATAAGCGAGACAGTAAAGTCCAACGGCAGAAGAGACGGCTCCCAATAACCCTACTACGCCGGGACTCAATTTTGTGTATCCCAAGGCGGAGAGAGGAATAAAAAGGTCGCAACTGTTTTTTATAGTGTCTAAGAGCAGGTCCGTACGACTGATCAGTATTGCCAAAGACTTTGGGTCATAAAAATTGACATTTCTCGAAATGCAGGAAAATTTAGAGAACCTGGAACTTTTGAATTTCTGAAATATTAGAGAAATTTCGTAAAAGTCTCTTGTCAAGTTCATGAGGATACTAAGCAACCAGTAACGATGCGATATCGACGTCCACTTCTCCAAGTTTACTCTCATCACTCCTGCTCGACCCAGCCAAACGATGTGATCCGCCAGGAGGAACAGAGCGTTTGTTATCCTTGACAATGTCATTGATATTCTTACGGCAACGTCTGGATATTTGATGACATTCAAGGCCCCGTATAGACTGTCCAGACATCGCCCAAAATGGAGTACTGAATGAATAAATTAATGATAGGTTTTTTATAACTTTTTTCTCGTGATTTATCGACTGACGACTTTTTCTTCTAATGCCATTGTGAAATTACATTTTCTAAAAGAACCGAAAGTGTATTCCAAACTTTTGAGCACATCTGTCGAGGAGGATGACGCACTGCTCCGGGAATAATACCAGCCGGCACGAGCGCAGTACTGTAGTAATCTAAAAACGCGTGCCGCATCAAAATGCCATTAGAATTATTCGCTTCTCTTAGTGATGTTCGATATTATTGGACGTTCAGGAAATTTAACCTCAAAATTACGAAGAACGATTTTTGATGGAAGAAAGCACGTGAATCGAGTAATTACCTTATAATTTTGTCCCTCCCGGCCGTTTGATTGTTTAGTTGTACAATTAGATCCATAATTGGTATTTCGGAGTTTGGGGAAAAAATCTATGGTTGATGATTGAAATATAATGCACGACAGTTTTGACGCTCGTATAAGTTTACGTCATATTTCAGTCAATCAAAAATACACCTTTTAATTTTTTTGGGCTTTGTACCATATGTTCACTTATCTATTTGATTTCATTGTGATAATTTCTATTCCACTCGTGATTTTCCTTCAAAACAATATCATTGCTACATGAATGAATTGCCGATTTTTTGTGACCGACGCCAGTCAGTAAATTCCTATAGCCGGACTCTGATCCCATCACCGTCGACGTGTGTTTTGTTTCTTATTTTCAATCCGGCAAAAAATCAAGGTCTTTCCAAACTATTTTACCGCCGTGTCAATCGCACCATGAAGTTCCATAAAAACATCATAACACCAGAAACAAAACAATAACTTTGAAGAAAACTTCGAAGAAGTCTTAAACATTATCATTATTGGATCATTCGATCAATAATTGGATGAAATTCTTTGCATTCCAGCAGTGCGACAATGAAACACTCATGGCATATGAAAATTGATAAATGTCCATCACAGTAATAACTTGACGATCCGTGCTGCATCGTCACAGTATTATTATGAAAAAGTTATCAATGGCATGACCCTGCGATAGACCAAGGTCACATATGCATGCATGAGATGAAAATTGTCGTAATCAGTTGCGAGTCGGCCCGCGCGATCAACGTCTCAAAATTGAGTCTTGGAATATTGGGGGACACGACAACATTTGTGGTGTATGAAGATAAGGAATTTCAAGTTATAATAAAGTTCGGTATTCGAAAATATTGGTGTGCAATTAAAAATGGCGACAAAAAAGTTCATCAATGACACGAACAATGTCGTTGCCGAGTCTTTGTCGGGCTTGTGTTGCGCTTATCCGTATCTAGATTTTCACGCTTCGAAGAGAGTTGTGTTGGAAAATAATGTGAGTGCTTCTAATCCGCTATAGCTATAGTTAGACATAAGGGGCGACAATAATAATGAATACTGTTCGATATATATCGTCTTTGCGACACCGGCATCATTCGTTCTAACGAAAATGACCGCGAAAAATCGCTGTGGCGCGGTGCACGCCGATTGAGTATAATATAAAAAGTAATCATGACAATCAATCAATTACCTCCTTGAATGTCATCAAACCGGTAAATTGTGAGGCTAACATTTCTTCCTGTTCCTTTACTCGTTCACATATCTGCGACGTTGACGCGGAGATGCTCTCTCCCAGGCGACCGGGCATCGAATATTTCGAGTATACAATGAATTTTGCGAATTGGTTCGAGAATATGGCGCTGTAGTCGCAACTGCTTCTGCCAGGACTGTTGAGATTTCTGTTCAAAAGTATAGTCTCGACCCCATACAGCGAGCCGTGGATTGCAGTACACGATTTACTTTTCGAACATGAAATATATGAAAACGAGATCAATGAAAAAAGAAAAACGACGAAACTTGGTTGTTCTAGTGGCACGAGCGAGGCAACAAAGTAGCCATCGTATGCGGTGGAGGAAGTGGCCACGAACCTTTCGCCGCAGGTTAGTAATCAAAGGCTTTTTCATGATTAATAAAAACAAAGCAAAAAATGACAAAGGATGTCAAATACGCGGACCATTTTCTAGGTTTCGTAGGCGTAGGAATGTTAACTGCGGCTGTTGCTGGATCTGTTTTTGCAGCACCGCCTCCGAACAATATACTCCATGCTCTTCGCTGCGCATCTCACAACAACAGTGGTGAGCATTCAAAAAACTGGATCAAGAGCTTTCCGGTCATTTGCAAATTCCTTGAAATCGCTTTGAATACATCTATGTGTTATTTTCAGCTGGCATTTTAGTAGTAATTCCAAATTACACCGGCGACTGTCTGAATTTTGGAATAGCCATCGAAGAAGCAAGGCAAGAAGGTTTGACGGTATGGGATGCATTAAAATTAACTCAAAGAAGTTTTGCTCATACGTTTCCAACAAAATCGCGTTAGATTTAATTGCCGCAGTTCAAAAATCGAATTTGCTCCTTCACTTCATCAGCTTGACGTGAAATGGGTGCTAAAAACGAAATGAACAGTGCAGAGTGATAAAAAATGATATTTCTTGGGATTGAAACAGGTGGCGGACATAATAGTGGGTGACGATTGCAGCATACCGATTGAAGAGCAAGGTCGTGCTGGAAAACGAGGACTAGTGGGTCTATTGTTTGTCATAAAAATTGCCGGAGCCTTAGCCCGGAGTGGAAAGTCCCTGGACGACGTGACTCGAACGGCAGAGACGGTGTCGCGGAATATTGCGACGTACGGAGTGGCATTTTCTTCCTGTTCGATGCCCGGTTCGTTTTTCGTTTCCTCCGGTGAAGGAAATCCTTCGAAAATTATTACGAAATGGAATTTAAAAAAAATTTTATATAAAAAATTCAGGTCAAGGTCCAATGTTCGAAATCCCGAGAAACGAAATCGAGATCGGTTTGGGAGTGCATGGCGAGGCCGGATACAAGAGGATCGAGTGGAGGGAAGCCTCCAAAATCGTTGAGATTCTCCTTGATCGAATAATCGAGACCCTCGAATTGACCGAGGGCAATAAAGTTGCTGTGATTATCAACAATTTCGGCGGTTCCAGTCAACTGGAGCAAGGAATTGTTGTTCACGAAGTGGTTAAACAATTAAGTGAGTTATTTCATGTCATTGATTTCGTTTCAAGGTCACCGGAGCGGAACTTGTCTGTTCGAACAGAAAGCCGAGGCATCTCGCCGGTTCGCGTATATTGCGGAAGTCTGATGACGTCTCTCGATAGTGCAGGAATGCACATTTCGATATTACGGTTGGTTGAAGAAAAATCGAGCCTTTTTCTGGACTGTCTGGACGACGAGACCCAAGCTCCTTGCTGGCCAGGGCGTTCGTACAGTTTGCCTCTTCCCGAACGACCCCAAAACCGAATCGACCGGGAATTGAGAAAAAAAATCGCACCGAACGTGGGAAGAAAGTTCAAGGACGTTCGTCTTGCTAATTTGACGAGAGAGTGTTTGAAAAATGCGTGCGAAAAAATCATCGCGAACGAGGAAAAGATCAACGACTTGGATCGCGGTTGCGGTGACGGAGATTGCGGCTCGACCCACAAAAGTCTTGCCGAAGGTTGCTTCACATTTTGTCAGCAAAAAATACGTCAAAGCATAAAAAATGCATCGCCGGGGAAAAACTTTTATTTTTTCTTGAACGACAGGTATATTGGAGGCTCTTGGCGATCTTCAAATTTCTTATCCCGGTTCGATGCTGATACAGCTTTCCTGGATAGCGGAAGAACGAATGGGCGGCACGTCAGGCGCGATTTACAGTCTTATGTTCAAAGCAGCGGCTTCGGAATTCGCGGAGTGTACGAACGACGAATGTTGGACCCGAACTTGGCTCAGAGTCTGGAAACGAGCCATGGCTGGGATCACGAGATACAGCAAAGCAGCACTCGGAGACAGAACAATGGTCAAGTTTCTCCCTTTCCATTTTATAGCAAGAAAAATTCCGGCGATTGAAAAGAAAAAAAAAATCGAATTTGAACTCGATTTTCTTATTAACACAAATTCATTTTGCAGCTGGACACTCTGGTGCCGGCGTGCGAAGCACTCGAGAAGAATCTCTCAAATCCTTTCATCGAGACTATCGAACGAGTTACAAAAGCCGCCTGGGCCGGCTGTGAGGCGACGAAAAATATGACGCCGATGTAAGTCACGATTTTTCGTCAAATAAGTCAAGGGAGACCATAAAAAATGAGATTTTTTAATTATCAGGACCGGGCGAGCCAGTTACGTGAAGCAGGCGGAATTTTTGACCAACGTCGATGCCGGATCGTTCGCGGTAGCAACCTGGATCGACGCAATCACAGAAACACTAAAAAAGTCTCAATAAATTGCCGGAGTCATTTCTGACTCCTCGTTTCGAGGCCACCCAAAAAAGCCAACGAGGAATCTGAATAACAATGAACTTCGCATAGTCTCCGATCCAGGTTCGGAAAAGTGTAGAAATAAAAGAAAAACATTTTCATGCTCACGAAACCAAATCTCACCGACAGAGCGAAACTAGGGTGGTTTTTTTATTACGCTGGAAAAGAGATCCAGGATGTTGCACAACAACACGGTGTCAGACCTGACCTGCCACAATCGTATGGGGACGTGGAAGAGCACGTGGCCAAATGCATCCTGTGATATATTTTCCAGAAATTATTCGTGACCATATTTGCGAGCAATACAGCTTGTGAATAAAACAAAAGTTACAAAAATCCTTTGAATCCAGATTTTTTATTAGTACCTATTACATTTTAGAAGAAAAGAGCTTTCAATTAGAAATGGAAAATGTAATTAGAGCCTGGATTAATGAACTTGGAAGATCTTTGAAGTTTCCAAAGACTTCGGAGTCGGATTGACCAAAAAATTGCAAAAAAAACAGGTTAGATCACAATTGTGCCGACAATGTTTGCGAATTGACCAACACAAATCTTTCTACAGTTTCGTTTTGTGTTTAAAAGTAAAAAAAAAAAAAAAAAAAAAAAACTTATTTTTCTTTTTTGTTTTATCAAAAAAGACAAATTTGAGTTACATCAGCGACTCTATGATGGGGTTCAGTCGATGAAATATAAATCTACATAATACGTTTTCGTTTTTCTTTATGATAAGTGCTTTGTCGGCTCTCACCAATCTCCAAATTCGTTATCCCGCCTCGATACTTCTTGATACTTCCCTGGATATCGAAAGAACAAAATGCGCCCGCTCCGTCAGGCCCTATTTACAGTCTTGTGTTTAAAGCTGCGGCTTCGGAATTCGCGGATTTAATTAATGACGAGAAATGCTGGACCCAAGTTTTGCTTCGGATCTGGGAATGAGCCCTAGCCGAGATCACGAGATAGAGCAGAAAACACCTGGAGACAAAACAATATTTGATATTTGTAGCGAAGAAAATGGCACAGTTTGAAAAAAAAAAAAATTCTTGGATATAAATCATTGAATCTATCGAGTAAATAACTTCGAAAAATACGAGATCGCTTTTGATTATAAATTCGTTTTAGTTCGAATCTCAATTCGAAAATATTGGCTGGAATTTATTTGGCGGGACGTCCGTAGCGGGAATTTTAATGTTAAAAATACGTATAGGAGAAAAATACGAACATGCAAGTGTCTACTCGACTTTGTCCAATGCACCGAGACGTTCGAGTAAAGGAGGATGACTGAGATGCCAGCTCGAGTACAACGGATCAAAGAGAGGATAAGCCAAATTGTCCTTTTGCAGTTTCACCAATGCGCGTTTCAGTGGTTCAGCATGACCAAGTTTTTTGCCAAATTGATCTGCTTGGAACTCGAATCTTCGGGAATTGACGGTCAATAAAAATCCCACCAGCTGGAATGGCGAATAAAAACGTATTAAAAAAGTTACTCAAAAGTCTATGAAGGAGGAAACTGAAAAACGAATAAAAACTCACGGTATTCACAAGAGTAAGAATGTACATCATGACAATAATGAGTCCAATGAAAACCGGTTGGCTCTCCGTAAAGCCAAATGCAACGTACATCGGTTTATAATCCAGCAACATAGAGAATGGCAGTAAATTCATACAGAAGCTTATCTGAAAATACGAAAAATTGATTGATTGATTAATCTTTGGCACTTTGCGAGCTATCCAAGAAAAAAAATATTGCAATTTATATTTCTGGATAATCGTCGGAGTGAATAAAAAAAAACCGATAAATTACCTGTGCGAGCAAAAGGTTCTTAATGGTATGGCTGTATTTCCAGTGCCCAAGTTCATGAGCCAGAACACCAACGATTTCGTCGACTTCGCATCCCGTCTCTGCTTTGTCATCGCCATCTTCAGATTTGCAAAAACCCTTAACGAGAGTATCGTAAAGAACGATTCTCTTGTTTTTGTGAAAACCATACATATAAGCGTTGCTGTGAGACGATCGTTTAGAGCCTTCGACGATGTACAGCTTGTAGAGCGGGAAATCAACCGAAGCGGCAAGAGCCTCGATGCTACTTTTTAATTCGCCCTCCGGCAGTGGTGAATATTTGTCGAATAGCGGAGCGATGACCTCTGGATAAAGCACCGACATGAACAGTGTAATTACGATGGAGAAGAGCCATACGTAGACGAAGAAATTGTCTCCGCTGTTTTTTACTATCCAAATAATTCCACAGAGAATCGGCAATGCTATCACTTGCATCACGACAAACTTTTTCACTTGATCCTTAGCGAAGAAGCCGGGACTCTGTATCAAAATATCCGACATCGTTCATTCCGTTATGCAAAATTAGAAAGTGACAAATATTTTATGAGAATATTCTTCAATTTTTTGTATTTGCTTTGTTTCCCGGGAGAAAAAAAAACTCACCTGTTTGTTGAATCCATACTTTTGCTCCAGAACAAACACATTGTATATTTTGAAGGGCAGACCGGTAACTTCGGTAGCCAAGTTCATCACAAACATGCAAGCCGCGCTGATCAAGATTTCATTTTCTTTGGAAATACCACAAAATTCTACGATGACGCTGCCCCATTGCCAAAAGTAATGAAACGCGAAGAAATATATAAATAACTGAAAGAGGAGAATGAGAATCGAATTTTTCATCAAGAATTCTGCCCACAGCCTCCATTTACTTCGCCTCAATTTTGAGGAGACAACTTTTGTATCTTTTGAAACTTACCGTATTGAGTACGGTGGAAAAAAGATTAGAAATTTCACCAAAACTGTTTTTATCTAGAGAGTAGTTGCGAGCTTTTTGGTAAACATCCAACGGCATTAAACCGTCCAGGCTGCTGGGTGGAGTTTCGAGCGATTGCATCAATTTTCTCTGGAAAATCAAAGACAAGTTGTCAGAGAAAAATATTTCGTCCCTGAAGAATGAAGAATACGAAAAAGTAATGACAAAAATTATAATCACGATGGAATACGAATTTATCATCTAATTTGCGAGCAATTGGGACTTTTGGAGACGAAATGTCACAGTCACATCAGCCTCGATAATTTGGAGCTTCGAGACAAAATCATGTTTTCGATAAAAGTTCGTTTGTAAAAGGAACTTACCTGACGCAGTGACAAATACAATTCCCAAAGGTATAGGACCCATATTACAGCTAGTATTTCAAGCCGGATATTCTCTTCGATGATTTTTTTGAAATCTCCCATTTAAAGACGTGTGTAACTTTGAGGTTATGTGGATAAAACAGCTACACGAATAAAAAATTCAAAGACCTCGTTTTTTTTTACGAGAAAGGAATTAATCGAGTAAAGACTACGGAATGAATTATTATCTGCAAGGAGAATACCGTTTGCTTGAACTTGAATACGGGTTTCAAAGTAAAAAATGAATAACGAGCGATAGACTTGTTGACCAAGTCGGCCGGTAAATAACGCTGTTGGATCGAACGGCCGGGCCGGGTGGTGATCGAAGAGAAATCATCAGTCTCCAAAATTGCACGTGGCACCCTCTGCGAGAATTTCGTTGCGCATGTTCGAAACCTGTTCATTATGTCAAAGAATGCGGCAGCTAGAAAAATGTTAACCGCAACGCTAAACTTCCGCAAAATTACGGAACACCCATTTTTTTTCCAGAGGACGCAGAAGCAAGCGAGATTCACAGACGGACAGAAAAATCATGAAGCATTGCATTGGATTAATTTTCAGAATTTTTTTTTTTTGGTAAAAATGAAAAATCGAATATTTTCCTTATATCATTTTATTGAGGTAGATAAATGGAGTCACCGTTATGACTGCACGATGTTTGCCTATCGATATCGCAGAATATCGATATCACAGTGGTTTACGCAGTAAAAAAATAGATTGAAGACTCTGAATGAAAAATATAATTTCACGTAATCTCGGATGCAGTTCGGAAAAATCTGCCGACGATAAAAACTCTGTATGAAAAAAAATAGGAAGACACAAGAATCTACTCGACTTTGCCCAATGCATCGAGACGTTCGAGTAGAGGAGGATTTTTTGGCGAATTGATCCGCCTGGAATTCAAATCTTCGGGAATTCACGGTTGACAAGAATCCCATAAACTAGAACAGCAAAGAAATAATGCATTAAAAGAACTTATCGAAAAATGTATGATTTGCGAAAATGCAACGTCAACGAAAACTCACGGTATTCAGAGGCTTCAGAATAAACCTCATCACGATAATCAGCCCGATCCAAAAGGACTGACTGTCCGTAAACCCGAAAGCAACGTACATCGCTTCCCAGCCGAGGAGCCAAGGGAGTGGAAGAATGTTCATAACAAAGCTTAACTGAAAATATCAATAAGGAAAATTAAAAATTGGTTTTCCATCAGATCAAATGACGTTCATGCCAATTGATCGTCTGGGCGAGTTTAAAACTGAGAAAATACGAAATAACCTGTCCGAGCAAAAAGATTTTGATGGGATGGTTGTATTTCTAGTGTCCAAGTTCGTGGGCCAAAATGGCAACGATTTCATCGTTTTCGCAGCGTTGATCCATCACCATTGTCCGATTTGCAGAAACGTTTTACGAGAGTATCGTATGATTCACTGGGGCCGATGATTCGAATTATTCGCTTTCACAGCTCTCGCAACTTTCACGTGCGCACATCAGTTCATTTTTCGCGCCCTCGCACTGTCATTGTGAACTCCCAAGGAAAAATTCAGCAACGAGATAAACTTTTTGACTGACACAGTAGGCAAACATTCTTGGGATGAGCAGTCGAAACAATGCAATTTGGGCATACTGCATGCAAATATTCCTTGACGCACGACCGGCACTCGATCTTTCGCTCTCCCTAGAAAAATGCAATAGCTAGAAAGTCGTACAATAGAGTTTACGAGAAATTCCACAAAAATCATTTTTTTAGAACGACTAAAAGAATTAAACACACAATGAATAACACACCGAGAATTCTTATTTCAACTATTCTACTTTTTTTTATTTACACCACCATAGCCAAGATTTTTCGATCCGCATTAACAAAATCAACACATGAAAACTCTTCATTTTCCTTAATCTTTATCGTCGTTTCATCTCCCCATGAAAAACGTAAGGATCATTCCTGTTTTTCGTTTTTACCAACGAGAATGTTTCACACGTATTCCAACCGACCGCTTGTACTTTATTGGATTCCCTATTCTCACCGATTTAACTTGAATGAAATGTCATCAAATTGAGGAATTTATGAATTGTTGGCATATTCGATTTTCAATAGTAAAATAACGCCGAAAAGTTATCAACGAGGAAAACTCCAGAATCGTTGAAAAAAACAAAATTAAAAAACCCTCCGATGTCGCAGGAGGGTTAGCAGAAAAATAATCAAATGAAAAGTCTGAAAAATCGAATGTAAAAAAAAAAGATTGTTCAACGCAGCCGAAATAAAATTTTTTTTTATCCATTTAATTAATTTTTCGTGTAGCCAATTCGTCATAACTTTTGACAAAATTGTTATAGAAAATAGGGATTTCTAAAATGTCAATGACGATTGATTTTTTTAAAAATAAAATTCTGAGCAAGAGGCGGAAGTGTGAGAAGTTCTTACGCGAAATAAGCTTTAATGACGTCAGTAACTTTTCGTTTGCAAATCGGACAATGTTTAGTAGTTTTCCAAACCCTAATAGCGCAGCGATAGCAGCAGCAAATGTGCGAATCGCGACCATGGACCAAAATACCATTTATCGGGCCGACCGTGCAAATGAGACAAAGTTTGTTTTCGCCATCGGTACGAGGATCGATTTTCAACGTGGGTTCCCGAAGTTTTCCGGTACCAGCGGCTTCTTGCTCGTCGCTGCTATCCGAGCGGAGATTCGATATGGACATGGTCGTGGCGATGCTCGCCTGAGATTCCTGACTCGCGTGTGCCAGCTCCAGCTCAGAATCCAGATTTTCGCTCGCATCTTTACTCGCTTGCGACCACTTTTCACTGAGATTTTCCGACTGCGACGACAAGTACGGCTGCACCCATTTTTCAACGAGACTTTCCGTCTGCGACGACGAACACGGTTGGGGCGAAAGGACCTCGTTCTTCAGATCGAAACTTATGGTTGACTGGCTCCCGAGACTCGAACCGACACCGGAATCTCGGGACGCCAGCAAATCGCCGCCTCTTCCATGAGCCCGACCTCTGCGCGACCATCTTTTTTTCACTTCTTTCCTTCGCTTCTTGCCTTTTGGTCGAGGAGGAAGGAACTGCTTCCGTACCTTAAAATAAAAATCGATTAGATTCTCAGATTTCTTTGAATTCTCGCCTTTTTGGGCCTGAAACGTTAACGATTGGTCATTCGTGTCTGGGCTTGCCACGAAAAATGCCTGCACGAATCCCATTAAATCGTCATTAATTTTTTTCCATGAGATCCGACAAATTATAATGAATCTCAAGTTCCACGATTGTTAAATGAGCGAGACGATTTTTCTACGAAACAAATGGTGAAAGTTTTCCAACGTTTTTTCAATCGTACCTGATAACATCTTTCGCAGTAACGAAACAACGGCTTATTGTTTTTGTTATTGCACTGAACGCAGGTCCAATAATCAGCATGGCTGATTTCGCTGTCTTTCGACGTGACAGAATCGTCGCTATCGTCTGCCAGATCAACGTCCGAATCACAAAGTCCAGCAGCTGCTGCAATTGCTCCGACGTATCCGACGAAACTGTGCGATATCTGCAACTATTAAATGTCGAATTTTGAACGAAATGGAAAAACTTTTGCAAATTTTGTAAAAATCGATTTTTATTGAGACGTTTTATACAGCAATAGAAAATTTCGTTATCAGAATTAACCAGCATGGTCGACAGGAGCATGTCGATTTTTTTCTTCTAATTTCATTGTGTAGATGCAAAAAAAATGTTGCAAGAAAGCTGAATCTCCAAAAAGTATTCCGGACAGAAGTCTTTAATTTTAAATTAAATTTTTCTAAATAAAAAATTTTAATTTTATTATTTAAAACAAAATTTATTCTAAATTCCAGGGAAACGTGAATTCAGGTAAAAATTCCGTGAAAATTTCATTAAAGTGGGAAAAAGCTTCTCAGTACCTCTGGATCGGAGGACGACAAACAGTCGATGAAGGGGTTTGCATCCACAGAGAGCGTCACAGGCTCGTATTCACTGGCATCGTCGTCAGAGGTCATCCAGGTGCTGGTGGAAGTGTCGGATGTGTCTCGGACATACTCTGTAATTTGATCGATTCAAATGAATTGAAATGATGAGCAGGCGGAGAAATTGAGACGAAAACATTGAGAATGCGATGAAAATTTATTTTTCAACAGCTGTAAAGTGTTGATGTTGATTTATTCACCTGTTTCTTGTGCCTGAACGCTGTAAATTGACTCGTCTTCGTCCGAAGAGCTTGGCTGAGGAGATTCGCTTTCGAGCGTTACGTACCATGAGTATTTGGCCTTTTTGCTATTAGAATTGGAAGCCTCTCCCTCTGAAAGTTTTTGACACGGAAAAACTGTAGAGAATCGATGCGTGAAACAGCGGCTTCGGTGTTTATTCAAGTGCTTGATATTTAGATTTTTTTTTTTTTTTTTTTTTTTTTACAATGAAAAAACGTACCTTCTTCGGATCCTCTCCGTTTCCAACAGCCTTGTTTCAAACCGCCTGAAAAAAAATAATAACAAAAAATTAACCTCTCGATCGAAAAAAATGCCCATGGAAAAATGGATTTTAAAAAATGGGAATAATTACCAGGAGTCAAGGGATCGGCGACACTCATTTTGGAGATTTGGAAAGGAGCCTGAGTTCGATTTGAAGAATTAAATCTAGTATACGCCAAGGTCTCTCGTACTCTTACACGCCGCGAACATAGTATATAGTAAAAATCTTACGAGATGGGCGAGAAGAGAAGACGGAGAGGGGAAAGGAAAAAAAAGTGACCGAACGAGCACAAACGCGTTTGACGACGATGAGCAACACGCGATAAGTGTGTGGGCTCAAGAAAGAGAGAGACGCAGATAAGACCGTGGGCGCTCCTCTACAATGAGACGCTCGAGTCACAAATACCAACTGGTATGCCGACGAAGACAGTCGGACACGACAGACTCGTGCGAGCGGGCACATACGAGCGTACGAGAATAAGCAGCGGCCAAGGGGAGGGGGCAGGCCTAAATGAGTGCCTTCTCAGTGATTCTCAATCGTAATAACAACGACATAACGTGCGTCTTCGCGGGAACAATAAGATTTGTATTTCGTGTGAAAAAATCAACGATAGAGGCGCTGGTGTCGCTTTTTAACGGAACTTATATTCATAATTTATAAGGATCTACGCAATTTTGTATAGTTTATTGAAAGTTATTAATAGAAATGAGTCTGGCCGGTCAAAATAGAGTCGAAAAATTATTCGTTGGTTATTTTTTCTTGGAATTTATAAAATAAAATATCAGTCTGTTTATTAACAAAAAATATTTGTAGGATTGCAAGTGGGCGTTGATCGAACAGGAGAAATTCTCTCACGTTCTTTGCCGACATTCGTCGCTTTATGAATCGTTTATGAGATCGTGATTGAGTACATTGTACCGTAAAAACAGGCTGAAACATGTTACACGGGCCAATGAACGACAATTCCATTTCTTTTGTGACTGAGTCAATGCGACCGCCGATCCTGACGATTGAAAAATTTTGATGCAACAACGTAATGGCTTTCGCGCGATTTCTTGCTACTTTCACCGCGGAAAGATGAATTTTGAAGGGCCGTGTATAGGGAAAAGGTATGAGAATGAAGAGGGCGCGTGAGGGACGTGTGGCGTACGGGAGAGGGGAACGAAGCTCGGTAAAGTAACGGGTATCTCTTACGGTCGAGCGGCGTTGAGCGCTGAGAAGAGGGACGAAGACGATCGGACCTCGATCTAGCTCGATCTGTTGACGGTGAGGTGGCGCGCAATGGCCGCCGAGTGATATTCGTAGACAAGATTTCGGGTTTCGCAAAGATTGATCGCGTTACCGTATTATTCCTTCTGGTAAATCGCGTGCAGTAAAAAGTTGCGATTTTTGTTTCGAATGCTTCGCGAATCGTTCGTTCGTGACGGAAGCAACAAGAAGAAATGAAGCTCGACGACGACGTCGTCGTCTTCGTCCCTCATTCTTGTACGACGACGGACCAAGACACGATTCTCGTTATTATTCCTTCGAGAAAGAATCGAACGATTCGCCGTCGTCGTCGTCGCATCGTTGCCGCCTTTTCAACCACTTACCGATCGCCAACCTACTCAAGTCGCAACAATAACAACAACGATGATGACAATTACGTGACAAGGAGCGTGACGTTTGTCGCGAGAAAAAAGAAAACGAGAAGGAAGCGCGACGACGAGGCGTCCAAGCTGGACGTCCAATAGCCCCGCGGTTTCTATTCGTAGTGCACACGTATATACCCTCAGGCCCCTCTTTATAGAGTATGTATACGCTAATGTTGTTTAGTATACATCGAGGCCTCTCCCACGTCGGTCTACCGTGCGTGCCAGAACCTGTCAGAATGCGACATCCCGCGAATCTCCGTCCCTCAATGAATTGATCGTGCGTCCGGTTCGTCTTAACTTTTTGTTCTCTTTTTTTCATGATTTTCGCCATCGTTCCTCGTTTTTGCAAAACGATGTTTCTATTGACGGAAAAGGCAAGAAATAAACAAAGATCATCGTCGCGAATGATCGTTAAATATGCGATTGTCACTTTTTCCATAAATAATATCCGACGGTGTTCGTGATCGCGGTCTCGAATCGATGCTTGTTTTTAACAAAGACACGAACGTTACTTATTCATTATGATTCGGTAAAAAGTGAAACTGTGCGATTTTATGCGAATCTCTCGAAGTGTGCGCGCGTGTGTACACTTGTAAGAGATTAAAGAGAAAAGGTTTTCGGTGCAATCGTTGATACTCGTCAGCGCCCACGAGGTAGAGGGCGTAACACTTTCCTTCTTCTCTCTCGATCCAAAGTTCCTTTACCCGCCAGTGCTTTAATAAATCGTGTATCGTGTTAGTCGCGCGAGCACACACGATCGGCGGCAGTGAATCCGAGGAAAAAGTGTGTGTGTTTTTTTTCTATTACTTTGACTGACGGATCATCGTCGCGACGAGCGTGAGACAGGAGCTCAAGGATGACGAACGAGAGGCAAGAAGAAGAGGCCGAGGAAGAAGAGGAAGAGAACGAAAAATCTCCGGGTCCCAGAGACCCGTCGTCCTGGTGCACGAAAATCCTCGAATACGTGAAGAATCGCAATCGCATTGGTCCCGGTAAGATCGAGTTGGCGGAATGTGATTTTTTCGTCGTTGGACCCAGACGAACTCTTCGAGTCTTGGTACCCAAACCTTCGGGCGATCCTTACTACGATAGCACGAGGAACGAGAGGCCCGAGACGATCGACGAAAATTTCGTTTCCCGCTGGGCCTCGAGGCCACATCCTTCCGGCAATTGTCGTTGCAGCTTCCGACGGACGAGAGTTCGCACGAAAACCCCCGAATACGACGAAGACGATGACGCCAACGAGAACGACGACGACGACGACGACGACAAAACCAGGAAAAACAAGATCGTCCAAGACCTCGAGAAATATATCGAGCGACTGCTACACGAAGTCCTCGCCGATACCATGAAATTTTTCAACGACGCCGGCGACACTTTGAGAAAAAGTCACGAAGTCCTGAATATCGACGATTCCGAAAAATCCCCCGAAATATCGAACCCTCCAAAGGACGAAGAGCGTGGCTACGTTAATCAGGCGTTCTCTGGCACCCTCAACGATCCCGACTCCCTGGAGTTTCGTATTCACCATCCCGCGGCCAGTGCGACAATCTCCGAAAACTTGGATTGCACCGATTCCGGTATCAACAGCGTCGAGACGATGGAATTTCAAACGTGTCAAGAAATAAGTCTCGAACAATCTCTGATGGAGATAATGGACGCGAAATTTGGTAGAATATCGTCGAGCGATAACGTAGCGTCGACGGACGAGGCGAAAGAAAATTTTGAAACGAGCGATTTTTCGATTGTTCCGGAAGTTCGGCAAGACGAGCTTGTCCAGACTCCCAACAACCTCGAGAGCAATTGTTCCGACCTCGAGGAGCCAGAGAAACAGCCGAACTTTGAAAAATTGCAATTGGAATTTTTAGAATCGGAGGAGACACTCGTTAATAAAAAGAAAAATCGTGTCAAAGTTTTACGCGATAAATTGAGTCAGAGTTTTTCTTCGGTAAGCTGCAAAAAACGCACCGACGATGACGAGGTCAAAGAGGACGAGGCGGAGACGAAAAAAAAAGCAAACGAGCCAACGAAGAACGATCGAATTTGGCGGGAAATCGGAGATTCCTCAGGCAAAGTTCAAGTCGTCGACGACGGTCAAAAGGACATTGTCCAGTTCCGAAAATACCGAAAACCTGTAATCGTCTTTCTCCACGGTTTCGGCTCCTCGGCAGAAGTTTTCGAGAATCAACTCGAATATTTCTCGAGGCTTGGATATCCGTGCGTGGCACCAGAACTCTTGGGACATGGAATGAGCTCGGCTCCGGATCGTCCGAGGGACTACAAGTTCGACAAACTTCTTCGGGACCTGGAGACCGTGCTCCGCCATTACGCTTTTCGTCCAGGCAGAAAGTGCGTCCTCGTCGCGCATAATTACGGGTAAAAATTTTATTTCTCATCAAGTTTTCTTTTTTTCCTCTTATCGTTCCAAAGAAATCTCGAATCGCACGCTCACACCTCGGTTTTAAAATGCTAATACTTTCGCCCGCATCTTCGATAAGGCACGCGTCGATCTTAATAAGCTCAATCGCGTGCTATTTTTCTCATTTTTAATTCCCCAAGTAAGACGGACGTGCGCCTGGATTTAACACGCTACGATCAACCGTCAGAAAAAAGAAATAATAACAATGACGCGATCAAAGTTCGTGAGCGAGCCGCTTGGAATTCAAAAACTCGATGAGCCGCTGTACAGCGCTCGGAAATGCCATTGTTCAATTAGTCACCTGCACAGGCGAGAAGAATATTAATCAAACGTTCGTCTGCTCTCGATCAACAGGTGCAGTTTCGCCACCGCCTTGGCCTGCAAGTACGACAACGAAATTCATCAATTGGTTCTTATTTCTGGTGGCGGTCCGACTCCCCTCGCACCGCCCAGCACCGAAGGCACCGGACGCTGTTGTCTTCGCGCTTGTCTCAGTCCTCTCCTCGTCTGTGGTCTTCGTCGCGATATTCTCTACACAGCCAGAGGACGACAACATCCGTACTGCGGTGCTGAAACAATCGAACAACGCCCTTCCCACATGAAATACGTTCTCGATGGCATGACCTGGCCCGAAGGCGATTACGTTTTTCACCGCAGGATATCCACCCCTACCCTTCTCGTCCATGGACTTCGAGATGACAAAGTCTCTCTCGTACAGGAATGCCAGATGGAAAGAGTGAGTTCTTTTCTATTGTGCA
Source organism: Campopleginae sp. 14b (assembly GCA_030522525.1). NCBI lineage: Eukaryota > Metazoa > Arthropoda > Insecta > Hymenoptera > Ichneumonidae > Campopleginae sp. 14b. Next base: position 61,380 of record JAPYYS010000311.1, read on the forward strand.
CGTTCCTCATTCATCAAGCTAAACCTGCTGAGCCTTTTTTTTCTATACACTTGAGTTGTTCTTGAGCCTTAAAAAAAAATTCACGTATTTCCCGTACCGCTTTACGGTTTTGTATTCGAAAAAATGATAAAAACTTCATTTCATCATTTTGCTTGTTGAAGCGACTGAAGAAATGCCTTCCCCCCAAAAAAACAAAGTGATTAGTTGCGCACGTAATTGGAGACTGTTCATCGGGAGAGGGGATTTTTTTCGAAACAAAACCTGCCAACGCGCGAGCAAAGAATTAACAAAGAAAAATGAGCGGTTCTCGTGAACTTTCGATCGAGTGGGCATTTGTTGGATCGTTCATACTTTTGTATCCACAACTTTAAATTTCTCTTGCTCTCAATCTTGCAAGTTATCTCATGAAAAAATTGATCAGAGCAAGGAAAAAAATTTTTTTTTTACAAAACACACGCAACAGGAACATTGACTTATCTCATTTTTTTCGTTCGCAGACAATAATCAAGGCTTTCCTGGACGCAATACCGACCGCCGGACACACGCCGATGATCGACTCTCCCGAGCAAGTTAATCACATGATTCACTGTTTTATAGACTTGTGGAAGCGTAAGAAACGGTGAATGACGTTTTTCTTCTCCTCCCGTTGATCAGGTCGTTCTTGACGACGATTGTGCCAAATAATAAAACGCGGAACAAGAAAAAGACGCTTCGGGAGTGCTCGTCGTGGCTAAACGATCCGTTCTATCCGCGCGCGTATCGTTGAATATTTATACTTTTATACATCAACGCTTATAGATACATATTTTTTTTTTATCTCGTCCGAGATGTATTCGATCGAGCAGTTTGTAAGAGACGTGTACCAAAGAGATCATTTTTTTTAAGTGCGATGCACCGCCTGCGAGTCGATTGTAAAATGAAAAAACCTTCTTCGTAATTCAATTTGTACAGCTACGAGAAATCTCTATACCCAGAAATTCAATTTTTAACATTAAAACTCAACGAAATTATTATTTTTATCCAAAATAACGAAAATTCATCAAATTTGTTTTTTCCTTCAAAAACAAATTCGGGAGATTCGAGGAAGGAGATTCCATCGCGTTGGAATATGCGAACTTTAATTTACAATTGTTCGGAAATTCGTTTTTTATGCGATATTGACATTTATTTTGTTTTAAAACGTTCAGGATTTCAGTGAAAATTAGTCAATTGTTGAACCTTTGATTCAGCGGATTTTCGGGTGACTTGACCCATTCCTTCTTCAGTATTTGCTTTAGTTGACTCAGCCTCAAGGTAGGATTCTGTTCTTTTATTATCGGCATTGTGCGCTCCTCGAAACTGGCGTAAGCTGCCTTGACTCGCTTTTCTGGATGACGATCAAGCTCAGACTCTTTCGCTCTGCAAAAAAAAACAATTTTCAGGCTTTCACAACCGATATGAGGCTTTGTGCGAAATGTTATGATTGCAGTTGAGCTTTTTTTCTCAAAACTGTGAGTGAAATCATACCCGAGCACGGCGATGGCTTCGTCAATTCCATGCGCTGTTTCTCCTTCAAGAATAATTCTATTCAAATTTTCTTCTATTGGTTTTTCCTCGTCCTTTTTCTTCTGCGCTACTTGTGCCCTTCTTTCTGTCTCTGCAATTATTTCTGCTCTCGTTATCTTAGCTGCAGGCTGTTTCCCGCCGATCTTTATGTTGGCCATTTCTTTTTCAAGCAGCGCCTTTGCTTCTGCTTTTTTCTCCAGCTGCTGAAGTCGTTTCTTCTCGAGTTCATCCTGAGAGAAAAAAAAAAAAGAAGTTTACTTAAATATTTGGACTTTCATGGAGATTATTCATTTGAAAACCGACCTGTTTTTGTTTTTTCTTCAAAAGCTGTTTGTCGTCATCCTGCCATGCTCTCTCCTCAGCTTCTTGTGCTTTCTTTGTGGACTCAGCCTCTTTGGCGGCAGCCTTACGTGCTCTGGCCACCACCGCCTTGCTGTTCTCTCCGACAAATTTCTTCGGCATCCTGCAATCTGGAATAAATAACTTGACAGTGGAAATAAAGGTAGGTTTGGCAGCAGATTCGAAAATTCGCGATGCTTCGATAATTTCGAGAGTCGAATATTTTTTTGCTATATTTTATGAATAATTTCTCAATGCATAAGTTTTCGCGATTTTACATCACATTTGACGAACATACGCTACGGCTAATTCACCTGTTAGTCGTCATTGACCAAAAATGCAATGAGTGAAAAGTATATTCTTGGAAAATGTGAAAAACAGATCCATTAACAAACACGCACTACTTCAAAATAGATTAATTCGAGCGTGCAGAAATCTTGTGCAAATATATCGAAATTCGTTTCAGCAAAACGTTCATCGAGTTTACGAAGTAGAAAATATAATTCGAGCTCAAGATTTTTAGGTGTATGTGTTGTTTTGCGAAATGTGTTCTTGTTATGGAAAAAATTCTAGGTATTCAAAAAACCACGTAGTAACAGATCTCGGAAAATTAAGCTGGTAACAGTGTCGGGATTGACGTACACGCATGCGCTCGGCTCCCGAGTATCGTTTCGAGGTTATAACAGACACTATAGTAGCTTTTCGTAAGTGTGGAAACAGAAAACAATTTGAAAAACCTTTCGCCGAGAAAGACTTGCAACGAGAAAATTTCGTCAATTACCGCGTCCAGGATCGATTAATGCCGTTGTGTCGTGAATTATTCGGGAAACAATCGTTGTATAAAACCATTGGAGAAATGTCAAAGCGCACGGCAAAAAAAAGTACCAAAACGAAAGGGGTTCCAAGTATTACCGGCGATAAAAACAATGAAGTAAGTCGTGGGCACTCTGCACATTTACTCACCTCCGAATGTCAATCTAAATCCAAAAACTCGAATCACCCGTTTGAGAGACTGCGACGAAAGCGCGACATTTCTGTTATTTCTTGTACGAGCTCTTTGGATCACGCTTTACACACCGAAATTTTTTTATCTCCCTGTCCCTGCGCTGTCCAGTCAATCCGGCAAAACTGCTTTAGAAAATCACTAGAAATCCACTCTGCTAGTAACATTTCTCAAATATCAGTCGTTTCGACTTTGGCGCTCAATATTTCAAGCACTCGCCGTGCCGATGACAGTTTACACGCATTTCCATTATTTTGTTTCCTCCCCGGACATTCGTTCATAACGTTTTTTGCACTCGCCGGACTCGATACAAATTAATTAATTTGTTCAAGTAGACAGCTGCGACTACAGGACCGGTATCCGTCGACAAACACGGCAACGTGCTCATCAAAGTACTTGCTAAACCGGGCGCGAAACACAACAATGTAACAGGTAATGTCAAAAATCCTTTGCTCTCGCGATCCTGCAATTTTCGAAAACCAATACCCCAAGGTCAATGAGACCGGTACCTCGAAATCTTTCGACCCCTCGAGAAATAATCTTCTCTATTTAGAATCTTTTCGAAACTTATTGTACTCATCTCCTCAAATCCTGTTGTCCAAGAAATCTGACATTTTGCCTGGCCTCCAAGACCCAGTTCGTACGTCCAAGACATGAAACAAGAATTTCTTCAGTTCGATCTTTTGTCACATTGGAACTGTAGATATTTCTGAAGAAGGTGTCGGCATCGCCATATCCGCACCCCCCGTCGAGGGTGAAGCAAACACAGAATTGGTCAAATATCTTGCAGCTGTGTTGGGCACGAGGAAGTCAGATGTGTCTTTGGACAGGGTCAGTACCAAATAGCATTAAAGTGATTGTGTCATTGGAAAGCAACCAGAGCCTATAATTTCTTGATGATTTCTAAATTACTTTCGATAAGAAAAATTTGCTCTTCCTCTGCTTCCTAATAACGTAAACTTTGAGTCGATGGTTCAATGGAATGGAAAATATGATTTGAAAAATCATAGTTTTGATAAATGTTCTCGTTAGCACGAGAAATAATTGTTTTCAATTTATTTCAGGGGAGTCGGAGTCGCCACAAGGTGGTAATAGTGAATAACAGTAATTTGGCGGATGTTCTGGAAAAGTTGAAACGAGAAAGTGGCACGGACTCGTAAAATTTGGCAAAATTTTAGTTGCTTTTGGACATGGATGAAATAACATTTCAAGTACAAACTTGGACTATACAAAATTATTAATCACATATACGAGTCATTAATTACAAGCGGTGTGTTTCTATTTTTTGTTTATAATCGAAACGATATTTTATAGCCAGGCTGGCGCATTTATTTACACAAATAAGAGAAGAAGTGTGGAGGGCGATTTTCTGACTAATTTACTCTTGAACTTCGAAAGCTTTGTCGTCGAGCCAAGGTCGGAAAATTGGCAATGTTGAGGGATAGTGAGCGCCTCTTTTGGACGGCGCGGTGCCTGCAGGAGCTCCTTCTTGTCTGAGAGGATAGGTGGCCAGGACGATCGGTATCTGGAGTTTGATCTCTTTGTCCAAACTCTTTGGGCTTATGACGAACTGTCGAAAAAATCAAGAAAATAAGAGATTTTGAAAGAAAATCGTTTTTTACGAATGGTAAACGTCGTATCGGCTCGTCGAACTCACGTAAACGTGGTACAGGACATTGATGAGATGGCAGCCTCGCAGATTGGTCGGTGGCAATGGAGGAACGTACATTTGTTCGTTCAGCCATTCTTCACCCTCCCCCGGCCTTATTTTACCCCTGGAAACGCTCGCCAGCTCCCTCGTTTCACTGGCCAACACTTTGCTTCGGCACATATACTGTATCGTCTCGGTTAACGATGCCTTCGTAAATTTCATCGTTACCTTGACACGGAAATTAAAACCCACACGATTAAAACGAGTATTTTGCGTGGGAGATCGATCAAGGAGTATGGATAGCCTGGAGGCAGTGTCTTAGCGATGGATATTAAAAATCGTAGCGAGAAATGAACTTCGCAATAAAAATCACAACCGCGAGCAGTCCTCGAACTCTTAATACTCCAAAATGAAATTTTCGTTTCAATGTGTTGTTCGCACCTTGCTACGATTACTGACGGTCGCCGAAATGCCGATCGTCTCGCCAGGCACGTAACCACCCCGATCCAAGCTCACTCTGCAAAATACGGGTCCACCAGAGACGCAGGAAACTCCTACGCGTTGTTCAACTTCTAGTCTCGCTGGTTGCTACTCGTGCAATGCCCAAACTATTAGAAGCGCCCACATTGTTCGAACTATCGATTGTCTCTTTACTTACCGCCAATATGGGCGGCTCGAGGTTCAAATCGATCGGATTCATGACGATAAAGACCTGCTGATTCTTGTGCGTCAAACCACCTGGTTCCCGAAGAGCAGCTTTGCAATAGTACTGAACCCAACCGTGTTTACCAAGAAAAGTCGAAGGGAGGCCCAGTGGAAGGCCCAATTTGAAGGGAAAACTGTGGATCCCTGGCGACAGGAGCGACGGTCCTTCGCCTGCAAATTTTTGGCGACGTCTCAAGTTAAAAATGTTCGTCGAATACGGAGTTTTCAAAAGTTTTCAAGGAGTTCCGTCTTACCGGGTTCACCGAGCAATCTCATTCGAAAATCTATGTAGTTCTCCTTGTCGTAAACTCTCTCCGCTCGTTGGCTCCGGACTCTGACCACTCCCTCGCCTATCACGTGAAAGTGCAATCCGGAAACACTAAAAACATTAATTATCGTATCAACACCTATTGCAGATTAATCTACGGCTTTGTACGGAAGTGAATGGACTCACTAAGCTTCATCGTCCAGTTCGATGAGCACACGCCCCGACAAGAAATGACCAGGAAAATACAAGAGATTCGTGTTGTCGAAGAGGATAAGAAATTTGCTCAATTTTCTCGTCATTTTGATTTTTTCAATTGACAATCGCAGGCCTCGGAATTTCTCTATCTAGTAATTATAACTATTTTTTTTGGGCTCGTTCGGTTCGAGACGCAGCGAGACAGTGACGTCTCAAGTCTATTTGATATTCTTCCTTGATTCTTCCACCGTTTTCGTCCGTGACAACTCCAAGTTTGCACCGAGCGACGTCATTTCACTGTACACGCCTCGAACGATACTCCGACTATGAAATACTGATTGTTTTTTTTTTTTTCAGGACCGTACGAGTCAGAAAAAATACGGAGACTGTAGAAAATGGGATGGAATTATTATTGAAAATCGGAATTGAAAAAACACAATGCTCGAGTCTGCGAGCACAATAAACTCGCGTTACTGTGATGAGGACCGAACCTCAGCGTTGTATCCTGCCCATTCTTGGTCGTCGCTACGCTCTCGCAATCCCCCCTCTCCTTCCATCCCGGCTGACCGCCTCGAGGCTGTGTTCGCCAATCGGCAGGCTCTTACCTGGTTGTGTTGTGTGTCGAGTTTCCTCGAAACCTGTTGCAGCGTTTCTCCTCGATTGCGGCATCGCGCCAGTCGATCCACGCATATGTTTCCTCCTCGCGCGTTCAAATTTCACGAAACTTTTGGAATGCATCAACAGAGCGCGCCCCTGAACTATCGTTACATCAGGAAAATCATCCTTTCACTTTTTCTCGCATGTACGCATATATAGCAATCATCACGCATCGCTGACAGTACCTGGTGGGATGCTCCATAATATTGTCTCTCATTGCTTACGGCAGCTCAACTCAAACTTGCTCATTAATATTCACGCCTCACCTACGTCTCCGCAATCATCGGAATTAACTACTCGTATCCAAACGTACGATGCTACCGGGTGATGTACGCCAAACGTGACGTACTGGGTCTCAGACACCCAGGAAAATTTAAATGCAAATTTGACCCAATAACTTTTTAATTTCGTAATTACGTACTTTTGTTGATGGGTCTCAGGGACCCACACAAATTTTTACATCATTCCCGAGTTTATATTTGAAAAAAGAAGAAAATTTTGAATATTTCAAAAAATTGCCAATATTCTCCGACTTCCGGCTCTTGTCCGGGGCTTAATATTTATACGAACCCAAAATATCGTCTGGGGTTCAAATATTTCTCCAAAAATCCGTGGGATGTAAAAACCGGAAAAAAACACTGAAATAATTTTTTCAAAAATATATATTTCCTCCATCCGCATCGTGAGTACAGATAATTATTGGATTCGCTTATAGCGAAGACAAGAAATAATGCCAATTGTAAAACGTTTATTACAAAAAAATAAAATCAGATTATTCGGATACCGTTTATTCCCTCGTCATGATTAAAACTGATAATTGCGTAAATGTTTTCAACGGGTCCTCTTTGTAGGATAGCACGTTGGGATAGATCAATTAATACGCATCGTCGATTAGCGATCGTAGCTGCTGTTTGGCACTCCACAAAAGAATTTCATTTCGTTTAGGACACACACACACACACACGAAAGACACTCTTTTGTAATCTTGTAAGTTGGATCGCTCGGGCTCGAAGACTAGATGAAAATGTTTGGTACAATCAAACGTACTTTACGTTGTATACTCCCAATCGTTTTTGTCGCTTGTCCACTCGCTCCAAACTTTACTATTACAACGCAGATCGAAACTTGACACGTTATAAAATGGAGTAATACTTGGTCAAAGTAATCGTACAAAATTCATCTTTGTAAATAGTTGAACCTGAATATTATTATTGGCACCAGAGATTGTGCGAACACGTAATTTTCGGCATCAATTCATTTCCTAATGTACGGCCGTGGTACATTGTCCATAAAAAAAACGAACAAAAAAGAAACAAACCAAAAAAAACAAATGACAAAAATCCCTCGATGGAGATTTTCGTTAATCAATGATTATTCGGGAGCCAATAAATACTCGTACGCGTCGACGGGACCCAGTCTCGTTGGAAAGCTGCTGCTGTGGCATTTCGCGATTACAATCGACACACGATTTTCACATCAGGCGCCGTTATCAACGAATTCACGGTATCCCTCGGCTCCGGTGAAAACGACGTCGACCCAAACTCTCATTGCCTCCGGACTTGGTGCCATTAAATGATACAGTCTCGTTGTCGTTTTTATCACAAAGGTGAGCATTGGTTGAGGCGATTTCACCGTATTCATGTGATCCACGTAGACTTCCTCGATCGACTATTGCACAGACAATCGTCCAATTCAAGTTAAAAATTCGAACAATGGAAATCAGAGATAGAGGCAAATTCACGTGCCACACATTTTCTACGTTTTTTTTTTTTTTTTAATTCTGTCAATTTACAATTGCCAGGGAAGTTTCTACGATTTTTTTTTTCGTTTTTAAACGTACGAGTACTTTATTTTTCAGAATATGATAGAAAAAATTTATTTTTTATTCTTTTTCCCTAAGGGAGTAGCCAAAACGTCTGACCTTTAGAAAACCGCATGGCCTGTGATCATTATGACAAAAGAAATAACAAATATTGTGATTCTCGGAGCCGCTATAGGAAAATTTGAACCAAAGTGATAATTTTTGAGCTCTTGCGATGCTTATTTCGAAATTGCTGATTATTACCTGGAAATAAATGAGACCCCGGGCTTTTTTGTTGCCAGAATCGCTGTAGTAAGAAAGGCTCTTCCGTTTCCGATCAAAAACGAACCATCTTTTGTTCCAATGATGAAACTTCTTGCTCATCTTTGACAAATAGCCGGAGCATGTTGTCGCGTCAACAGTCAAGTCGTGGACAAGCGGCGAGAGATGATGGCCCGCAGTCTCGATGTGATACCGTAAATCGAGCGATTCGGATTTTATCGGAAGATATCTCGTGAGTGGGCGCTAAAAAAAGAAATGAATGTGTTCATTTGAAGTTTTATACTTCGTTTTGCTTGAAACCCGATTCTTGAGCTTTTTTGTTTTGCTCACGACCTTCCGATCGATTACTCACTCCAAGTTTCGGTTTGTCTCGATGTTTCACCGCCGACGGGACTAACGGACCAACGCTATCAGTCATTTCGCTCCAAGTTTGTGACAAGGGTCTGCTCTCGGTTTCCTCAATCGTGACTACACTTTTAGCGGCGTCGCTCAGTCTCTGGGAAGCCTCCGTCGATCCTCTCGTTCCCCCATCTCGTCGGATCTGCAACAGAACCAAATAAAAAAGTTACATTATTTATTTCGTGGAAACTTAATGTTCATGTTTGTTTCCATTTTGTTGGAATTTCCTAATATTCGTGGGACACGTAAAGTTTCCAAGAATCCACGGAATCTCGTAATTCTTTCATTTGTCATCAATTTTCAGGATTTTGGAAGTTTCGACAAAAACAACGAAGTCCGACACTAAAAACACAAACTCACGGTATGAGACTCTGGCATCGACCGTATGCACGCACAGACTCGAGTCACCGGGAGATTTCCTCAAACATAGATATAACACGCGGAATCCTAGATCGATGAAGATCGAGATAAAGAATCGCAGTTATTCGCCGCTTTCTCATTCTTCGGAGGCCGTTAAGATAAAATCGCTCAGCGCGCATCTGTTCTATACGAAAATCTTTCACAGTTGTCATATTTAAAGAATATAAATGGGCCATTCCACCGGCGAGGGAATCGATCTCCGGTCGAAATTTTAATTGAAATAATAGTGAGACAAGAAAAAAACACGCAATAGGGGCAACGCGGGAAATTCGGCAGTGACTCGATCAATATTTCGTGGATGGAAATATTTGGTATGCGATTTTACAATTGAGACGGAAAAACTCCAGAAACGAGAAATTGAATATATTCACCTTTTTGAAAAACATGTGAGGAAAAGTGGAGACTTCTAAGAGTTTAATTGCCGAGGGAATGGGAGTAAATAAAGTATCGAAAAGTTGACGTGAAGACGAGAACGAAGAGCTGCTGTACCACGAGTGCGCGTAACAATCCGTGCGTAACGAGGGGGAGGGCGACTCTGTCAAAAAGTGTGTGTCGTGGTGGATAACGCGTCAGCGCGTAGAGAGCAGAGTCCCCTTCCCCTTGTAGCGCGTGTGTTTCGATCGATACTCAATCCACGAGAGGGGAGAGTGCGTAGGTCAATTGCTTTTGTTCGCTATGAGAGCGGAAAAGAAGTCTCTGCTCTGTGGAGCGAATGCGAAGCGACGGGGCAAACAGAATTTAGCGTGATATTCCGAACACTTTGGTTTGTTTAGATAAACATAAGCCGAACAAACTTACACGATCGTCACCGTGGAGCAAAACGTATGAGTCGTTGGAAGGTCCCGGACTCGATGAGGAAGCGAATTCGTCGAGTTGTCCACCGGAGGATATTTTTTCACTCGTCCCTGTGACTTCAGCTCCGTCGCTGCTTCCGCTTCCGCTGAAACAGCAGATATCAATAAATGTATTAAAATAGTTGAACGTCTGACGATTGTTTGGGTCAGCCAAAGTTTTGTTTGTGCACGTGACACTATGACGCATTTTGAAACGACTCGAAGTTGTTGAAACTCACAAATAACGTTTGTAAAATTGACGAGCATATTTGCTGGCGGGTGTTAGACAATTGGCGATTAGCCAGTCTTTCGTTGCGAGGTAGATTCGGTTGCTCGTAATGAGAGTTATTAGCTGGCAGCTTTTCGAACGTGCTTCATTTATCGCTGAAGCACTCAGTTCTCTCATCGCCGACGCCCCCACGTTCATTCTCGCTTACTCGGAAAAATCTTTTCGCGGTTGATCGATCGATCTATCGGAATGAATTGTACGCGTTGCGATCGTCATCCTCTTGGTACTTGGCCAAAAGGGATCTTGCACTCGCGACCGGGCGGAAATACCGAAAAATCATCCAATGAAACGTTCTCCTTTTAATTCAATTTTTTTCGTCAATTCTGTAACGAGTATCGAGGAAAGATAGTCACGTTATTAACGCGGCGCAAGCAGGCCTTTGAAAAGTTTGATATCCTATCGCAACCCGATAACGCCACCGATTCTCCGCCTCTTCCTCTCCTCTTCCCTGGCTCTCCGACCGTGGCGCGCGGATTCACAACACGAGCAACCGCCGGAAAAAGGGAGGGGGAACCAGCAAAACGTTCGCCCCCGAGCCAACGATCATTTAACGCGGCTCGCACGTTCCCCCACGATCTTTTACGCCGATCGATCGCTGACGGGCGACGTTCAAACAGATAAAAAAATATCGAATCCACACGCTTGTGATAATTCAACAGCACGCGCCGTGGATTATTAATACAACGATTGCGCAACCGCGATGACTTGTGAGCTTCTTTTCACATTGATATCCGCGACAGAAGTTTCTTATCGCCATTGCGGTCTTTGCAAGGGTCAATTATTCGTGATCTTTGTACTGAATAAATTGAAAAATCATTACAAAAAAGAGTCTAAGAAACTCACCTCTCTGTCAGACCGGTCGAATAATTAGAAGATTCTTCTCCGGACTCGACGCTGTTGAACGAAGTGCAATTCATCTTTCTCTCCTCCCATTGAGATCGTACCTCGTCCTGTACTCGTCGCTTCAGCTCTTCGACGCGTCGCCGCTCCTCCGAGATCACTTGACTCCCTTTCGAGATTTATACAACAATTAAAATTAAAACTATCCTCAAGTCTCCGTAGTTTCTTTCATTTTCGTATAATTTCGTAATTTTTTTTCTCTTTCCTAGGCTCGTGACCTTGAAAGCGAGAAAAAAAGCGGGTTTGATTTTTAAACGACGTTTGTTTACCTTGTTTCGCCAGATACAGTTGGCGATTACGTTCAATCTCTTTGAGCGACTCGATCGTCTTTCTACCCAAGCTGCCTTGATGGTTTACGGTGATCGGTGAGGCGGTTGTGACTCTCGACATCCTGTCGAAATCTTCTCGACTCGGTGAACGTTTCTCTTCACTATGTTCCGGTGGGTCTCTCATCAAATTGTCCAATTCTTCTTCGATCGCCCGCAATCGACCGCGAGCCTGTGTTCGAAATGACAAAACAAACGGTTTTATCTCCAACCACCATAGGAACGACTTTTTGTAGCGAAAAATGTTTTTTTCTGCCTGTACCTCCTCCAATTTTCTCGCGTGGGTCAATTTCTGCCTCTCGAGACTTTTCGTATCTCTTGTCGCTGAATTTTTCATCGTTGAACGCTGTGCCTCCAAATGGTCCAGTTGGATTTTTCTCTTTTTGATTCGCGCTGACAATTCGCTCAGGTTTCTAAGAATAAATAAAAAATTAGTCAATCAGCGGATTTGCCATGAGCAATTTCCGACGTAACGACAAAAACCAACCTCTGCAGTTCTTCTCGAGTCGCCAATTTGCTCGCTTCCTCCTCCAAATGATGGAATTCAAGATCCTCGAAAGCTTTTCTTTCGGATTCGAGTACGTCCTGTTGCAGACTAAGTTTGTCAGCGATTGCTCGACGCTTAGCGACGCCGTCATCGTCCTCACGGTCGTCGCTAGTGGTGCAGCTGGCCAGTTCGTCCTCGAGGCGATTACACGCTCGTTGGGCCCGTTGAACTCGACGTTTCGCTTCAGCCTGTAAATTTTCTTGGGACCTAGTGTCTTCGGCCATCTCTCGTTCGAGCTCGTCGATTCGCAACTGCGTCCTCATTCTCTCACCCTCGTCGCCTGTCAGCTCCAACGACTCTGAATCATACTCGGCGGATAAGAGAGCTTTTTCCAGTTCCAACTAGTGATGAGGACGTTAAAGAAAATAAATGATTGAGAGATCGATCGTCGCTACGGAGACGCCGGCATAAAGTTAAGAAAAATAAAAATCATAAACAAAATCCTTTTCTTACTTCTCTGTTAATCTCTTCCTCCTGCACTTCGATGTCGGCAATGCTTCTCTTCAGGACGTCCATGTTGCCTAAAATATGGAGTTTTTCGTTGTGCAAAAATTCGACATATTTATTTCGATCTCGTTCCTGAAGGCGTTCGCGTTCTCTATCGGCTTTCGCTTCGTTCGATCTCGCGTTGTTTCTCTCGGTGTTGTTAAGTTTTGGCGTCGCTACAATCGTTTCCTTCGATCGAGTAGCGAGCATCGAGAGCTGTTGAATGGCCTCGAGGAGATCGTCGTTCGATATGGCCAATTTGTTTTCGATAACTCGGCACGAGTTGGGTAAATGGCCGTTTCGTCTGAGGCTCGAGTTTCCACTGCCGCCGTTGCTGCCGCAGCCGCGATTGTTGTTTTCGTAAAGACTCAATTCGCTGCTGGTCGGGACGAGATTTTCGTAGTCTTTTGTCCAGCCACCGCTACCCCCAGGTGGTTCGATGGCCCGGCCGTTTAAACGAATCGTCCCGAATATCGTTTCTCCCGTCCGACGTGGATCAACCTTGACTCTCTCTCGCTCCGCCGGAAGCAACGAAACGTTTTCGTAGGTCCTTTGAGCCCGTGACATCGACGCCGAGAATCCATTGTCCTCGTCGTGGCTATTGTTGTTGTTGTTGTCATCGTTGCTCGTCGACGTTTCGTGGTTGCAATTATTATTTGTACCGTCACCGACAAAACACTGTTTCATCCTGTTCTCCGGGTTCTCCGTCGACGACGTCGACGTGAAACAACGTCGCTGACTTCCAACCGGACTCTCCGGACTGCTGCCGAAGGGCGAATTGTAACCAGGCCTTCTGTCACGAGGCAACGAACCGTTCGTTTTAATTCTGTAAAAAAAAAAACCGGTTATCGTAACGGAAAAAATTGACAAGCGTACAAAAATAAAAATTACATTATCAGAAAATTCAGACAAAATTTTGTACGGTGCCTAGATCCTAATTAACGAATGCGAAATATTCCAAGGTCCTCAAAAAAGCTCCACAGGGAGACGAAAAAACTTTTCTCGGAATCTTTGGCTGCTCTGCGTTCGAGAAACCAAACAAATAAACCCACATCCTCACATTTACTTTTTATGGTGACTCAGTCGTTAATATAAACACCAGAGAGACTACGATGTTCTGATGAAAGATGTAGCCCATCGTTAGGAACAAAATTTACTATTTAAAAATTATTCTTTCAATTATTTAGACCATTTTCCTTGGGTTCGACTTTGTTGTTGTCACTTTTTTCTTAATTCAGCTCAATTTCGCTATTTTCAGTTATACGTATCGGGATAAAATAGTTTCAATGCTATCACGAGGTGAGTCATCGTCAATATCCATCTATGTGAACTCGATTTTATTTATCGGGGCTGATAAAATTCCGGAGAGAATTTTTCTCGTACTCGATGTGTTGGCAACGTAAAAGCTGAATCAATATTTTTCCGGTTGATAATTATAAAATATAATCCGTTGCCAGGCAGCGTTGGGAAATGAAATATGAAAAATAAATGAAAATTGTTGGTTTGAGGGTTTGAAGTGAAAATTGAATGAAATTTGTCACCTGTTGGGTTGGCGAGGTTTTTCGATATGATTTCCGGCACCGCCGTTGCTCTGCCTCTCGTATTCCGCGCACATGGCCAAAATTTCTTCGAGTCGAGATCTCTCGCGCCTTTCGACTTCCTGCTCTTTGAGTCTCTCCTCCTGAGCCAATTTTCTCTTTCTCTCAGGTTCAGGATCGTAGCGATAGCGACGAGGACTCGCCTCACTGTTGGACGGACTTTTAGCTGCTGCCTCGTCGTATCTCGGCCGATTACGATCGAAAGCCGGACTGGGGGGCTGAATACGTTTGACGCTCGAAACCGAGCCGAAGCTTTGATTCGATCGCTGATACGGCGGCGAGTCGTTGCCAAATTTGTCGAGACGAAGAAACTCGGTTGTCGTAGTTTTGGCGAGTACCAGACTTTGGCTCATGTCGAATTCTCGACTATATTCGCCAAACTCGCTCGGCCCTCCGGCCATCATTGTCGAGCCGGTGAAACTTCGAGACATGATATCGTTCGGTTGGATTTGTTTCGATGCCATGTGCCCCGGATCGATGCGAGGACCGTTGACCCGCTGAATGTTGGGATCGACGTTGGACGTTTGCTGATTGAGACTGTTGCTGCTTTTACCCAGCAGCGAGACGAGACTTGACGATCTCGAACGTCCAACGAGTATTCTCTCTGCGGGTACGTTCGTGGTCGAGGCGCCCAACGGAAAAACCTTCGGTGAAACTGAATTTCTACTCTGTCTCGCGAGCATCTCGAACTTACTGAGTTTCCCAAGAAACCCCATCGAATCCTCCGGGTCTTCGTGCTCGTCTCCATCTTCACCGTGTCCTCTCACTTCCTCCGAGTAGGAGTTCCTCGGCGATTTACGGGGCGGAGCCATTGGGGGCTTCCTCTCGAGATTCCGACTGCTCGTCTCGGCGCAATCCGACGAAGGAGGATCGTGGCTCGTCGGAGCCATCGATCGTCGCGACCGTTTTCACTTGGCACCCCTGGGCACGATCTCTGATGCTTGTTGCCTCGTTCCTGTAAGCCAAAATTTATAATTAGTGAGATAAAACGCTAATTATCAATCGAATTATTTTTCACATTTTTGGAATTAACGAAAATTTGGTTTTCCATTTTATCATTTTTCAATCGCTTTCCCAAATATTTTATCCGATTTTTTTCAGTGGCCTGACAATAAAACTCGATAAAATTTTCTCAATAATTTCCGGTTTTTTGGGCAAAACGAAAAATATGCAAATTGGCAATTTTTAAGCGCTCAAAAAATTCACCGAGGATCGTTCTGCGCTTATATTGGCGGCGACTCGAAGCAACACGGAATTGCTACCACTCGAGACTCTCGAGCAATCTTGAACGTACTGAGAGCGAAATGACGATTCTCGGGTAAGAAATGCGCGATGACCTCGTATAGACGACGATGGTTACTTGCTCATGCTTTCGCGGATGAGATTCCCCCTCGCACACGCGCCCGACCCGCCATTTATATTTAGTTTTGGCGCGGGCGACTCCCAGCGTTTGTAATCTTTTTGGAAATTCATCCCGCGAGCTGCCTGAGGGAAGACGCCAAGTGGACCCGGTGTCTTGATTCCCTCATGTTAATAACGAATAATGAGATTCGCCTAACCAAGGATTCCTTCCAATTTTAACTATTTAGTGAAAGAGAAAAAAATCTTGACGCCGACGTCGTTTAATTCTTTTCCGAATAATCTTCCGAGAGCCAAGTGAATCGATTGAAACTTCATTGACTTCGCTTTCGAAGGAACTAGCCAAATTAAGTGATAAATATTGCAGTAATTTGGCTTCGCCTCAAAAAATGTATTTAAGTAATCCAAATGCAATTTGTTCAGCAGCTAAAAATTCATGATTATAAAGTTTGCAACGTTGAGATTCAACGAAAAATATTTGTTCAATTAATTATTTGTTGAATTTTGAGAATCTAACAATTTTTCGTGCTCATTGAGTTTTTGGGTCGGTTTATTCTCTAGATCAACTATTGAATTATAATTATGGGCTGAGCTGCAGAAAAAAAAGAATTTCGTTGCATTCCAACGATGCAAACTTCAACACCATAAAAATTCGAAAACGGATTCATTCGTGCAGGGAATTTTAGTTTTTGTTTTTGTTTTTTTTTTCAAAATCAATTTCTTTCGTTGCGTATTATTTTCGCAGCACCAGCGGACCCGCAGAACCGATGAACGAGAAATTCAGTTAGAAGCGAAGGAATATAAATCTCGATTGGTAAGTCGCTGGCGAAATAAGGAGCAAGCTATTCGAACGAATGATCAACGGATTGGAAGATAAATGTGAGAAAGTGTCGCGAAGCCGCGGAGGCTGCGTTGCTAGTCGTAAAAATTCCGCGTGGCTGTGCGTCATCGAGAAGTGTTGAGAGGTCGATTTTGGTAATGGTTTTACGGGAGAATTTGACAGTGCTCGATCAAAGTGGAGGTTTCGAAAGTTTAGTCTCGTCGTGGGAGATCGGCGCGCGGGTTCTAAACAACCGGAAGTTGCAATTATTGCGCCAATTGCGCGATCGGTCCGACCATTGCGGCCACCCACGTTCGTAGTCCGCCCTCTCGCGCTAACCAATCGCTTGGAGTTGCTCAAGCATCGGTTGGCCCGACCCCATTTGTAAACAATAATCGCGGATCGTCAACGCTGGCTTGTACTTTTGCCATTGTTGATGCGCTGCGAGGATGTTTTGTTTTCGTGTGGGCCTCGCATTTGGACTATATTTTCAATCAACGAAGAAACTACACGAGGTTCATAAAAATAGAGCAACCGTATGTCGTCGAGTTGAGGATGAATGAACTCGACACGCCCGCGATCTTTCAACGACGCCCTCCACGCGCGATCTCTCGTGTACACACTGTCGCTGCTGATTCTCCCTAATACGCTCCTTTAATTAAACTTATTTAAACTCGTTAAAAGATGATTTCGCACGGGATGGAGCTCTCCCAGCAGCTGCTCGGAGACGCTCTCGTTTCATCGTCGTTTATCGACGTCCACCGAGAACGCGACGATGAAAATGAAAGAGAGAGAGAGAGAGAGAGAGAGAGAGAGAGAAAACGAGCGAGAGTATTCTCTGGAGGAGAGCTCTCGGCTCGGTGCAGCGAGGCAGCAGCAGCCGGATTACGCATCGACTTTCTCACGTCATCATCGACGACGACGACGACGACGAGGGAAAGGGAGGGGGAATTCTCTGTCGTCTGTTTAATCGTTCGGGCTTGGAATTTTTCGAGCGATCTTTGTCAAGCTCGTCTTGCCGGTTCTCCCAGAGGTCGTCCCTTCTCCGCATGTAGTATTCGTATTGAAATTCTCTTGCCATCGTCGCTGTCGTCCGACGACGGGGTTATTCTCAGTGTATATGGTTTCCATTCCCAGTATACTATTTCCGTCGTCGTCGAAGCCCCCCCCCCCCACCCTTGGCCTCCGGTCACCGCATCTTAAACTCTTGCGCGTCCTCCGACGGTGCGTAACTCTCGTCGAGACCGTCGAGACGACACGGTAATGATTTTCTCAGTGATAATCGTAAGGGAAAAAATGGCAAAAAGCATTAGTCTCGTCTTTGCAAAAGGAACGAAAATCGCCAAGAGATCCGAAGAGTCTTTTTCGCACGGATCGAGCAGTCACGCGATGCGATAACGGAGGATCCGGCCAAGCACGCGAAGAAACCTCTCGTTCTCGTTGCCGGAATTCGTCTCGTCGCGATCCTTCACTTATCTCGACGCGTCTCTCCTTTCTGCCAGATGTAACGAGAGATATCCGCAACGCGAATGCACGATAAGCAGCGAATCAGTGAGGACTCTGAGCCTTCTCATAATATTTTCATTAAAATATCGTCATTGAACATTTCTCGAGGATCGAGCACTACTCTAGAGCGGATGTCGTTTAAGGCAGGGGTCGATGAGACCGGATGTACGGGCACGCGCGCACTTCGCTCTCGGTACCTCGACACGCAAATCGAGCTCATGCGATCAACGATTCGAAGATCATGCCAACAAATCGCTCCGCAAGGGGAAACGTGTTTCCTCAGTTTCTTTACACGATGCGGAAATAATTGAAAACTCAAATTTACACCCTGCTGAATTTTTTTTTCCCTCGGATCGCCACGAAAACCGTTATCAACATTTTTTTTTCATTTTTTTCCATTAAAATTCATGCATTGCCTATTTTTCACATTTATAATCGGAATACTTGACAGAGAATCTGAATTTATTCGATAACCCGTTAAAATAATCCGACACGCATCGATTTTTCTTTGAAAATTAAAGTCGAGTCCCCATAATCTTGGAAATTCCTTGTAATCTCTCGACTCATACGTTGCTCATGTTGATTTCTCAAATATAATTCTTTCAGGAGTGTACCAAAATACGATTCGACGTACCTCGGGGATTCTGGATTTGGACCGCACGTGGACGACGCCAAGGGAGCAACGATGATGGAAACTTCACGAAAGAGAGAAAATGAAAATAAAGAACGCTTCCTATGTCGTTGCGACAGTTCCAGGCCCTCGTTGGACCAGAATAGCATTGATACTTGTATTCCAGGCCCTTCACCCTACTCCGGACGTAAACACGTTTTTTTTCTTCAAACGAATATTCCGACCGGGACGATTATTCAACGTTTTTCAATATTTTGAAGGAAAAAAAAAATCAAAAAAATAATCGAGAGGGAGTAAATTTACTCGGTTTATTTTTTTCAGTCCTCCGAAAGTTCATAACTTCGAGTTACGAACCTTGAAAACCAAAAAAAAATCGAATTTACCAAAAAAATTAATAAAGTTTCGAAAAAATGATTTTTTTCTCGTAAAACTTCAACGATGCTCTTTCGAGTACGATAAACATTGAACAATTTTGGTAATTAAGGAAGTGACGCATAAAGAAAAGATTCTCGTTGTATTTGCCTACGACTCGACCTTCAATAATATTCCAATTACCAGCAGTGCCCCCGGCTTCGCCCGGAGCTACGAATATCTTCGTAAAAGCGTTTCTCATATTGTTATCTCGGAAATGTGATAATACTAATTACCACAAATGAAATAATTCCAAAAACCTTAGAATTCCTCAAATTTTTCATCAATTTACAAAAATAGCTGCAACTTTCTTTCTATTTCGAATTTGAGCCCGAACCACCGCTCGTTTTCTTCTTCATTTTCGAACGATCTAAAAACTCAAATTCTCAATTATTCATTCATTTAAATTTTCTAATCACCGGAACGATTTAAAATTCGAAGAGACTTTCCGGGTTTTTCGTTGGCAAGTCCGTAAAAAATGATTATTCCCAAAGTCTTTTCCTTACGATCCATCAACTTTACTCCAGTAAAAAATTCATCGGAATCGTTTGATTTTTGTTCGTACGAAAAGTTGCTAAAATCA
The DNA here is from genome assembly GCA_030522525.1 of Campopleginae sp. 14b. Lineage (NCBI taxonomy): Eukaryota > Metazoa > Arthropoda > Insecta > Hymenoptera > Ichneumonidae > Campopleginae sp. 14b. The sequence continues at coordinate 80,934 of JAPYYS010000311.1, forward strand.
TTTTTGCGTCGGGATATTTATGTGGCAAATAAATTATCTCTCCGAGTCGAGTTTCTTCGAGACTGGAATGTGCAGCTGGAATTTGCATCGTTGAAATGCAAGAAAAAGCGTTATAGCTCAATGTCCACTGTTTAATGACATTTTCCAAATGGATAATGACATTGGGCTTCTGAAGATATAATGTTCCTAGGCCACGATTACGAATGAGTTTTAAGAAGTTTTTAATGAAAATAAAAAAGGCATATCGTTGCATACGAACGATGCAAAGTTAAACGTCGTTGGAACGTCGGGTCAGCGATATACGAAGCGCAAAAAACGTGGTTATCGAATGATCGTCCTCGTCGTGCTAGTTAGTCATCGTATCTCGAGCGACGGCGTTTTCTGCACGTCGAGTGGGAGCCTCGACGAGTTGAGAAAGTAAATTAGATCGAGAGTGCGAGAGGGACGAAAGAGCGAGAGCGAAAGAGAGAGTGAGAGAGAGAGGGGGGGGGGGACTCGAGACATAAAATAAAAACTTTGCCATGATAGTTTGGAGTTTTGATGATCGATAATTAATTTTTAGTCACCAAGAAGAACGATCGAACCGGAACGAATAAATTGTCAAGGATTTGCGTAACGACTGGGCGTTCCTTTGGGAATAATTATTATGTGAGAAGCGCTTGTTGTCGGTAAGGTTTTCGGGGCAAGTGCCAAGTATCGGAGAAACGCGCGCGGTCGTAATTGCGTTGGCACGCGGTATCCAGATGGTGTGATAGAGTAGTAACAGCAACAGCAACCGACGATCGTGCGAGTTACTCGTACGTGTTGTTAGCTCCACGTACATATACGTATCGATACTCTCCTCTTCGCCCTCCCCCCTCTTTCACTCTAATCGAGAGCTCAATGACTCTTTCGACGAGTGTACGATACGAACGAGTCTCTGCCGAGTCTCAAACGTCTCCGCACCGATTTTTATCGCAAGGTGAAAAAATCGCGTCTTAGCCCGTAATTCTGTTGCAATTTTAACGAAAAAAAAAACGTTCGAGTCAATTTTAGATGGCGAGCGATCGAAAAGAAATTTTTCATTTGTTAGAAATGTTAAAAATTTCAAATTTTTACATCTCGTCCAAATTCACAATTAATCAGAATTTTTGTTTTTTTATTCTGGTCCCACTTTCGAATCGTAATGTACGTCAAAATTGATGATCGGAATATTTCCGATGACTCGACATTTCGCAGTCGGTCCGTGGCATTTAACTGATCGACGAATTTTTATTTCCTCATTAAGAATATAATTAAAATTCGGTTTTTGGATTGGAAAGTTTATGCCAAAAATGAGAAGCGAAAAATTCCGTGACGGTGATTTCGTATGTGCAACAAAATGTAATTTTCTGTTAATCACGAAAAATCCGACTGATTATCTTTTTTTTTCGTCCAATATTTTGGAATATTTTGTTCAAGGAAATAAAATGAAACGATATGGAAAAAAAATGTGCCCATGCGTTGATTATTATCATGAAAATTGGCCCGGTCGTTTCCATGACCTTGGACGTCAGTTTAAACGATAAATTGGTCACGCATCGACGTATTTCTATCGAATATTCGGAACGAACGAAAAACTCGTTACGAACACGATAGCGCAAACATATTTTTTGATTCGAGTCGAATTGAAAACACTAAAGCGAGCGCGATGATTTGGATGGCGCCGTGGGGACGTATAAGCCCGGGAGGGCTTGAGTAAATTGACACTGCGATTGGAGGTAGAGATAAAAGACGATATGTCGTGCGGTACTGAGCAATCCGCGATAAGATACGCGCACTAATACGAGAGAAGAGAGGGTTCACGTGATCCACGGGTGTGATACTACCAAGTTTCCACGTATTGGTTCGAACGCCATTGTGATCGTTTGAAAAGGGGAGACCAAAACAAAAAAATGGAAAAAAACGTACACACACTCGGGCTGATTTGTTTTTATGCTTTGTCATTATTATTTTTTGCTGAATAGAGACCGAATGTTTCGTAATCGAGATCGAGGATGGAGGAGAGAATCGTCACGTATCCGGCGTCGTCTTGTCGAGCGAGAAAAACGAGTTAAACGACCTTGCCAACCGGTTTCGGCCTTGCTTCTTTTATTCCATTTTTTTCCCTTTTTTTTCTTTATTTTTGCCGTCTACACGGCTGACCCAATACCCCGATCCACCCGCACCGATTTTCTAACGATAAATCGATAGAGAAACGCGCCGAGAGAGTCGAAATTGACAGCAACGCGACGATCGCGTTCGAAAAGTTTCGAGATATCAGGCGGACCCCGCAGGTACGGATTACACGCGCGACTCTATCATTTCCACTGCACGATATATCATTTTTTATTTCGCAACACGAAACATCGCGTCAGAGCTCGAAAAAAATATGTTTCCTCTTTTTTTGTGGCACAGACTCAACGCGAGTTACAGAAAAATTTCAATCATTGGTTTTGGCAACCGATCTGCTGGGGCGTGGGCGTCGATCCACCGAATCGTACAATCGTATATTTGCGAAACATGCAGTTTCGACTATAAACAGAGACGAATCTGAGACAAGCGAGATTGCAAATTTTTTATTCAAATTTTGATAATTCGGGGGAAAAATCCAACTCGATGTAGATTTTGTTTTTCTTCCGTATCACGATGTATTTACTATTTCGATGAATCACCGCTCTCAGCTGTCTTTGCCAGAACAGTGGCCAGGGGGAAGGGGACTGGAACCAAAAAGTTCGCAAGGTAACCTAAAAATTAAGGGTTCGAAAACAATATGATGCGAAACTTACCGAAACAGCGAGCAGAATCCGTTGGGACGTTGAAGAAGTCGAGGTATGTGTTACGTGCAGCGGCGTACACTCCTTGGCGGAGATATCGTTACACGTACGATATATAACGCGGATTTACGTATACCGTACATTTAAAACGCGCGACACTGTGTAATCCCGATCACGCGATAACGACACAAACACCACGCGGATGATGCAGAAAAAGCGGCATAATTCCTTTAAAACTGACGCATCTTCTTAGCGTACTCGAAGGATACGAGACTCGATTCGACGCTCGATTCGGACTTGTAATGATCGAACTGGAACATCGCCGAGGCGATTTTTCAAGCGGTACGAATTGTGTCAAAGAAAATAAAAACAAAAAAAAAAACAAAAAGTAACAACGTCCGACGCGTCGCAGAGGCGAGAGATTCCGGTGGCGGACCGAGGGCTACGATGCTTTGTGTGTGCGCTGCGCGGGATAACCCAACTATACTCTCAAACTCTCAAACTCAACTACCTAATGGCACAATGCCGGCCCCTTGTTGGTTCGCGCGACTCCCGGTCGTGCTCGGTCGACTACGATCGGATACGACGGAGCGCGTTGATCGTGGTGCTACCTCACGGCTACTCCTCACGTCCTTATAATTCTTCCACACTTCTTTCTTACATATGGCGCTTTTGCTTCAAACTTTGGATTCTCGTAGTGGGGGGCTGCGGAGTTTCTTCACCGGAAATCTTTCATTTTTCCCCTCGCAGGCTTCACATTCGTGCATCGAATTCTCCCAAAATAACTCCAATATTTTTTCTTTTTTCAAACTGAACTTTGAACTTATTTTCCAGATTCCAAATTTGAATAACTTTTGATTCGTTTTGCTGACATATCTCAACAAAATATCAGTTTTCGTTTTTTTCTAGTGCGAAAAATTGTCGAAAGATGGCGTCAGTTCGCGCGCGTGTGGCGCCATCGATCGGGATTCAATCGCAACGCGTCAGCGCCCTCGAGGAATAATAATAATATTAGACAAATAGGCGGATGGTTCTTTATTTATGATGATTCTTTGGTATTATACAGCGATGGATGGGTCGACGATAAATCAGAGGTTAAAAACCCCATTTGCCAAAATCCGAATCCGTGACAGTTTCCGGACTTATCGGCCACAGAGACGACGGAAGGTTCATGCAATTTTGTAACTCAGGCACGACACTCCACGTAGGAACATCGAGTTTTTTCGCGCTGTCGTTCGATACTGGATCGCGAAAATATTCGTCCAAAATTTCGCTAGGATTTGGCAGGTTTTGAGAAGATAAAAATCGAAGTTGATCAGTTTTATAAGCGACTGAAATAGAAAAATCTTTGTTAAAATTTAATACAATCATGATTTATGAATTTTGTTCAACTCTGTGCGAATATATCTCACCCATTTGCCTCAAGTGCCACATCTCCGCTGGACTGTAATGCGAAAATTTGCAGCCGTATCCGAACGCGCATTCGCCGGACGTGATGAACCTTTTGCAAGGCGTTTTCGTGCTTTCTTCTTGCAAAATAGTCGCAGGCTCTAAACCAAAAAAATGATACATTTTTCACGTTACCAATAATAAAACGAAAACTACTTGAAAGTCATCGCGTCCACAACGTAATGGACAGAACATTACTCGAGGTTATGTATCCATGTTTCGTTGGAGCCGGTGTTTTGAATTTTCGTAAAAAACAGGGGAACGAAATAATGGAATCGTAGGTAGAAAGATTTTCATATTATTTTTATTATTCGAAATGAAACTCTCGCGACTGGGAAATGTGGAAAAGTGTGTCAAGGATTGACAGGTCCGTGCCGGGAAACAAGAGTGCGCTCAATGTTTTATTTACCTTTGAATATGCTGTAGTGGTCAGCCCGGTTTTTAGCGTGCTGGAGGCTCGACAGATGTTTTTTTCTCGCCTCAGTATCATCTTTGAAGGAACGCTCGCAATAATCGCAATAGTATCGTTTGCCCATTGTGTCAACAGATTTATCTTTGCACCAAGTATTCGCAGAGATGGAATCGGCAGTTTGTTTGGGTTTTTGCAACGGTACGATCCGTCAGAGGTCCACAGTTGACTGGCCAGGGTTGTTGTTGTCGGGAATGGGGGATCAGAGGGGGAGCCGGGCATGTGAACATCGGCCGATGGCGGAGGGAGGGGCGCTGTTTCGAAACGTCCGATGGCAGAAGCTGCAGCTCTTTGCTGAGCCGATACTCTAGATTCCCTTAGATTTTTCTCGCTTGAAAAAAATTCTGAGTCCGAGAAGTCGTTGATGGATTGAGATTGTCAAATATATAATGATCCCGTAATTGACTATTTATTTTATGGATTGACTACTGTGTCGGTGTCGCCGTAATGTAAGTCGTCCTTGAAAGTCGAAGCTCGTGATTTCGAGCAAGTTCCGGAAGCTTATTACGAAGTTTATCACATAATTATCTACTTTTGTTGCAACTTCCTCCGATCGAAATGTTAGACTTTTTTTTTCCGTACTTAAAAAATTGGAATAAACTTCGTGACAGATGCCCTTTTCATTTCATAACGTGAAGACGTGTCCATAAGTTATCGGTGTTTCCTCTACCCCACGAGAGACAACTTTGAGTACAGACACACTCGTAACTGTGTGTACAAACCATTTTAATATTCCATGCATCAATATCAAAACGCGGTATAACTAAAAGTGACGATAATAATGAAGCCACGCGACGCGGCCATATCCTGGGCGAGACACGTGTACCCATGACTTTACTATTTTGGGAAAATCAAGGTGTGCAGAATTTTTTAATGCCTACGAAGGGAGAGAAGGAGCAAGAAAAAAACGATTAACTCAAACTATACCTGTATATGTCACTACCGGTTCGTTTTGCCTCGTATTCCGTAAAGAAAAAAAAGAAGAGGGAACCTCGCTAGTGTAGCGCGTGACGTCAGAACGTACTCGACTATCGAATTTCTTGGGAAAGGCGTATGTCCAATGTAAACAAAAGTAGTGCTCGTCTTTTTATCCTTAGAGAATGAAGGTTTGAATGAGAGCTGATAAAGGCTCGAGATTCAATGCTCGTTATTGTCGTATTCAAGGATTACGTGAGCCAATCAAATTCTAACCAAAAAAAGCCAATCGATCGAAGGAAATAATGTTTGCTGGTGAATTGCCGTGTTCCAGTTTCTTTATTGACTAAGCTCGTCTTCGAGCTACAGCCGCATCTGTTGATCAAGGACTTATGTTTGTTTACTATGTCCCACATTGCATACTTTGCCGATTTGCCGATAGCAGCAACTGGTGTGAATTATTTTTCCGTTATAAATAGACATACCAGATGAGCTTTCAGAGCTGTACATGTAAAACCAGACCAGCGAGATTCTCCCACTGGTCGCTACTGACAATTCCTGTCCTTGCTCCCGCCCTCCGCGTACGAGTGAGCCTTTCCTTTGTATTTTCAACCCTAGAACCCTTCCCTCTTCGGTCCAGACTTTGAATGTACGTTAAAAAAATGGGGTTATGTTCGATTTTACTAATTTGAATAAAATATCGACAAACCTTTTGATTTTTGTTGGTAATTGCGCCATTATAAATTTAAAAAATCACCTTTTCTCGCTTTAATCGCTTTCGCCATTAAATAATAAACGTCAACAAATCGTCCTTAGGCGTCTATGTGCGGTTAGGACACTTAGAAGAAGGAACAGGATAATCGAACGGATCGGCAAATATCAAGAAGGCCATTGGCGTACACAGAATCGTCCAAGAGATACGGTTATTTTATTGAGGCAGTAGAGATGACATACACCGTGCTGCTTCGAAGGGTCGATCGATAGAAGCTCGTAAAAACAATTTCTACTGTGTAGCGTTATTCATTTTGACTAGAACGCATAGTGCCGCGAATCCTATTTAACAACACACCATTTATAGCCATTGATGATCGCGAAAAAGAAGGATTAAGGGAGCGGGGGTGGATTGTTCAATGATCCGCGGGGGTTTTTCGCTTTGCCTCTCAGTTTCCCGCCGAGTGTGAATCCCCGTGAATCGCTCGAACGAAACCAGGTCGTTTTTTCAATTTTTATTTTGTTTTTTTTTTTTAATTATTTTTTTTGTTCTCTTTAACGTCTCTCGCTGTTGCAGCGCGAATCTTCGACGTGAATGCTTGATCGTATCGTTTATTGTTCGGGACGAGGAAACGAGCAGGGCGAGGGAAGGGAGGCTGAGGAAAACAGCAAGGTGATGGTCTCCGGTGCGAATAAAGGTCGGCGAGGAGAAACGTGTGGTTTCCAAATGTTGCTTCCTGCTTCGGTACTGTTAGTTCATGCGTGTGGTGTTATTTATACGTGTGTATGTCGTGCGTGCAGGATGGAGAGACGCGAAGCGCGCATCGTCCAGTCCGATTTGCCCTCCCACGCGATCTTTCTCGGCGTAAGATAATACAATTTAGTTGGGCTCATTGAAACCGGGTTTCGGTTTTCTTTGTCGAGGATACATTCGGAATTTGAAGCCGGTGCAAAGTCACCCGAGGGCCGAGAGCGCGGGATCGCGCTACGAGGAGGAACGCCGCGTTGTTCCTTGGTGGAAATCAGGCGTCGATGCTTCTCCATCTACCAGTGCTCGTCGTCGTTGTCGTTGCGTCGTCGTCGTCATCGTCCCGTTGTACGTCTTACCGCGGTCAACCCGCTCATCAACCAACCACCCTTGACCGACCTCTCGACGATCATTTTTCGTTTTGCTTAATTATTTTGAATAATCGGTATTTTTAATGCTTCCGAAGTTGCAAGCGGTCCCGACTCTGCGGCGGCGTTCTTCCTTGTCCGAAAAGGACTGACCTGGGGGGCAGGGGCTCGAGGGAAAGAGGGCTATATGTTTTTACTTCTTTTCCTCCGTGACCTCCTGGCGCACCTTGTGACCTCGGAAACTCGCTTGGATCTTGGTCGCTGCCTTGTGCAGATCCGGATCCGTTAGATCAATTCCGTCCAGCTCGTTCAACGCGTCGTCCATCTGAAACCATAACCACCCGATCCAACCGCAAATCAATATTCGCACCAATAACACTTTCAGCTCCCTTCCCCTCTTTTCCATATTATCCTACTTTTCAATGAGCTTACCTTTTCCTCGATCTTTGCAGCCGCGTCCTCGGCCATCTCTCCGATCCCTTTGATCACCGTACCAACTGCTTGCTCTTTTCTCGACATGTGGCCCCGGAACGACGCCTGTATCTTAGTCGCCGCGTTGCAGAGCTCTGTCAACAAAATTCACGCATTCATTCAACTCTTCGATAATTCTCCGCTCACTGTAGCGTCCAATCAAAATTGTTAAAATTCCTCGACTCGTTGATCACAAAAAACATTTCCGTATTTTTTACGACGAAAAATCAGAAAATTGTCTCTCGCCACGTCCGAAGTAAAATCGAAAAAAAAGAAATAAAAAACTGATGAGACACGAAAAGGCACGACGTTGGAAAGGAAAAACTTGAATATCGAACCGTAGTAGGCGGAGAAGCTCATCGAAAGCGTTGACGTCGAAGGAACGTCAAAGGAAATTACACGGAATAACAAAAAGCCTTCAATTGGAATTTGCGCGAGATTACGAGCAGCGGTATTGTTCTCGGGGAGGAATAAAAATTGATATTCTTTCCTCGCGAGTAATGCTAAGAAGTACGCAAAGTTTCAAAGACAAAAGTTTTTCGAACCAAAACTTGCGAACACTGCCATAAATATATCAACGTCCCTTGTCTCTTATTCTTCAAATCTTTAATGCGATTTATTCAAAAGTTTCGAGCACTTTGAAAAATGATAGTGGAAACTCCTGTTCAAATGTTCTTGAGCCTGCCATGAAGACCGAAGACGTTCGTGACGTCACAACAGTGACAAGCACTGAAATTGTTTTATCCCAGAAATTTAAATTCTAGAAATTTTGGAGAGTTTTCTCTTGGTTCGTCGCAAGAATGATTAACAACTTATCGGTCCCGACAGTTTTCCATATCTTTATGGGGAAAATTGAATTCCTTTATGAGCAAGTTGACGAAAAACTTTCCTGGAAACTGAAAAATTCGACAAAAATGGAAAATTCTTATTTTAAAAGATCGAGAGTCTTGTGAAAGGGAAAAATAGATTTCGTGACAGTCGAGAAGTTGAAAAACTCGTTTGGAAATTTAAAAAATTGAAAAAAAAAAGTTTTTTTTTTTTCAAATTAATTTCAAATAGAAATTAGGGGTTGAAAAAAATGGAAGAAAATTGGAGTTTTTCGACATGTTGACCGGGTGGTCAGACGTATCAGGTGAATAGACTTACCCTTGTCGTCCGCTCGGAACTCTTCCCGCAATTGTTCCTGGCTGGGTTCTTCCTCGGCTTCGACGGGTTGTTTCCGTTGCGTGGCACTCTCGGTCTCTGAGGCTTTCATGCTCTTCCTGGCGTGATGACCTCTGAAGACGGCCTGGATCCTGGTGGCAGCAGCAGTTTCTTCCTCGTTGACCTTTTGTTCGGGAGTCTGAGAATGATCGATGGGTTCGTCGGAGACGGGCGAACGAGGGCTTCCTTCGGCCGGGGATCCCGCCTCAGCCGTGGACTCGCCGCTGACCGTTCTCTCGGCTGCTTCTGCTTGGGGGCGGGGGGGAAGACCGAAAAGGAGAAAGAGATCGGTCCGGTGAGAAGAGGACAAAGTATCGTCGTCAATAATAAATAAAAATCGTGTTTCCCGAAGGCGGAAGTTTCCGATGGGGCGAAATATAGTGACTGGAAAGAAACGTCGAGGAGAAACGCGGCCGGGCCAATAAGCGATGGGATTCTTATCCAAGGCAAACGGAACTTGCACACTTCCTGTGTGCAGAAAGGCTATAGCGAAGCCGGGCGTTAGTGCATGTTGGCCGGGTCGATCGCGCGGCCTTCGGATCGTTGCCCGTCGACGGGTTTCTTCCCGAGAACGAACGGGTATGTTTCTCGCGTCGCTCAAGTCGCTCGGGATCGAAAGCCAAGCTCGGCAACAACAATGAAATGCCCCGAGAGGCAGGAAAGGCGGGGAGGCAGGAGGGAGTAAAGAAAGGCGGTAGCTCGAGGCGAAGTGTATACAACTACGCGCTTGGCGCGCGGGGAATCGTCGGTATGCGAGGAAAACTTTAACCACTGTTACCAGCCCGTTTGATGTGGTTGTCACGGAAGGCACGCACGTAAAGCCCCGCACGCACCGCCCTCTTTATAGTTTCGGTACAAAAGCTCCGTGAATAATAAATGCCAAGGGAGAATTAAATCGCGATTTGGAAAAGCACAGCGGAAAATTTTCCTCCGTATAAACAGTCGCGTAGCCCGAAGAAAAAAAAAAAAAAAAACTTTTCGCTCGCTAAACAGTTAGCCGCGCTCAAGGAACTTGAACAGCGATTTTTGGGTCATGGAAAATATTTTATGATCCGACGGGACGCCAGGATATCCGTGGGTGCGGGCCGTTAATGTTTTTTCCCGTCTGCTCCTCCTGCGGAGCCAGACTCGACGGAGCTGGTCCATAATTTTGGAACGATTCCAATCGCGCTCGGATTCCCAATTACGAGCTTCGTCCGCAACGTTAAAAACAACCGGCGTCCTCCTCGTATATCCTCCAGGGAAGCCCTTCATATTTACAACGAAAACAATCGCCTATCGAGCGTCCCAGAGATAAATATTTCTCAGTATCTATCCACACCATTTTTTGGATACTAATGGTTGACTGATGCGATCGACTGGAAAGGGCAATTTATCGGATCGCATTTCAACAGCCTAAGGGATTTTTATTTATAGATAGGCGAGTAGCAAAAAGAAGCGAGTGGGTATCCTATTACTGGGATATACCCTCGACGGAGGATTAAACCCAACGGCGGGTTTGAGGCCCCGTGATCAAAGAGGGACGCCAAAGCAAGTTTGACGAATCCAACGTAGACACGCGCCTCTGCGATTGATCGATTTTCGCTTATAGCATAAAACGTATGCGAAAAAAACAACGACCTACGAAGCTGCTGATGTTCTTTCGTCGTTTCATATCCCATCGCCTCTCTCGATTCCGTATTCTCGAGCCATTTCCCAGTGGGAGTCGTCGATCGTTCTCGGAACATTGCAAGCGATTTGAATTTCTTGTTTTTTTTTTTTTTCTTTCCCTTTTTTCGTAAATCGTAGAGCAATGGGAACAGCAACGACGAAAAAATCAATGTTCGATCAAGGCCACGTGGATTTTGTCAATTTGCGGGCACAGCAGGGAAGGAATCGAGTGAGTACGAGGCTCGATGCAGCCGAGGGACGAGGCGCGCTATATCTCTCGCTGTATACGATTCGAGTGGGGGCACGACCTCTGCTGGCTCATCGAACGGGTCTCGTACCTCTGAATATTTATTTTGCTTGCTCAGTCCCCGGGCCTCGGGTCGTTAATCGAATCGATCAAATGTCCTTCGTCGAACGTGAATTTGTCCCGAACTACGAGCCTGTCAGAATCGGCTCGTTGATAAAAAAAATAAAAATAAAAAAAAACAAGTGGCAATAACTTGGACGAAATGAAATTGGAATTCGAGTATCTGGCACAGGTTGATAAGCGACGTTAGCTTATCAAAGAGGGCTCGCATAGGCTCTAGTTTTATTTTCATTTTGACGAAAAAAAAAACACCGCGGCGACGGATGAAGCCGCGAGTGTGTACGACGAGAGGGAGGAGATTCGTTGCTTGGAATATTTGGCTGTGTGTTGTTCAACCCGGCGGTACGAGCCTCGGGTAAATTGATCGTTGCACCGGATCCGGAAAAGCTTGTGGCTGGTTCTTTCGAAGAAACGAGTGCATCGCGTGTATGAAAATGAAAAAAAACAAACAGGAGATTCTTTTGTCGTTGGGCTTTGGATTATGAAGAAAGAAAAAGCGGTAACAAAGGAGCCGGGAAACAAAGAAGAGTCAAAGATCGCGACGGCCGTTAGGACCGTTGGATAAACAGTTTCTAATGAGCCGCGATAGAGACGATAAATAAAAGAATGCCGAGACAAAAGAACGCGAAGAGCACAGGAGTAGGAGATGATGCGAAAAACGCGATTAGTTGATGAAAAAGAAAAATTGGAAAGAACAGACTGGGCTTATCTCGTCGATCGAGGTTGCTGGAGTGCTGTCACATGAATTCGTTCATCGGTGTCTCGTGTACATACATGCTAATGTTTTTTGTTTGAAACTCCGTCGAGAATGAGTCTCATGGTTCGATCGAGCGAGTCGTAGTGGCTCTCGCTCGACCGGGATTGGTCCAACGTGGACCGTTCCATGGTAATCCAATAAAGTACACCGATGCGCGAAATATTTCGTTGCAAAGGTATGAAGGATCGAAGATGAGCGCCGGCGAGAGCAGCGAAATCGAGGGCTTTTTATTCGCGAGTTTTTCTTTTTTCGGCTCTGTGCTGCTCAAAAGTAATCGCGTACCTTTTTCTTGTCAAGCAACCGGAAACCTTTCTCGTATGACTTTCTTACAAATTGCCGCTTAGATGCGCATTTCTCAAACGTTGTGGTGAAAATAATAGTGCGGTTGCAAGTGGCGGCGATGACACGACACTCACCTCGGTACGCGAAAGATCGCGAGCTCGCGCGGGCGAGTGTCACACAGAGAATAAAGAGAAAGATGCTCTTTGAGGGCGGTGGCGACGACAGCACACCTCTCTTCCAAACTCGGACGTGTCACTGGCGCGCGACGCTTCTCGCGAGCTCCTTTTATAACTCGCCTCTCCCGCTGCCCCCCCCCCCCTTTCCCCCCCGAACGAAGGCAATCCCCCGTCGACGGCGTCGTCGTCGGGAGCGAGCTCTGCGCGCGTTCAGCACGCGACACTCAGTCTCGATGCACACGGGGGGCTTGAGGGTGGTGCTGCTAGTGGTAGTGGTGGTGATTCTCTTCCACCCTCTCTCGAATGTGGGCCATCCCGTGGGCAAAGAAAACTACCCCCCATCTTACGGACAAATTTACTTTTTTTCTCTCTCTCTCTCTCTCTCTCTCTCTCCTTTCTCCTTGCAGTCGACTTTGCACAAGAAATTTCAAACCACTTATCGCGCTCTCGAGTAAATTTACCGGCGAATCAAAACGCTCGTTATTTCGTTCTTTCCACCCCTTGTACGAAACTCTCATAATTCGTTATTCTTGTGCTCCTTCCTCTCCATTCTCCAAACTAACGATCATGTATGAGACATTTTATTCGATTGGCCGGGCCGATTGAAAAGATAAAAGGAAAATGCCGCGAACCGGAAATGCCGATTTTGTTTGATTATGACTCGCCGCGACGATGCTTGACGATCGATCGGTAATCTCTTTCGTTTCTTACATGCATATTATACGCCTCGGGTCATCGAGACCCACAGTTTCACCATAAACATCTCTCCTCCATGACCTAGACGCGGTTTCCATATGGATTTCTTGACCAAAAGCCACATTCGCGAGAGAGCGGGAGACTTCGACTCTTGGGTTCGTACGCGCGCTCTCTATTCGCCGTGCGCGCGGGTGAGAGTTTATCGATTCGAGTCCGTGTCGTCGCGTGCTACGGCTGACTTTGCGTTGTTGTATTATTTGCGAGCGAGCATAGTTTGTCGTCGCTCCGAGAGAGAATGGAAGTATTTTCAAACGGAACGATAGCGCCACCGAGTGCTCCCGTTGTCGATCTCTTCCTCCGGAAGTCCTATCGCTCTGACGTACGAGAGAAGCAAAAAAAAATGAGAAACTACAAAAAGCTCGAGGCATCATCGATGTATCGGCTTTTTCGTTCTCAAAGGAACATCCAACGGATCGAAACTCGCTGCTTGCTCCCTCGCGGAATAGCTTTCCGTAACACTGGAAATGTCAGTCGGGACTCGATCGAGAGCGAAAGCCCTCTATGTGCGAATTCCACCGCCCGAACGAGAACTACCAAAACCGACTACTTTCCTCATCGTATCAACACATTCCCTCGAAGCTTGTACGCTATCCCTCGCGGCCCTCCTCCGATTCCCTTTCCCTGCCACTCTCGCTAAAGTCATTCGGTTCATTCAACAAAACTGTTCAACTTCATTTATTTCGTACACAATCAATGTTAATGCCGGCGTCTCCTCGAACAGCTCGAGCTACGTTTCATCTAATGGGAACGAGCGTGAATTAAACTCGAGTCCTCAACTTTTCTCCTGCACACACACACAGCACCGCGCGACCATTTTATTTGCCCTCGTATCGAACTTCCTCCAAAAGAGACTTTTATTATTCAGTTCGAAAAAGTTCGAATTCGACGGGCTTCCGGTTGACGTAACGAGGCGATTTTTAAGCTTCACGTTCCGACGTACCAACCTCGAGACCTCGCGGGCTGCATTCATCGATAATTGAGAAAGGAATTTTCGTTCAACCGACCAAATTTCTCTGTACACGTCTTGCCGTCCGATCCGGAATTTCTATCGACTGAGAAAAATTTTACAATAAAATCTCTAAATTCCAATGAAAATCATTCGCGAAACAATAGACAACGCAAAAAGGTCGTGGACGATTAAAAAAAACTAAACGCAAGCGCAGTCAACGGAGTTCATTGGGAAAACCGAGCTTTAAGGACTACGCTCGATGGCTCAAACTCACAAGACTCGACTCACGCACCACCGCTCGTAAACAATTGATTCCAAACGTAAACATCAGGTCGCTCGAGTAAAAACACAATCGACTACTTCCACTTAACCTTCAAAACCTCTCAACGTTACAAACCTTTCGAATAAAAATGGGCGTGAAAGCCTCGCGAAACTACGACTTTTATTTATTTTTCCAGCTCACAGGGCCCGATTCAGCGGCTTTAGAAACTTGGTCGTCTCTCTTTTCGAGTTTTTTCAATCGTCCCCATTGATAATCAAGTCGAGAGTGATTGCTCGATTTACTTTTCGAATCGCAGGGGAAAAAATTGTCGGATCATCGTGACCGAACGAAAAAGTTCGATCGTGGCATGAAAAATGAAAATATTTCGTATCTTCAAAACTCGGTCGTTGCGCCGTGCAACAAAACTTTTTTCGATTCGTCTTTTTGGTTGTTTGGAATCGTCAGGATTGCGATGATCAAGTAGATTTATTTTTCGAATCGTAGCAAAAGAATCGACAAAGGACGAAAAAGTTCGGGTCTGCACTGGGAAATCAAAAGAATTTCGTAAGTTTTACTTTTAATCGTCAGTTGTAGAGATTTCTGTAGCTCTGGTGCGCCCGAGTGTGGCAAACGCGAAAGCAATGAAAAGAAGTTTTGCTTCAATTCCATAGTGCAAACTTCGACGCTGCCTTACCCTCGGGGATGCGAGAGGTTATTCGGCGTATTCTCAGTGGCGGCGCCACCAGTCGATAAAGCGAGAAAGGGTGGTTCCTCGGAATGCCGACGGAGGGGATAGAAATTTTCTTGTTTATTTACCGAAAGGTCGATCAACAGAAAACCGCCGTTTATTTCTGCTGGTCATGGGACTCAACGACATGAAACACGTTCGGTCAATAAAAATCCCAACTCTGTGTTTGCTCCGCGGGAATGGGCGACACTACGAGCAAATAGTGTGAATCACTTTATTCTTTCGGAGAAACCTAGAGTGGCTTTTCCCCTTATCGGAGGAAAAAACCAGTCGACAGTGCAAGCTCGAACGCTTTTCGTTGCTCTCCGAAGCTGAGCTCGACTATTTCCCCCAGTCGATTGGATCCTCCGAGGGAAAATACATTCCGAAATTCAAATTGGTTCATGAATGTCAAACCTGGCGATTTACAAGCAACTGGTAAAACTTGGAAGGAATATCGACGAAGCGTCAACGATTGTATGTGAAAAAAGAAAATATTGCAGATAAAAAAGTACTTGAAAGTTTCTCCATCGAGTCGTAATTTTGGAATTCTTTTTATAGCGATATTGAGTGGAATTATTGGAAAATGTTAGCGCGATATGATCGGACACTTTTTCATTACGATCGAAGCAACGACGTGGAAAAATTTCTCATTTCATAAAGCACTCAATTGTCAAGTTCGATGGCATCGAAAAATTTAGCGAGGACGAACTGTTTTTCGCGTCTAAAAAGAGCAGGCACTGGCGGTTTGGCAATAAAATTTGTAATTTTTTGTTTGTTGCACGAGATTATCGTCTCGAAAGTTTCAGCAGCGATGAAATTGAATTTACGAGTCTCGTGGATTAAAGGCTGTATGGATATCGGACTCTGGTGGTAACGAGCAGGGAGTATACACCATAATCCAGCAAACGAACTGAGCAAGATCAATAAATGAAAGTCTGGGTGTTCGCGTTAAGGGGGTGTTGGCGAGGCGACGAGGAAACGCTCGGAAAAGTAGTGTATTTTTGATAGAAGCGTTTGCGATCGTTTCGCGAGCATGGCGGAGACTCTTTGTTCTCTAAAGATGTCGGAGCGATAGTGTTGGAATTGTTTGGCGAATATAAACGAGCCTCTGGTTTGCCTCGTCCATTTGAGTTCGGACTAAAATTCTTTTTAGGTCAAACGCGCGACGTCAACTTTGCAACCCGATTATTATTATGCACAGAGGCCCGGTATCGATCAAACGCAGCGATAAATCCGAGCGAGCTTCCTGAGCAGCCCGCACGTCTCACCAAATTGCACCGAACGTAAATAAAGAAAACATTCGATGGGAGATTCGTTATGGTTTCTGAGAAGCAAAACAAAACAACTCGTCGCTCGATGACCTTCTTCGATTGTCTTCGCATTTTGGAATGTCAAGTTTTTCCAGATCGTTCGCTTCTTCGAAATAAAAAAAATTCTTACTCACTCAGAAAAAGGCAAAAAGAACAAAAATGGGCTGGAAATTTTTTGTCACTACGATCGAACGAGCGACGCGGAAATATTTCACTTTCCAAAATCGAAACTGTTTGTCTTTCGCATCAGTGATGGCTCGGTCGACTTGACACGTTGTCCGAACCCTTTGGGGCATAAATCTTCGCTCACGTACGATTGACTCGAAAATTAGCTTACAATGAATTCTCGGGTCACCGATTACGAACCTGAACGAAACATGACAAAACCCCTGGAATTAAAAAAAAGAGGATTGTTGATTTTTCTATTCGGCAATTGATTTTCTCTGAAAAATATTTCGAATTCAGAAAAATTTGGAAATATCGAGAAAAAATATGGCATTTTATGAGAAATTTTTCAAAACTGCGATAAAAAAATCCCCAGGAGAGTTGGTTCTGACAATAACGAAGAAAATCTTTCTTTTTATCTAAGGCGAGTCCGCAGTGTTTCATTTCGCCGAAAGAGAAACTCGGCGAAGCAAAATGGTGAAAATAATTAACGAATGATTTTCCGTGGAGATTGGACGCGGCGGTTTGTACAAAAGTTGGCGGCACGCGTAAACTTATTAACTTATGTTGAAAGGGTAGAGAGAAAATGTTGGAGGAAGGGCGTGTCGAAGGCAAAACGCGATCGACCCGCAATATAAGCGGCAAACGTGCCTTTCCGCTGCCGCTACCACTTCGTTAAGAGTACGACTTTGAAAAGTCGTATTACACACTCCTCGACATTCGTCGATTAATTTGCACGGTGGCATTTAGCAGCGAGTTGAATTTTGGCTCGTTCATGCGGAGAAGTTAAAATTCTCGTTACGAAATCGTCGAGCGAGCGTTCGCTTGAGGTAAAAGCCACGAGAGTCGATCGCTTTTGTAATTTTCATTTTCGGTGACTCGGTCAAATGTTTAATTAAAAAATTGAAGTAAGAAAATGGAAAAGCGAGCGGAGAATGTTTGAAGCCAGAAAGAACGAGATTGCGAAGAGAATCGTTCATCGTCCTGGCACGTGAGATGGCTCTGGATCGTTGGAAAGAAAAATCGATTGTTCGGCGCTGCACCGAGCCGCTGCTAAATGATCATCCCTCAGTTTTTCATTGCGCTCTAATCGTCGGTGATGTTGTCGCGCTAACAAAGGAGGTCAGCTTCGCGTTAGCACGCGATGCTGACCCTTCCCCTTTATTTTTGCGCTCGTGCGTTATCCCCTCCCCCCCGTATGAATACAGCGGAGGCGGGCAAAAGGGTTTGTCTACAAATTGCGCAAACAGAGGTTATTAAGAGTCGAGCTTCCGAATATCGATATTTTCTAATCACGCTCGCAGCTTCTCCATCACTCCGGCCATAATTTAGTATCGACCGACGTAACGTCGTTGCGAGAGATAAAAAAAAATGGAATCCGAGTTCGTAAAATACAAAAAAAAAATTAAGCTGGCCGGACAGTTGCAAAATTTGAGAAATTCCGATTTTCTGCAATCGAAAATCGAAACAAAGGATCATGGGAGCTTTTGTATTTATGGAATTATCTTGCCAGGTTCGAAATCGACACTTCGAACTGTATCGGAAAATCATTTGAGCTGTTCACGGAAAGAATTTCAGTCCGAACGCGATTCCGAGTACAAAAAACGTAAACATCGACCGCAGTTGACACGAGAATGGGAAAAGAGAGGATCGAGTTAACAGGAAATGAAAATATTTGTTTGGATGTAAATATTCCGAGACAAAATGCTGGAAAAGGCGATTTTTCAGGTTTTAATGTCGCCAAGGGCGTTCTCAAGGGCACGAATGAGAATTTGAGAAATGTGAATTACAATTGTAAGGAAATGTCAATGTTTATTGACGTTGTTGCTAGAGAAATGCGAGCCGAGAGGAAAAAAGTTTAGTTGGGATTGCCCGGATCTGTAAATATTTGATGAATTCGAAGTATTCGAATGTTTGTATTTAGCAAAAGGGTTTTGATGGGTGAGCGCGGGGGTGGAAGAGTGCGCGACGTCATGGCGACGGCATGGCGACGGACAAGAGGAGAGAGCGAGCGAAAGGACAGAAGCGATGGAAATAATTCGCACAATTCCACCCTGTTCGCGTGAGTATATGTGTCGAGTTATTTGGTCGACTGGAAATCGATGAAGAAAAGAGTGTCGGCAGGCAGCCACGTGCGATAGTAAAGTTTGATTTGGTCCGCTGTCGCTCTCTTTCTCTCTCTTTCGTTTCGCACTAACCGTTTCGATCAGTGAGACTGAGAGCGGATGCGATCGCGGAGAGAGGAATAAAGGTTGAAATAAAAGGAAAGAGACTCACCGGTATTTTTGACGTCGTCTTTGTTGTCCTCGGCAGCGGGTTGAACGCTTTCCTTGCTGGTGTTGCAGCCCATTTTTCTTACAAATATCGTAAACAATAGTTTCTTCGAAGCACCAATTAGCGCAAGATCGAGATTCTTGCTCGGCAAAAAGGATCGTTCACCGCTGTTAGCGGTTTCGGAAGAACAATCGGGGCAAAGATTTATTTTCGCGACGTTTCTCTGCGCCGCGTAACACGATAGAATAAAAAAAAACGTTACAATGCCGACAATTTTCCTGTATCCCTGGAAAATTCTCACTCACCACGTTCAACGCAACAAAATTCTCGGATAAAATGTTTTTCGAGTCGACCGGGCGTCAACAGGACAAAGCAACAAAATGGCGGATGAAGATAAAACAAAAAACCTGATGGTAATAGTTTTCCCGAGCGCGATTACCGCGATTTCTCTTTCTTTCTATCTTTCTTTTCTCCCTTTGTAGGATAACGCGAATTGGGCGCCACCGACGCCGCCGCCACCCCTTGTTTTTCTCGTTGCTCTCGATGACACGAAAAATAATGCCACTGCCGTCGCCGCCTCATTTATGTTTTTCTTTCTCTCTGTTCTATCTCCCTGAAACGCGCTACGTTTTTATTATTTACGCGATTCTTCTGTGTCTTCTTCCTCGTGCCTGTAATTTCAAATAACCAAGAATTACCGGAAAATATGAAATTCCGATGGAAATCTGAATCGAATTTTGACTTTGAATTCCATTCGACAAGCCCGACACGATGTTACGACGTTAATAACAATCGACTAACGTATTTCATCATCGCACTGCGGCCGGCGCCTCGTCTGTGTCTCGTAGTCTCGTCCTTTATATCTCTTTAGGCCGAAGTGTTGCTACCGCGAGTCCGAATCCTCGTGACACGCGTTGTACAAACGTGTTGCGTTGATCAAAGTTTTAGAAAAACTATTCTTAAATTATTGCCTCATATAAAAAGTTCGTTACTACGAGACTAGTTGTTTCTTTTTTTTTCTACAAGAATACAAACTACAGGGGTATGAAGATTTTTGTTTATGACTTTGAAATGAACGATTATTAGAGGCTGGAATAGTTGTACGAATGTGACGATGACAGCAAGGGAGTGGGGTGGGGAGGGGAACGGACCGGAGCGTTCGTTGTTGATCCGTCGACGTCGCGGGGCGTACTGACTACTGACTGCTAAGCCGCTCGAGGTCTCGCTGCCGACGACCCTGCCCTTGCGTCGCGCGACTACCGCCGCGCTATACATTCGTCTAGCCCCCAAATAAAAATATATACAGACACGCATCGAGGTGTTAACTGTTACCGGCTTTTCAATGTATTCTACACTCCACAAGGGTGACGGACTATTGTTTTCGATGAAAAATGCAGCGTTCGAGAGGAGCTGTCAGCGGTGGAACGCCAGGTGGAGTTATCAAGGTCACCATCATTTGTTTAAAGAAAATTCACACTTTTTACTATTTCCAGACTATCGCGAAGGGAAAATGTCTTAAGAAATTAATCTACGACTTCTTCGATTATAAAAAAAGCTTCAAAAAACAAAGTCTGAACTGAAGTTTTCGTTTTATATGGAAAACTCGAGTTTCAGAAGATTCGCAAAGTGGTTATGGAGATTCCGATTTTATATTGCAATGTAAGATTCCATTGACGCGTTCATTTCTTTGCTGAGGGTGAATGATTGAAATTTATTGTACTGACGCGTTTTTTGTCGCTTCGGATTTGTTCATTGAGCGTTTTCACGTTTCGACATTTGTCACGCCATTTTAACGATAAATAACCTGTTAGAAATTACATGCTCTGTTGAATACCTGAGAAGGCAAGTCCACGGTCGATTCAACACGACATCGGCCGGCGCGTAAGTATAGCGAAGGTCGGGACCCTTCGTACGAGGCACGAAGGGTTAATTTTCGTCGATTTAACTCGTGTCTCAATTTTTGAGGGTTTCTTGAGCGTCCCGTCCGGTGAATTACAGAGAAGAGAGTCGGTGAAGGGAAAATAGAAATGACCTTGAAATTTTCAAGAATATTCTGTTCACATTTTTTTCATTAAAACAATCCAACCGATTTATTCGATATTTTTTCTACTTTTCGATTTATCTTTTCTTCTTTCGTCCATGAAAAACGTTTGTACAAGATTGTAAGAAAAAACGAAGTAAGAAAATGAATTAGTATGTACAAAAATAATGATTCACATGTCCGCTGTACTCCACTTGTACGCTTCCTCTTGCAGCGCCGTACGAGCATTTCTCGCTTCGAACCATTTCTGTTCGTAGCCGTTGCTCCGATCCACGCCGTCCCAACGATGGCCCGGCCGTATCCCAAAACGATTCGGTGCACAAGAGCCTTGGTAAGCGGGTCGAGCTGCAAAACAACACAAATTTACGTTCAACGTTAAAGAAGAGCAAAATAATCTGATTTCAAAGAAAATATTCCACACCGTTTGGTCAAGCGGAGCTGAAAATTTCAGGCCACGCAGGAAAAATGCGAAAGCGGGATGAACGTTCTTTTAAATTCCGATTGGACAA
The DNA here is from genome assembly GCA_030522525.1 of Campopleginae sp. 14b. NCBI lineage: Eukaryota > Metazoa > Arthropoda > Insecta > Hymenoptera > Ichneumonidae > Campopleginae sp. 14b. Next base: position 102,270 of record JAPYYS010000311.1, read on the forward strand.
ACTTGGTGAGACAAATTTCACGTTCCATGTTTATAGTTGAGACAAAATTTAGTTTACCCGGCTGGCTCTTTCCTTCCTTGATTCGTCTCTGCTTGATTTCCGCCAACATCGTGTCGCCTTCTCGCTCCACTTCACGGAGAGCCTTGTCCAGGTCCGCGTCGTTCGCGTATCTTGCCAAAGGTTTACTCATCTCGTACATATCTCTCTCACGCTTTTCCGCTTGGTCGTCGACTTGTTTCAATCTGAGGGAAAATCAACGTTAATAATATCGTCGTTGAATCGACCGGGAATTTGGCTTCCGTTTTTTTGCCAATTCCATCAGCAAATTTTTCGTTTCTTTCCATTTATTTATTGATGAAAAAGAAAAATGATTGGGTACTGACCCTTTGCCCCACTTGGCGTATTTTCCGTCGATTTCTGCCTGACGTTTTTCCTTTTCACGGGTTTCGGCCGCTTCGGCAGCGAAATCTCGTCTGCGACCAGTTTTTCGATCCCGGAAAACTGCCGCTTGTCCGACACCACTCACTTCTGCGCTCAGCTGTCGAAAAACTTGAATTTTAGCAACTTCGCCGAAGACCGAAAAAGAAATGACAAAAAAAAAGAGAGAAATAAATTTATTACTTTCTTGAACATGGCAGCCTCGCGTTTTCTGTGCGCTTCGTTTTCGATTTTGAGAGCGCGAGCGTCCTGCAGGCCTGCTACTTTTCCATCCAGGGTCTTTTTCATTTTGGGCTCGACGTCGGCGTCGTTTCTACTTCTACGAGATTCCACGTCCCTGGAATTTTGGGAATCGTCCTCGTTCCATCTCGATCTTCTTGGGGATCTGTCGTCTCGTCGACGTCGCTGACCGTCGTTTCTCGATCCGTTTTTCCCCTCATCGCGGTAGTTTTTGGAATCGGGTCGAATGTTTCTCGGAGCTCTCGGTGGGCTCAGGTCGGAATCCGAGCCTCTGGATTTCCTAGTGCGGTTTTCTGCCGAGCCATCGTTTCTCGATCGTCGCGGCGGACTCGAATCTGAATCGGAATTCCTACGACTTTTCCTCATTCCGCCGTTTTTCTCATTATCAATGGGTCGTTCATTTTTTCTTCTCCTCGGTAGACTCTGGTCGGAATCGGAATTCTCACGATTTTTCCTCTTTCCGCTCTTTTCGTCTTTATCAACGTTTCGATCATTTTTTCTCCTCCTCGGTGGGCTCTGATCCGAATCCGAGTTTCCACGATTTTTCCTTTTTCCGTTATTTTTGTCTTCATAAAAGCTTCGATCATTTTTCCTTCTCCTAGGTGGGCTTTGATCCGAATCCGAATTACCACGATTTTTTCTTTTCCCGTAATTTTCTTCGTTACCAATATTTCGGTCATTCTTCTTCCGCCGGGGTGGACTCTGATCGGAATCGTCCTTATGAATGTTTCGATCATCCCTTCTTCTCCTTGGTGGGCTCTGATCAGAATCGGAATTCCGATGATTTTTTCCTTTACCGCGGTTTTCTGTCCTATCGATGTTCCGGTCATTTTTCCTTTTCCTGGGTGGACTCTGATCCGATTCGGAGCTTTTCCGAGTTGAACGATCATTCGATCTACGAGCCGAACTCGAATCACGTTTCCTCCCGGAAGCTGCTTTCTTCGATTTCGGTTTCCGCTCGTCATCCGAGTCGGACGAATCGGAACTGCTCGCATCGCGTCTCTGTTTTTTCTTCGAGCGTTTAGCATCGCTTTTGCTTCTCTTATTTGCACGCGGCGAGGAAAGTTCTCTGTCGGAAGAAGCCATCCTGGAAGGATTCGTCTCTTTACATTTACCATGTTTTCCATTTTCGTTATTACTTCTCGGGTGCTCGGCTTCTGACCTTGACGATCTCTCCACTAATCCATAATTCTCATGGGTATCACAAGCGATGTTGCCTTCCCCGTCATCCGCTATGATTCTCCATCTCCTTTTGTCGGCAAAATCCGCAGGCCCTCTTTCGTCTATGACTCCGACGATCTGTGGCGCATCTTCGGTGGTGTTCAGAATTCTGAATTCTCCGTCTTCCAGCGGCCTCATGTTACTGATGTCTATATCATCGTCGATGATTTTGACTCTGTGAACAGTCCAAATGAATGTTCTCACTAAGGTCGAGTGTTTGTTTGAGCAGATATCGATGATAGAATGCTTTGACGTAATGTTGACGGACTCACATGATTCAGAATTGGAATGAAGGATGAATTTCGAAAATAGAAAAATTTGTACCAAAATTGAATGATTTAGTTTGAATTTATGGAAAAATCGACAATGAGGGCTAAATTTCATGCGTTTTCACATCGCAACGAAATACGTACACCATACGTTTGTTTGAATTATTTACTTTAACGTTTTTTCATGCCGATTACGGTCTCACGAAAAATCTAGGGGCATACGATTTTCCCGCGGTTCATACACTTTGTAGACGATAAACGACATGTCCTAAAACATAAAGTCTCGGTGCATAAGAATGTACTCACGTCTTCGGACCAACTTTTAATTTCTTCTTCTTTTTTCTTTTCGCTGCTCCATCGTCTTTGTCACTGAGATATTTTCGGAGGTATTCCTTCTGGCTCATTTTCCCGCTTTCCATTTTGTCCATTTTTTCGCTGGTTGATTATTCGTTGTGTTTGTTCACGTCATTAGCACATAGATGCTCCACAAGTTTCGGGACAATCAGCTGTTAACTTTGAACGCTCTCTATTTTCTAGGTTAGGAAAAGTTGTAGAATGCGACACCTACAAGAAATAAACAGAAGCTTATAATGTGAAAACCCTGTTTTATCGATCTCCTACGTCTATGCGACATTTCGAAATAAATGGCAGTGGAAAAAAGTACAAACTCGTGTTCCGTTGAAATGGTGTGAGTGAACGTTCGGGGTCGGTTGAGGCACGTACAGTTTCGAGTGCCGTCGCGTTGGAACTTTATGTTGTCTGACGTTTAAAGTTTCCTTGTGATTTTATCGGACCGTTCATTTCGTGGGTGAAAAAACAACATACGGTATTTGTTTAGAGGGTGATTTCGCGGAGTATCGTCGGTACTTTTGATCGCTCTAGGACGGCGAAGACGGAGTATTCATGACAATACGTCAAAGACGTGCGAGCATGTAGCCGCTTGACGGTCGTTTTTTTTATTTAAACAATATTTTGTATCCGGAAGAAAAGGAACACGAGCACGATGATCAAAACGACGTGCCCACTCGGTGGACTCTTCGTCGTCGAGGGCGAAGTCGGACTTCTCATGACCGCTATGCGACGAGGTGTACGATGGTCTTCCCATTCTCACCAGGTTTAACGTTTTTCCGTCTTTTATACTCTTTCCAACTCTTATCTCAACCAACTGTTCTCTCTTATATCAATAAAAAAAACTCGTCGTTTTATCACCTATACGTACACATACGTAAGCTTCTGTACAAACAGACGTAAAATAGCGTATATCTTGTAAAATTTTCAATTTCCTGCATCTAAGGATGAGGATCAAGATGTGCTGATGAAAGGACTATCAACATTGAAGGAGGCTCTCAATGACGCAAGAAACTTGTCTGCTCTTGAGCCGGGAGTGTTCCTGGCTCCGTTTCTCGAAATTGTCAGGTCGGAAGAAACCACAGGGCCGGTTACTAGTCTAGCTCTGTCGGCTGTCAACAAAATAATATCCTACGGTCTCATCGGTGAGTGACAGCTCCGCAAATTCGACATTTTGCAATTTTTTTTTCAGGCTGTGACAAAAATACAATATTTTCAATCCACAATGCTGCGCAATTTGTTGTCACTCGTTATTATTTGTTTATTAACATTATCATGCAGACCACGAGCATCTGGCTATCGGTGCTTGTGTCGAGGCGATCGCAGATGCCGTCACTCACGCTAGATTCGTAGGAACTGACGCGTCCGGCGACGGCGTCGTTCTGATGAGAATATTACAAGTCCTGAGAGCGCTCGTACTCTCTCCGGCCGGCGACCACTTGTCGGACGAGAGTATTTGCGAAATTATGCTCAGCTGCTTCAGAATATGTTTCGAGACTCGTCTCAGTGGTAAGAACGTCCAAGAGAATAATTATCAATGTTTTTTACGCTTCATGCAAGAAAAACTTGACAATTTTTATCAGAAAATTGAAAACATTTTAAAAAAAGCAAACGATCTGTTTTTGGTAACGAAAAATTGTTGAGGATGCAAAGTTAATGACCTTGAAATGTGCGTTTGACAGAATTGTTGCGTCGAACAGCGGAGCATTGTCTGCGCGACATGGTGCACCACCTGTTCGCGCGTCTTTCCCAGTTTGCGGACGACACGCGTGTGATTCCGAACATGAAAAAGATGCGGACGAACGGGATGGAAAATTCGAGAGGAAAGACCAGGAAGGGGAAGAACGTTGCGAAACAAAAATCGACTAGCGGCGGGACGAATAAGCAGACGGTGGAGCAGGGAGAAGGCGAAGAGAGTGAGACGCGATTGATGAGTCCCGTGGATCGTGCGCGTGCGGAGAATTTGGCGACGACGCCGGTCACGCCGGCTGGGAACATTGTCGATATGCAAGGGTCTTTGGACCATGGAACGCTTGACAAGTCTAACGAAGAAGATCCGTCAAAGATAACGTCGGCCAACGGTTCGGAAAAGAAGCAGATGAGCGAGGTTGCAGGTGAGAACAAAGTCGAGGAAACGCCGGGAGGGAAAACGGACGAGCCAAGTGTCGAAGAATCGGCAACCGCGAGGGAAGAGGTAGCCGACGCGCCGGAGACGAATAAACTCGATGACTCAAAGACTCCGGAGAGCGTGGAGAAGTGCCAAGAGAATATTAACAAAGATTCGCAATCTCCGAACAAAACAAACGATCCTAAAGAGTCGGCAGACGAAAAGAAAGACGCGACGTCCGATAAAGAGGCTGACGTGACGAGCGACAACGAAAAAGGAGTGGAAACCGTTCAGTCACCAGCCGGAAGCGTAGAGGACTTGTCGATCGATGACAACGCCAGCATAGCAAGTGGCAACAACAAAGCTCCGAAGATGCTGATCGACCCAGACTCCCAATTAGAGGAATACGTGAATACTCAAGGCGTGAGATTCACTCCGCTCCAGCAATTGTCCCCCTACGGTGCTTTGTGCGTCCGTGAATTATTTCGGTTTCTCGTTTCGCTGTGCAGTCCTCTCGACAAGCAAAACACAGAAATAATGATGCATCTAGGACTGAGTCTTTTGCAAGTTGCTCTCGAGATATCGGCTGATTCGTTGGCCAATTTTCCTTCTTTGCTGTCACTGGCCAAAGACGAATTGTGTCGGAACCTTATATTGCAATTGGGCACGGATCGGCTCTCCATTCTCGCGGCTGACCTGCAAGTCGCGTTTTTACTTTTCGAATCGCAACGCGACCACCTCAAATTCCAACTGGAACATTATTTTCTGAAACTCATGGAAATCGTCGATTCCGATTCGAACAGGATCACGTACGAACAACGGGAGCTCGCCCTCGAAGCTATCGTCCGAATTTGGCGGATCCCCGGCCTGCCTGCCGAGTTATATCTCAATTACGACTGTGGTTTGTACTCGACGAACCTCTACGAGGATCTCATGAAGTTATTGTCGAAAAATGCCTCCGCTCTCATGGGAAACATGTACAGCATACAATTCATATCGCTCGAGGCGATAATAAGTCTCGTCGTTGGGATCGAGGCTCGATGCAAAGGTTACCGCGATTTGTGCAAGCCGTCCCGACACCAAAACTCCGCACCGTTGCCAACGAGGAGCGAACTATTGTCAACGAAAGCGAGCAAGCGCTGGCTGGCTCTCGGCACCGAGAAATTCAACGATAATCCTCGCGAAGGAATCGCCAAGCTAACGGAGCACGGCCTACTCGGTAGCGTCCCGGGAGGACCGCCGGATCCTGAGAAAATAGCAAAACTGTTGCGAGAAAATCCGGTGCTCGACAAGAAAGCGATCGGCGAATACATCAGCAGAAAAGAGAACAAAACAATTTTGAACTGTTTCGTGCAAAACTTCGATTTTCACAATACACGAATAGATCAAGCTCTACGACAGTATCTCGAGTCGTTCAGGCTTCCCGGTGAAGCTCCCGTCATCTCATTACTGCTGGAAAAATTCGCTGATCACTGGCACGACAGCAACGCTCGGCCATTTGCCTCGGCCGACGCGGCGTTCACTCTCGCTTACGCCGTCATCATGCTCAACGTCGATCAGCACAATTACAATGCGAAACGTCAAAGTATTCCCATGACCGCCGATGAGTTCAAAAGAAATTTGAAAAAAGTCGATGGCGGAGCGGATTTCGATCAGGATATGCTCGACGAGATTTACACATCGATAAAGGGCGAGGAGATTGTGATGCCGGCCGAGCAGACGGGTCTGGTCAAAGAGAATTATTTGTGGAAAGTTCTGCTTCGTCGCGGAGCTGGCCGCGAGAGTCTTTATTTAAAAGTAGCAAATGCCGGAGAGTTCGTCGACAAAGAACTCGCGGAGCGTGCATGGGCGCCCATAATAAGCGCTCTGTGTCGTGCTTACGACAAGGCGCCCGACAGGTCGTTACAGCGACGCGTTGCACAGACTTTCTTGAGCTGCGCATCGATAAGTTCCCACTACGCTATGAGCAGCGATCTCGACACGCTCGTGGTGAGTCTCTGCAAGTTCACGGGCTTAGCGACCGGCGGAGAACCGGAACAGATCGTCCTGCATCTCGGAGGCAGCGGCCGGTGTCAACTGGCGGCACGAACCTTGTTCAAAATAACTCATTTGTACGGTAACGGCTTGAGATCTTCGTGGAAAAATATTATCGACTCCTTGCAAACTCTTTACAAAGCTCGCTTGCTGCCAAAAAGTATGACCGACGGAGAAGACTTTTTAGAAAGTGATGGCAGAGTCTCGCTGGTCAGAGAACCAACGACGCCCAAAGCGCCACCGGTCGAACAAGGAATTCTTTCCAGTTTGTACTCGTACATCGCTCTGGAAACGACGCGACCGCCACATCCTGCCGAAGCAATGACGCGCAAGAGAGCCACCGATTGCATAGCAAATTGTTATCTCAAGCAGATCATCGAAGAAAGTAAATTCCTGGAGGTTGACTCGTTGCGTTCGCTCATCGGTGCCCTGGTATCCGTGAACCCTCACGACGAGGACGTCTCGGTGTTTATTCTTGAAATTTTGCTCGACGTAACGATACAAAATCGAGATCGAGTCATGTGCGTGTGGCCGATCGTCCAAGCTCATCTGGACGGTTTGTTGACCAGCGCAGCTCGAGAGAATCATCCATATTTGCTGGAGAGAGTCACCGTTGGGATGCTCCGGCTAGCTATTCGATTATTGCGAGGCGAGGAATTCGCCTGGACGGTTTTACCTCCACTGACACCGATCACGCTCTTACCATCAGCAACGATGCCTCCGCTATGCCGCCAGATCGCGTACGGTTTGTTCGAGCTGCTGAAAACAGGAGCTGCCAATATCCACAGTTCCGAGGACTGGAAAGTCGTGTTCGCACTTCTCGAGTGCGCGGGAGCTGGTGCGCTCCAACCGAAACAGCAGCAGAGCATTCCTGCCTCTAATAATAATCCAGGCAACAGTTCACCGGAAGAAAGCTCTGCATCGAACGCGAGAGCTTGCGTTTTGGATCAAAGGCCCGTGTCGCCGATACCAGAGTGGGTATTGGTCTCTCCGACCGGCACCGAAGCGCCTTTGCCAGTAGCAGCGGACACTATAATCCTCGATCGTGATTTACAGCCCCACGATCCAGTTGCCCTGGCCAAATGTTGCGAAAGTCTTGTTTTCCTGGTTCGTGACGTTGCTCATGTAACGCCTTTCAACTTCGAGCTCTGCATACGTTGCGTGAGGACGTTCGGGGAGGCTGTACTGTATAACAACAGTGCGACTAGACGAGGAAGAGTCAACGCCTCGGTCGGCGACACGACCACTAATCCAGCGTATCAACAGGCACCGCTACAGTTGTTGGATCTCATGCACACTCTGCATACAGGAACTGCCAAGATATTTCACTCCTGGGCCGAAGAAAACGGCCAAAAGGGCGAGGAGATTGCGTCGTTGTGGCCTCAAGCTTGGAAGCCTCTGCTCCAGGGAATCGCTCGACTGTGCTGCGACTCCAGACGCCCTGTCAGAGCTGCTGCTATAACTTTTCTCCAAAGTACATTATTGGCCCACGATTTGACTCAATTAACAGCGATCGAGTGGTCCCAATGCCTCGAGCAAGTTCTGTTTCCTCTCTTGGCACAACTCCTCGAGCCCGTGGCGACCAACGATCCCTCCGGTGTCGAAGAAACTCGGGTCCGGGCAGCGATGCTCTTGTCCAAAGTATTTCTCCATCATTTAACGCCGTTACTCACACTTCCTGGTTTCCTCCCGCTCTGGTTGACCGTCCTTGATCTTCTGAGAGCTTACATGCACGCTGACAACAGCGAATTGCTCTTCGAAGCTATTCCAGAGTCTCTGAAGAACATGCTCTTAGTAATGTCGTCGACCGGCGTCCTAAAGTCGACTTCCAATCTCTGGGAACCCACCTGGCGTACGATCAATGCTTTTCTCCCTAATTTGCGAACCGAACTTTTCCCTGACCCGGTCCCCGCGCTCAACAGTATAAATCCACAGGACAATCGACCGAAATCACCCCAAGGCCCGGTCATCAGTCTCGTCGAACAGGAACAACCATCTTTTCAAAATTCCATCGCACCTCAACCCGAAATTCCCACGCAGAACCTCACCGATAGAGGCGAGAGCCCTAATTACATTCCCATTCAAATTTCGACCGCCACGCCTGAGATTGCAGCTTCGACTTGCACTCCAGGACTCTCAGGATTCCCAGTTATTCTGTCGTTCGTTGGACCCCAGCAAGAAACCACTCCGGAAGTAAATGGTCAAACTATGCCTGTTGCCCGATCGGACGTTCCCCAGGAACTCACCGAACCTCGTGTCATCAGCCTACTGGGCCAAGAAAAACCGTCCTTTACCGGCCAGATTGCCCTTCAACCGGAAACGCTTCAAGAATCGACACGAGCTTTAGAAAATTCAATCAACTCTCCTCCCGAATTTCAAGTAGAATCAAATTATCCTATTAATCTTTCTAACCTTCCAACCGACCAACTCGACTCCAGAGAACACCAGCAAGTTGTTAATCTCATCAATCAACCTCCGCCCAGCGTTTCCAGCCCCGTCGCCGTTCAACCAACCGCTCAATCCTTCGATTTTTATCGCCCCGCCGAACACTCTCCAGATTCTTCAATATCCATCCTGAGTCCTGATCGCAAAGCTTGCCAAATTTACGTCGCTGATACACTCCCGGATAATCTCAAGTTCCGGGACTGTGAACTGTCATCCGAACATGGCAACGTCTCGTCTCCCGAACACCTCACCAAGTCTGCACTTGAAGTAAGAACATCAAACATTTTACTCCATTTACCAAATATTTTCCAGTGAAGCGTTTACTATTTTTTTTTTTTTTTTTACTAAAGCTCCAAATCAGCAAAAAAAAATTCAGAGAGAATAAAAATGACGAAAATTGTCAAATTGAAGTTTCCATCCCTGAAATGCAACGAGAATACTTTCGTTCAGTTTTACAATAGCCGAGAAATCCATATAAAACTTGTGTGCATGTAATTCTCACCTGAATTGCCATTTTCTCCATGAATTTTGTTTCATTTATATTTGGGATTTTGTTTTCAACAATCTCATCACTCGAACAGATTAAAACGGAAGATTCTGGAGTTTCAACGGTGACAATGCCATCGGGTTCGTCAGTAGCAACGACGATGTTCAATTCAGCAGCGTATTTCAGCGAGGATCCAGCTGCAGATCGTTTGTTCGTTGTGACAAATCCTTGACGATTGTACATTGTCTACCGTGTATATTGTATCATATAAAGCGTATGAAAGAAAAAACGAGAAAGGAATAATTGTTCATTCAATAGATAATGTGTGACGACGCCGACACGTCGTGAATACCGATTATTAATTCTGCTCTGTATAGTTCACGCGTACGATATTATAATTAGTCAATCTGATGGTTGTGTTGTTATTGTTACGATCATTTGTTTATTATCATGTTTTTTTCTTGAGTAAAGAACACAAAAATATGTACGTTGAACCTTGAAGATTAATTGTTACGCAGTGCGATAAGAAAAAGGAAATAATGAAATGCATGAATTTAGGAAAATACGAAAAAAGACAAAATATTCAATTCCGTTATTCCCTTCTGTATATTTCAAAAATTTAGAGTATTTATTTTATAGCAATAGACGAACAAATATATTATCCTTCGTGGGTAACAAACGAGGTAGAAAATTTATAAGCTTAATCTTGTCGATGAAATTACACGAAATTTTTGTATCCTTAAATTTAGAGGCACTCGGACTTTGCTGTTTTCGGTTCCTTCCTCCGAGCGGTTCGGAACTTTTGTATCAAATACGAGATCGTTGAAATATATTTATTCTTCATTTTATCTGTCGGTCATATTTTCTCAAAAACCCCACATGCTTGCTTTCGAGGTATGCGTTTATTGGCAAAACAAGACGCTGAATCCGCGCAAATTTCATTTCGGCCGGTATTCCGAATCCAACAAAAAAAATTGGGCCAGAAATATTGGCAGCAACGTTTATTACGGTTAATCGGGCATTGTGTGGCATGATTGAGAGAAAATATGTGAGAAATTTTCCAGCGTGATTCTTACAACGATCTCGTATCAAATTCGCAACCTTTCGTTACGAGAGTACAAAAATACATGAAAATACTTTAGATTCTATAGTTAACGAAGTTAAAAGTTTCTTTCGTTATAATTTGAAAAGACATTCAAATGTTTGTTGAATTTCGATAAAAACAAATTCGTATTATACGAAAACGAAAACATAAAATATTAAAACTACGAAGTAAATAATATTTCATTAAGTAAACTTAGGGAAGAGACGAAAATGATAGTAAAATCGGGTTCTTGATACTGCAGAAGCAAAATCTTTTCCAATTTTGCTCAATCGTTACTGCAATCAGACCGGGTACTTTTATTTCACTCACGCGGATTTGAATTCAAGGAATTGGTGATCAAGGAAAATCATGAAATATCAAAAGATTGGTTCTTCCATATTGACAACTTTTAGAAAGAAGCAAAGTGACTTTTTTATCGGAATAATAGTTAACGATCGTTCGAGAAAAGTATTGAGAATAATTGACAAACTGTAGGAGTCGTTATCTATTGGGAGCCGCTTTCTCTAACGCTCTGCCTTTTGAATTATTTTCTTCAATTTTTTAGAGCGTTCACTGTTTCCAGGGTTCTACCCGCTTGCTTCTTCGGACTAAAATGTACACAGCTGTATCGCAGTTTCTGGCATTTTCCGCACAACGCTACGTCGTGGGCCTTCGACGGGTCGCCTGTCGATGGTTTACGCTTCTCCCTCCTCCGCAGCCGTTGCTGTGCACAGATCGACATATATATCAGTCAAGATTTTAATCGCCGAGCAATAGATCAGAGCTAAACATTTTTTTATTTTTTTTATATATTTTTTTTATTCATCTTGCTGTGACGAGGCACGGTCCAGCAATGATGAGCGAACAAAAAGGTGATCCCCGAGTGGGACTCGATCCCGGGACCCGCGGAGTCTGAGTCCAGAGCGCTAACCACTGCGCTACGGACCACCTCTTATCCTCCCATATTGCCAGACCGTGACATTCCATTGTAAATCCATTTTTCAGGATCAATTACAGTTCCCATCCCCAAGATTTCTCTTTTTCCAATATTCCCCCGATACAGTCGGCTATATTTTCACTGAGTTTCAGTTGGTTAACACCACCGAAAACTCAGTGAAAACTGCCTTCCGCTCAGCGATTAATACGCCAGCCAGTGCGTGGCTAAACGGGCACCCAACCAAGTACTGACCGACCGCAGTCTTTGCTGCTTGACTTGGGTGATCGCCGGAGCCACGCACCGACCGCGTACCCATCGCTGTCGGTAGATCAGAGCTAATCAATAAATTGACAAATTTGCTGGATCTTTTGGAATCAGGAAAAAATTTTGAATAATATTTTGGGATTTCCGAAAACATTGTTCATTCCTTGATCTGCGGCAGGATCAGTCTTAAGTTTTATCAGCCAAATAAATTCTGTTTTCAAATATCTATTTTTTACCTGATGTTTGGGATACACTTTTGTATTACAAGCCCTACAAGCTTGGCTTGTATTAGCCCAACTGTGACCGGATACCCATTGGCGGTTGCATTTAGAGCATTGGAACAGGCCGAAACATCTACTGGTTCCTTGATATGGTGTCAACTTTGGTGACTCTGTTGCATCAACCTGTTCAGCCTCTTTGGGCGTCTTAAACACGGTAGAAAAGTCCTTGAAAGCAAGAATTTGCTTTTTTCACGATTTTTCTTAAAGTAAAAATTTCAATTCTCGGAAATGATTAGAACGAAAGATAAAAGAATAAGAGCACGTTGTGCAGTGACCAAAATATAGGGAAAATCAACAAGTCGTTGAAAAATATTCGAGATCACGAAGGTTAGAGACAATGGGCTACATACATTGTTCGTTAGGCGTAACGCCTATCGAGCTTCACATATGTCCCAATAATTCTTCATTTATTTGTTTCATTTTAGCGTTACTTATTCGTTAATCGAGGGTTCCAAAAAATGTTCAGCGCACTTGGGAAATAATGAATATATTGTATAGTTACCATTTTCGGTGATTCGCTACTTCGGTCTTTTGCACTGGGACGAATGAATGACGCAATGTTCTTCCAAACTGTTCACGGACTGTCACAAACAGATAAGTAAACAGGGATTCCCGGGCTAACGGAATTCAGAGGGGAAGTTGCCTACCCGCGACTTGCGGGAGACTTATTGCAGGAGAAGTTCAAAAAATTTAAGGTATTTTTGATCATACAAAAATAAATAAAATTAAATTCAGTATTTGCATATAATTTTGATCAAAATTTATCAGAAATGTTTATTAAATATGTGCTCACGTGTTTCACGAATTAAATGTATACTTCCGGTAGAGATAACGGAGCGCTGTTGAGAAGCTGTCGATTCGCGAAGTTGTTGATCCTCCCGGCAACTCACTTGGTAACGCAGATCCGCAGATCCACGCGTCATGTTATAGAGAAAAAACAAAGAGTCGGATGGGGAAAAAAAAAGCGCGATACAGTTGGAAGGTTTATCAACGTGTATATTCGATGATTCGTTGTAAAATAATTGTACATAGACGTCGACTGGAGTACATAATGTAACGATATTCAATAAAAACATGTATGACTTCAAATTCTTACAAAAGCATTGGCATTTTTGAAAAAGTTTTAAAAATAAATCGCAAAAATTAGACACAATTTCTTTTATTTTTATTGTTATTCGTTTTTCGTGAGACTGAGAACCTAGACGGCACACTGGCGCCGCTAAAAACCGTTATAAAGCACGAACTTTGGTTTGGCATCGACGAGCAAATGGTAGCAACTCCGTAACATATATTAGACGCACTCGGTATTCGATAAAACTCGAGGCTGTACGAAAAATCTTTAGAACCGATTCAACAAAGTAAATAACTCGATTTTATACATATCAAACTTTATTCCCGGCAGCTATAATCGACCAGAGTTTATACATATACATACACATTGTGGAGAAAACAAAAAATTGTCATTTCGTCCATGACGAACGATTTTGACCATTTTGCTCCAAATTTTCAGATCTTTCGAAGTTTTTATCTGTCATATTCGACATTTCATGTGAGTATTATTATTTTTATACAATATATTCGACAGTTTATAATCTTATTGTACACGTCGACAATAATAACCGAGAGTTTTGCATTTTTCGCACAAATGTTGCGGATGGACTTTGCTCTGGTCCGAGACATCGAGACCATCTGGTTTTTCCAGGGGACGCTGTAACGATTTCATTATTTGATACAAACAAGATTCCGTTTTTTTTTGCCATTTTTTCAGCATTTTTCTTTTCGAAAATCAACGAAAAGAAAGTCGGACCGAAAAGAACAGTTTAAGGTCATGAAGTTCTTTTTGGTGACGGTAATTTTTCGTTTTTTTTTCCGAATTTTTTTTTTTAAAAGCTGTAAGTTTTTAATTGCAATCTTTCTTCTTGTATATTTTTCGATCCGAATACAAAATTTTGAAAAATCCGAGTATTACTCGATGCAGAGAAAAAAAATCGTGTATTTATGAACAACTCGTGATGTCGAGTTTGCGAGAAACTTACGTAACGGATTGAGGACGAGGAGTAATAGTTGATTGAGGCGTGAGACGGGGATGACGGTACGGAAGACACTCCGGGCGTCCCCAGACTCACCTGCTTGTGAGGATAGACGTTAATGTGACACTTTATGCATTCCTGGCCCATGTTCGCCCAACTGTTACCCGACATCCATTTGCGCTTGCACTTTGGACATTTGTATTCGCCGAAACAACGTTTCTTGCCTTGATAAGGTGTCAGGCCTTCGCCCTTTGGTCTTGCCTGTTCGAAACCCAAGAAAACACAAAAAAACCAAGAAATTCCGATTAATAATTTGATTTTTTTTATATTGGAAATAAAATTACGTTCTATTTCAATTTTTCTTCTTAAATTTAATGACCTCAAGGTCAAAAGGACTACTGTCGAAAAAAACGTCAAGACTTTTCCAAATTTTTGCATGCCGTCGTTTCCACATTTTTGAAATCTGCTTGACGTGTAATAAAAAATCGTGCATCGAACATCGAGGAAATTATGAACTCCGTTGAGATGAAAATGCAATTTCTCCAATTTTTCTTGTATCGGGAATGAAATTTCAAAAAGAAAGGAGAAGAAAATGCATTCGGAGCAAAAATTGTTGGACGATGGCGTGTACAGCTGATGACGTCATGTTGTGGGATAACGATTAAAGTAACTCGGGGCTCTGGCCTCGACGCCGCGGAATGTTTGTTGTCTCAATTAGCGCTCAATTGATATTACCGAGCGTCTGAACTATCATCGCGCAAAACCATTCGTTGCCTTTCTTTCTGGCAATCGAGACGACGCTTCTTGACCATATAAACATATCGTCCTCGCGCGTATTCTTCAATCATTATAAAAGTCTTCGTACATGTGTCAACAAAGCTAATTCGTCGTTTGATCGAGCGTTGCATTTCTATGAAATATCAATTCTGCTCTACTCCGTAATCAACCTCATTATATTCTGCACAGGATGGATTCAAATTACGAAAAAAATAGCGCGATCAACTGATCGAATGATTAACCAAACGATTCGCTAAGATCAATGTCAAAAAAGCGATTCTCAAAATGAAAAAAAAAACGGTTTAAAGCTTGAAGTATCGTCCGAGTTGCCGAAAAATATTTTTCTCATAGCTCCTGAACGTGTTCAATCCCTCGAAAGTTCTGAGAAATGATCCACAAGAGCTGAGACCATCGAATGAAAATATTATCGAAAAAACAAGAGTTCAGACTCCCTTGCGTGCACGTGAGCCCTTAAAGCTTGTTTCTGAATATTAGCAGCGAAAACAACGAGAAGGAAAAGAAATTGAAAAACTTTCAATAAGATAATGCGGTGATTAGGAAAAAGAAGGAGATTTTTGTTTGGTGTTAGGGCAAACGGTATGGCATCATAAGAATAATGAAAGTCGAGTTGTACGTAATCCCGCGAGGTCTATATAGCAACGTGCGCATAAGGGGGATATAGCGGACGTGGTGTCGGTGCGGATGTTCTATTTTTGGATATCGTGTGTGCTTCTTCCACTCTTCTGAAAATACGCTAAGATGCGTCAGGGGACGTTGGAAATTTGAGAAAATTGTGCTTCGAGTATATTCACTCGACGATGTTAACCTCCCGGGCAAATGAACGCGGACGAATGGACAAATGATCGCGAATAATTGCCTCAGATGGTTTACCGGAAAAAAGGCTTTGTCGAGGTGTTGAAACGAGGAGAAAAAATGTTTGCAATTGTACCTGCGGGCAGTCTTTGATGTAGTGTCCTTTTTTGAAGCAAAGATGACACAGATATGTGGCGGGAGGTCGTTTGGTGGGTTTCCGATCGAGAATTCCGAGTTCATTGAAATGATCTGCGAGGTCACCGATGCTGGAGACGAGGCTCGCGTTTCCGAGAACCGTGCATGGGCTCAACGGGCATCTTTTGTGTTGTTGCTGACGTTGCACATAATTCGTTGCAGATTGGTTGCCGCCGTTGCTCGTGGTATAGTTGTTAGTGCCCCAAATGGTCGGCAGCAATTTACTCTGTAACTTTACAAGCGTCTTGGTTGTTTGTGGGAAAAAAAAGTGAGGGAGGCACATCGAG
Source organism: Campopleginae sp. 14b (assembly GCA_030522525.1). NCBI lineage: Eukaryota > Metazoa > Arthropoda > Insecta > Hymenoptera > Ichneumonidae > Campopleginae sp. 14b. Next base: position 118,527 of record JAPYYS010000311.1, read on the forward strand.
AATCGAGTCTTGGAAATACCTGATCGGGCGGAGCTTGCTGTAGAGCCGGATTCTGATCGGCGATCGCCAAATAGACCCAGTTTAATAGATGTGGTGGATAATGATGATTGTTTGGTTGATGGAGAACATGTTGTTGTTGTTGCGATGTCAGAGATTGCGCTCCTGGCCCTGCCAAAGGATTCTGTAGGGCATTCAAGCCGAACGAGCCGTTATTTGCCTCCTGAATATGATGATGTTGCTGAAGATGTTGTAAAGGCGGCCGCGGATGGCAGGCCGCCATGTTTCTGTGGCTTGGCACTAATGCCACTTCAGCAACGTGTCCGCACGTTTATTAAGCGCGAATCTCGAGAAAGCCGTTTTCGAAATTGCCAACGGGATCGAGGTTGAGATAACTTTGCACTCAGGCATCATTCGCGATCTCTGGCACGAGGAATAGGAGTCGAGAATATTTGTATTACGTGCCCGACCATACACTGTTATTCCTTTTCGATAATATTCGACGTTTTGCCAGCATTTATCACGATTCCGAAGTTTACCCAGGGCGAACGTTCCACGTCTGTCATTCGCGGGGTACGAAACAACTGACACTTTACCAAGCCGCTGAAAGTTTGACCGTCGCTTACGAATTGCTGTCAACGCTCATCATAAGCGTCACAGAAAGATACGCCACATTGTCGGGACTAAAAAAGCTCCTCGCTCCTGCCGTCTTTTTCACAGAGCGACCAACGACTAGCGAAGCTTCGACGAACACGTATAGCAGAAACTTCAACAGTAGCACACAAATGCATCGCACTCGGCTCTCAGTCAGTTCAAACTGCCATCAGCCTCCGTGTGCTCTTCTTCGAGCAGTGTACACAAGCCTATAGCTCTCTGTGTGTGGCTCGATGTATCAATGCTACTTTGGTATCCAAACGTGGCCCTCAGCTTCATCAGCACTCCGAGAACCGAGCACGGCGACGATCAGCCCGATTGTACACGTTATTCTTTTCCAACTCTTCCTGCTATCGGACACGCTCTTTTACTTCTTGTCCCTCTCGTCACACATCCACCGAGATCAAGATGAAAACTCACACGTGTTCAACATACCGCCTTCCAATGTATATATCCCACATATCGAATTATGCGTGTATCTTTTGCCTCCGTGTGTATTATAAATAAGATATAGCTCAGAGTATGCTTATGGTACGCGTTTGCAACTGAAACGTTTTGTAGTGGTGATTCCGTCGTGTTGCCACCACACAGACACACTGCCAGTCCCAAGGAACCCCGCCATGTGGCCATTTCTATTTCAGTTGCTTTCTGTCCCATGCTCCACAAGATTTCTCACTCTTCTCGTTGTGCCTCCGATACTCCGCCGACGCTTTTTACTTTCGTTTTCAAAACATAACAAAAAAATACTCCAACATTCGTCTCTACGAGTTTGAACGGTGCACGTGACGGAATTCTGAATGTCAGTGAAATTTTTGACGCTTTATTGGCTTCTGGGACCCTTTTTCGTCAATCGCCACTTTCCAAAAATTCGTAAATCGCTGGAATTGCATTTAGAGGGATGTCATTTTTTTTAAATTATTGGTTCGTGTTTTTCGAAAATAAAATCCGCACGAATTGTTGGAGGTTGTTTAGACACTTGAAGGAATGTTAAAATATCGCGTTCTCGTGGTTATTTTCATTTATAATTACCATTGAAAGGATTTCGAGCATCCCGACTTCCAAACAATCCTCTATGGCGTGCATGAACTTTGCGTGCGCGTCCTTGAAACTCCTGTTTACGTGGTCGAGGCCGAACAACTGTATAGCGTTTCTGCAGACGTTGTTCTACGGTACGGAGCACAAAACGGTCAGAGGCCAAAGGTTACGTGGGCTGGAGGAATACCGCATAAACTTCTCGGCTTTGCTGGAGTCTATTTTGCACGCGCACAATAAGCCCGCTGTGAATAACACCCGATTAGTTCGAAATAGAAAGTCAAATAACAATTCTGTAACGTCCAGACATTTTTTTCATCTTTTGTCATGAATTAGATTGCTATTTCTTGCCAGGAAAATACTCTTTTCGACTTCGATTTAGATTCTATGAAATTTTCAACGTTTCAAATTTTCCACAAATATTTTAAAACCAGTTCATTGTACGAATAAATTTTCCGCAGGATTTTTAACTTGTTTTTGGTTGTTTATTCATAATTTCAAATGATTCTCATTATCGTTTCGCCCGTCAAGTTTCATGTTAATGGTCAAAGGGTATGATTTTTTTTTCAAGTGTATGAAATCTCGCTCATTATAATAAACCAGAAATGTGAGTCATCGTGTGTTCCACCTCGATTCTGTATTACGTCTTCCGGTAAGGGAAATTATTTCTACTCCCAGTGGGTGGCCGATCGATGGAAATGGCCCGATCGATCCTTCAGTTTGTTTATGGTCGCCAGAAGCCAACAAAATCCAAGAGTTCGCTGACTCTTTCGGTCGTTTTATGAATGGAATGACGTTTGGAGTGTGAATACAAAAAGCGAGGAATCTCGGCTACAAATTGGACAATCAAATCGTTATTTAAAAGTGACACGAGCAAAAATATGTTTTCAAATTTATTACTGATTTTGATCACATAATTATTAATTAAAATTATCGTATTGAGGGAACAACGGATCCACAAAATCCGCTCTGAATTATGAAAATTTATATCCGGACAAAAAAAAAAATTATTTTTTACAAAATTTCATTTTCTACGAATTCAAGAAAATACCATATCCTTCGAGTAAGGTCGTTTTACGTAAAAATTTTATAATTGCCCTGAAACGTCGAAATTGGGGAAAAAAATAGAATTAAAAAAAGAAATGACGGGTTAAAAAATTCTATAAGACCGGAAGTATCACTGGAATAAATAATTCTCGATTCTATTTGTGTCCGTATAGCCGTAGGTCGTGTCACTCCGGGCCGGTGTCACCCGGTGGGGCCAGGACTTGTTGGTACCTCCTGGAAACTATAATTTTTTTCGTTTTTTTTCTACTGCATCCGTCTCCCTTCGGGTCGTTTGTTTAGAGACAGAAAGATGTATCGTCAGTCCTATACCGTATAGGCCTTGTTGCTCCTTCGTGCAGGTTCGTTTCGATCCGCCCACCGAGCTCTTTCGGTCTCGTTATTCGCATATATATCGGGCGTAACGGGTACAGAACTAATTACCGAAGCGTGGGATCGATATTCATCGATGAAGCACAGTACGAACCTCCTTGTAATACATGCACGTAAGCCCGGGGTAAGGGAACACCCAATTCGTCTTCTCCACTTTCGTCGTGATCCAATATTCTCCCTCAGTCTCGTATCGTTTGCCGAACACGCTCGAACACACGCTCCTATCTCCATTAGCTTTTTCGTCCGATGGATCGTTATCAAGTTGAATTATACGAAAAATAATTCCACCCCATATTCGACCTGCAAAAATGCGTGCACAGATAAATAAATAATTCTTTGAGACAACTTTACATTCAAATTCACTCAATCTATCGAATTGTCGTTAATTGGAATTAAGATTTGTAGAAATGCTTCGCATAGTATCGCTTTTTTTAATAATCCATAAAATGAAATAAACGTTACGTTGTGAAGTTGTCACTTCATCGCCTCATGATAGAAATCCATTCGTTCAAATTTCTCAATAAAATGAACGAACGCCAATGAGAGTTGCATAAATCAAGAACGAAAAATTAGCGATCTATCGCGATGGGTTCCCTCCAGCGATTGCCTCGTTTCTCGTCAACAAGAAAAGAACGAGATAGAATGGTCTGCTCGCAGCGCACATTTCGCGGTTGATACTTTCTACATCGCGATTACAGTCTCGATCAATAGTTTCGAATTAATAAGATTAAAATGGACAAGTACGAAACTATAGAAGTTGTGGGTGAAGGCAGTTATGGGATCGTTATGAAGTGTCGTCATCGGGAAAGTGGACAAATAGTGGCGATTAAGAAATTTTTAGAGACCGAGGAAGACATTCATGTTAGGAAAATGGCATTTCGAGAAATTAGGATGTTGAAGGTTAGACGATTTTGCTTCAAAAATTCAATGAAATTTTTGAAAATACCGAGTGAATTTAAAAATAAATGACACTTGGTTCATTCCCAGTGCCATTTTAAAAATAAATCTTGTTTGTTTCCGCAGAAACTTCGTCACGATAATCTCGTCAATTTGATCGAAGTCTTCCGACGCCGAAAACGTTTTTATTTGGTTTTTGAATATCTCGACCATACGGTGCTCGATGAACTTGAAGAAAAGACCGGTGGGCTCGGCCTCCAAATATCTCGGAGGCATATTTTCCAAGTGCTCCGTGGACTGAGCTTCTGTCACGCTAATCACGTGAGTTTTTTCTGCCTACGAGGTCAAGGAAATTCTCATCGACCAATCATGAGCCTTCGAGCTCGTCAAACGCATGCTAATGAATAGGCCGCTTGTGTGGACGCAGGGAATCGAAAGAAAAAAAAACATAAAGAAACCAGTGATCACTGTACAGTTGAATCGGCTACGAAAACATGTGTTTTTCGTTTTCAGGGCATTTTTTACGTGTCAATAAACTATTGCCATTTCCCACTAACGATAATCCTCAACTTCAATGGGCAAAGTATTTTGAAAGGTCCAAATTTTACGATCTAGTGCGCAAAATTTATCGTTAGATAAAACTTTAATGAAGATCGCGCGCGACCAATTTTGACGGAACGATAAATTCGTAAAACTGGAAAAAATGGATTTATATATCGACAGATCATGCATCGTGACGTGAAACCAGAGAACGTTCTCGTCTCTCCTAACGGTGTGATAAAACTGTGCGATTTTGGGTTCGCTCGTTTCGTCACTGGCCCCAATGAGTCTTGCACTGATTACGTCGCGACGAGATGGTACAGAGCTCCCGAATTATTGGTCGGTGATCGTCGATACGGTAGACCCGTCGATGTCTGGGCTGTGGGATGTCTCTACGCCGAAATGGTGACTGGCGAACCGCTCTTTCCAGGAGAAAGTGATCTCGATCAACTCTATCAAATCACCAGGTTACTCGGTACGATTTTATGCTCCTGGAATTTCAATTGAATTAACGAATTGAGTCTGCACCCGGTCGCGGCGAAAAGACTGGAATATTCGAAATGCTGAATATTTCTCAAGCGAATGTTCAATTTCAATGATTTTTAGGAAGTCTTTGTAGCAGGCATCAAATAATGATATCGCGGGGGAATAACAAACGGATATCAAGACGATCCAGTACAGACGAACTTCCAACATCAAGCTCCGCCACGCTCTCACGTTCGCTACGTTCTCTTTTTCCAACCTGGACATTCGCATCGATAGATTTTCTGGCGCAGTGTTTGCGGATGGACCCGGAGATGCGTCCGACCTGCGTCAACATACTTCAGCATCCTCTGTTCTCTCAAGACTCTTTTGCCGAACGTTTCCTGCAAGAATTGCAACAGAATATTAGCAAGGAAGCTTGTCACAATCAAATATTTTTGAAAAGAACAGAAAGCAGACGGTTTCAAAGCTTTGCTAATGCCATAGACGAGTCCAAAAAGTTCTACGGCAGTGCAGGAAGGTAAGCGGATCTTTTGCTTAATCGAGTACACGTCAAAACTTTTTATAAGCCTCGATGACTTCCTTGTAACAGTAAAACTGTAATTTCAACGATTTTTGTACCTGGGGCAACAGTTTTTAAGGATTGCATCATTTTTCATAGGGCGATGATTTTTCGTCAGTAAAATTGAAAGCTTAGATTTTTACATTCGCAGAAAAAGTGTTTGATCGAATTTTCCACGGTCTGACAATTTATTCACGAGACAATGGGATTTTGTTATTTTTTTAGATGGCGAATGCATCTGATAAAAGAATCAGCCAATCTGAAGGGGAATCATATAACGAAAAATAGTACAAACGGGAGCGTGGAGAGTGTTCAGGAAGCTGCCAACACAGATCGAATATCGAGTTCAATGATATCAACGATCTCGATAAATCGTGAACCTTTCAGCGTTGGTTCGATTTCGGTTATACCGAACACAACTTACATACGACCTCTGGAAAGAAATAGGGGATTAGGAATATCGGCGTCAATCAATAATAAGACTGATTGTTCTTTGCCAGCTCTTACACGCAAGGACAAAGGAATGAAACGAGCTATCAAAGATCGGGGGATGCCGAGTTGATGAATATTCCTCCTTTTCATTTGTTACCGGAGCAAGGTGTTTGCCATTCCTAAGTGTGTGGTGTCCAGTGTATATTGTTGTAAGAAAAAAACTGGTCCTACAATTCATACTGTGTCGTAGGAAAGTTGTACGGAAACGAATAAAACAGTTGAGTGATCGAAGGAACTGATACTTGGTTCGTGAGTTTCTTCAGTCCGAACATTCGTAGAAAACGGAAATTTCTATCAACCAATAAACTCAGATTTTAATGCGCAAGTGCAAGCGTCCGCATTTGAAATTTCAATTTCATTCCTTTATTCGCCCAAAACCCACAATAATAGTTTACTAGTGGCGGCACGAATCGTGAAAATCCATAGAAACATGCAGATTCTGATGTTTTCTCTTTTACCGCCTCTCTTATGGAAATCGAATTGTTTACCCGTCGTTCTCTGCTAGAACTGCAAAGTTCGCAGCGCCGGCAGCGCCTTTTGCTACCAGATTACCAGATGCCAGATGTTCAACGAGGACTCCGGATCAGCCATAACCTTAAAAGAACGTTCACGCGCGCGAAACAACTCTCGACTCTCGTCCTCTATTCGTGATCGCTTTAATTATTTATTTCATTCTAATAAATCCTCACATGGAAAAGTCATAGTGAAAAATTCTTGAGCTTCGAAATAAAGTGAAAAATACGTGCTCAGAATGGCGATGTTAGCGGAGCCTCGGAGAAAACAAAGGTGGACTCTTAATCCACGAGGAAAACAATGGAGCGATGGTAAATATTCGGTTACGTTTTTCGGTTATTAGTTAAACATCATGAAATTAGTTATTATCTTAAGTCATACCGTTTCGTTCATTTGAAATTGAAGATTCAAACAAATTCGGTCAAAAAATGTTGGAAAAAATGGGCTGGAGCAGTGGCAAAGGTCTAGGCCGGAATTTGGATGGCATGACCGAACACATTAGAGCTCGTTTTAAAAACGATCAAGGCGGTAAGTAACAAATTATAATTATCACTCCAATCGCTATTTTTCGAATCATTCAAACACCGATAAAAATAAAACGCTCACAGCATGCAAAAGCAATGTTAAACATGCAAGTTAGTAGCATTGTGTTTTGTACGGCATGGACATGCTGTTAATACGAAATCCGTGATAGACGAGTGTTGATGGTCACAAATCCATTTGACCTTGATTCGAGCCACATTGACCTTGATATAGGTGGATATCTTATCAGAAAGTGTATTCCTTGTAATTTTCCAAGGTGTTGGTTTTTCCAACGAGGATCGAGACAAGCAATGGACTCAGCACCAAGAAGGATTCAACGAATTGTTACAAAAGTTGCAAGGGAGTGAAACAGCAGAGCCGATTTCCATAGAAAATGAATTGAGCGGCAAGTCGTTGGAGCTGAAGTCGCAGCAGAGTCGTGCGAGAGTCCAGTGAGTTTCTGTCGCTCAATTTTTCCTTAAACACGTTCACGATCCTCAAATCGTGTCAAAATTTGCTGGTTGCTTTTTATAAATGTCAGAAAATCGAATTATCAAGCATTTACTTTGATTTTAGTTACAAAAAATTCACACGTGGAAAAGACGTCAACAAATACAGTACAAAAGACTTGGCGAACATATTCGGGAAAAAGGATTTGTCTGAAAAAGTGGACGTCCCGGTTACGGCGAAGGAAGAAGTGAAACAGGAAGTTGGAGCTGTCGATTCGGAGCCCGTGGGAACAAACGATTCGTCGCATGGTGTGGTCACCGTCAAGGGCGGGTGTATAGCGGACTATTTCAAGAACAAAATGGCACTGCTCGGTCGGAGGGGGATGAATGTCGAGACGAGCGCGGTGAGAAACGAACCGGAGAGCGAGGACGAGAGGTACGTGGGTTTTGGGTTCGCGGGGTCATCAGCGGAGGCGGACAGACCGTCGATGAGAGTCGAAAGAAACGCGTTTGAAAATCCTGCGCTAGAAAGTGAAATCCCGAAGAAAATAAATTGCCTGACGCCGGGCAAGCGTAAGAGTGACTATGTTTTTGAAAATCCCGCCCTCGAGCTGGGAGACAGCCCGCAAGAAATGGAGCGAACACCGAAACGTCGGAAAAGTGAATTCGTCTACGAAAACGGTGGCTTGGATCTGGGCTGTACGAATGCCGACGAGAAAACATCGAGTTGTATGAAAAAAGTGGAAATTTGTCAAGACTCGACGAAGACCGAGGAGTTTTTGACTGCGGAGTCTTCTGAATCGGGAAGCAAGAAAAAGCGTAGAAAAAAATCGAAAGAAGCGATGACTGGGGCGGTCGAAGGATTCGTCAATGAGGCAATGAACCTCGAGACCCGGAATAGCGTCGAGGAGAACGCGACGGTTAGTCAATTCGAAATTCAACGACCAAACGTTGGCCTCGCTAACGATGCGCTCGACTTGACTGACGAATCGAGTGGGAAAAAACGTGTAACTTTCAACGAGACTGTCGAATACGACACAAACGTTGGTAAAACCGGAGGTAAAAAGCGAAAGAACAAAAACGCCGCAAAACTCGATAAATTCGAGGTAGACAATGAGAAGTTGAAGAAAAAGAAGAAAAAAGAAAAGTCATCGGACGCAGTAGCGATCGAAAGTGCCTTCACCAACGAAGCCATGGACACGGAGGTTTTGAGCCAAGAGGCAACGGACAATGCGGTCAACGAGAGAAAAATGGAAAGAGCGCGACGAAAACGACGAATTTCTAATTTGGAGACCATCCAGGAAACTCCGGAGGAAGAAAAAGACGAATCAGCGATAGTCGCGCCGGAAATCGTCACATTGGACGATAGTTTCGTGGGCGAGGCGGCGGCAAATATTGAAATTGTGAATCTTGCCACACCAGACCAAAAAAAGAAAAAACGAAAGAGCTCTTTGCGCTCGGTCGATGCAACTCCGAGCGACGTGGAGGTCATCGAAGAAATTAACACGATCAAAACAGCAGATGAAAAGAAGGCGAAAAAACAGAAACGACAGGATGAGGTCGAGGAACAAGAACCCATCGAAACTGTCGCGATGGTTCACGTTGAAGATAGTGGCAAGAAAAAGAAAAAGCGTAAGAAGGAATCGGCGAACGACGAAGCGTACGTAATCGAAGTTATCGAGGAATCGAATGGAACTCCGAAGCGTCTTCCTGCGACCGAGGAAGATCCGAGAGAGGAAAAAGCGAAGAAGAAAAACAAGGAGAAACCAAAGAAATCGATCGACAAAGAGAACGTCGAACTTGTTTCCGAAAACATAGAAATCCCCGAGTCCGAGAAAAAACGCAAAAAGAAGAAGAAAATTATTTCCAGCGAGCAAGAAGAAACTGAGGCAAAAGTTTTTGCTACCGATGAAAATTTGCCAGAAAACGGTTCGAATTTTCAAGATCCAAATTTGGAAATCGCAACCGAAAACGCAGTCCACAGTTCATGGGACAATCGAGATAAAATGTCGAGAAAAAGCTTCAAATCCCTCTTCATGCGCAGCCCGGTCGTCCTTTTTGCTGGTTCAAACATAAACGAGATCAAAGGTTACGGAGTCGATTTTGATTGAACGTCTCACTTGGTTTCATTCTCGCTCAAATAAAATCAGTTTCTCTAAGAGAACGATGACTTGGGGGTCACAAATAATTATTTCTATGCAAAATGGTAAGAAATTTACCATAAATTCATGAAAAACTGCACAGATACGAAATTTTATATTGCACCAGAATTTTTTTATCTTTTTACAAAGAAAAAAAAAAGATAATTTGTATGAAAAAATTCAATTCTTTCCCAAGTTCAGAAAATCGAAGATTCCAGAGTCTCCATTTGGAACTAAAGACTTGTTTTTTATGATTCAAGTTTCCCAAGTCTTCGATTTAGGCTGAGAGATCGTAAAGGTTTGAGAGATAAAGTACAAAATACCGAGGCTGTCAGTGAAGAATTTCATTGATTCAGCCTTTTCGTTTATTCTCTAATCGAGAATCCTAGAAATCTAGTTCTTCGTACGAAAACTCTACTGTATATTCGAAATGTTCGACTATTATATTTCGTAATAATCGAAGATGTATTTATTGAGGCAATTAAAAATCAACTTTTTCGATCATGTATCCTGAAGATTTTTCCAAGTGTTTTTTGGGAATCTCTCTTCGAAACGAGAAAGGATTGGAATCATTTGAAAAAATGGCCAATCGTTCTTTCCAGTTTTCAAACTCGATTTTAATTCTTCGAGAATTTCGCCGACACCAGAATTTTCAAATTTTTTAAATAACGAGTCGAAATTTCAATCGGGTTTTTCACGAACAATAAAGCGGTGTCGATCGAGTCGAAGAAAAGTATGTACCTGCAAGAAAAAACAATTGAAAGGAAATAAACGTTTGTAAAATTCAGAGAATCTTTTTGGTGGAAGAAAAATTTATTTTTATTTACATTTGTTGAAAAACGAAAGCCGATGATAATTGAGTAAACTAACTCGTCGAGTTTTGAGCCGTTGCAATATTTTTTAAAATCCAAGGCTCCTATACAATATTATCATGGATTCTCACAACCTCATTGAACGTCTCGAGTTTCTCGTACAACTTTTGGATTTTATCGACGTCATCATCACTCAGGTTTGCCCATACGTTAGGAATATATTTATCCTCGCTCGTAATAACTTTATAGTTTTTGCCCATTACTTGATTCGTCACTTTCGGGAGTATCGAGCCATCGCATACGAACTTGAAAAAAAATAAACAAATAGCAGTGACAAGTGAACGAATGGAATTCGAACGAAATTCCAAAAACGAAAAGTTTTCATTTTTTTTAAATTCAATTTTACGATCTGTCGATTTACAAGGTTGGGAGAAGATGAATGTTTAAAAATTCAATGATTTTTCCCGAGATTTTGTCTCGAAAATACCGTTGTGACAAAAATACGGAATAGTAAGAGCAGAATTTTTCCTTTTTCGATTTTGTACGAATTGGAAATTTACCTGGAAATATTTGTTGCCATCCACTTCGATTTCTTCCACATCCTCAGCACCAACCGCAATTGCGTCTTCTGTCGCAGCATCTAAATCACCCTTCAATTCTGCACGGACGAAGCCTTTATGATCGAACACGCGCCGAGAAGATTGATCGACGAGGGTGCATCTAAGATGAAGAAAACAATTTTTTTTTTATAATTTTCAAAAAATTTTTACTGTGAAAAAGATTTTTTTTGATTGCCTGAATTTTTTGAACACGCCTTGGAGCAACATTTTTGTTCCTCTCATATTTTCCGTGAGCACCTCCACCACCAAAATACAGCCCCCTGGTCCACGCGCATATATCTTACACATTTCCGTGCCTGCGATTGTTTTCCCAGCTTTTTCCAACACTGCGTTTATCGTTGCCACCGGCATACTTTTCTTTTTCGCGATTTCGATCACTTGAGATAATCGAACATTGTCGGCAGGTTTGCAGGATCTCTCTTCTGTTATGAGTGAAGGGAACGAAATCGTACTGTCATTCATTTTTCCACTTGAAATTTAGTTGGCTGCAATTCTATGAAAATCGAAACGTTGGGACGAGAAAAAATATTGAATGATTTTGCTTTTCCCTGCTTTGCATAATTGAATTTCAAGACATCGAGTTCGCGTCAATAAAAACAGTAAAACGATTCCATAAATCAGCGAGGTTCCGGCATAAACTGATGTTTTGGCTCCTGTGACGTGTATAACAATAAGCTACAGGGGGCGTCAAGGGTTCTCGTTCAAATCCTTACGATTTTTACCTAGGGATCGAAACCACGTGACATAACTCCGACAGTGGCGCCACACGAGGACGAATAAAAATCTCAAGTTCGAAGGGTTCGAAGAAACATTGTTAATGTTGTTGAGAGGCCAGAGTCGTTTAGTACCGGAAAATGAAATATAGTATTTGTTATGAATGAGGACTTACCTGTGATCGCGACTCTCATTTGTTGTATTAATTTGGCAAAAAGCTGCGCTCTCTCGCCATCTTTTTCAGCTTTAACATGTTTTATATTGGCCCACTTACTGTGACCAGCGAAACGTTTTGTCTCTCTGAACTCCGAAAATGTGTTTTCAATAGATCGAAGCACAGTCTTCCTCACAATGCTCCACATATTGAGTTTCAAAACAATCGTCAACGGATTATTGACGATGAACTATTTCTTAACCTAAAAACTGTCACCGGTGGCACGAATGTGTATCTTCAGAAACTCATTATTCTACTAAAAAACTCACACATTTTCATGCCTTCGTGGCTCCATCTGCTATGAATATTTTCGAAGCTTACAAGTCGCGGTTACATTCCTGGTCGATAATTCAGGAGAACTGATAGACCGACCGGAATTCTCTTGTTCGTTTCCAACTGTTCCATCAACTGCCGAGCTTGTCATTGCAAGTTTCGAATCGCATATATTTTTATGACCAAACATTCCGTTACTTTTCTCAAGTGAATTGATTCCGGGCGTCGAAAAATAATGATAAGACGAGATGCGAAGAAGTCGTCCGAAGAATCTTTCCTAGGGAGATAGGCAAAACAAAGACAGGAAGGAGGCGAAGTCGTCCGAAGAATTGAGTTTCGACTCCGAGGTTAGTTGCAATCTATTTATTTCCGCGAAAATTTTTGTTGTTTTTTCTACTTGAGATCGCTACGTCTAGACCACAGCATGCAGCCAAATTTCGCGATTCGTTCCCTGTAAACAGCAATTGATACGAGAAACCCTTTGAATATGAAAATTTCAATCCGAAAATGCAGTTCGCGATGATACTAAACAGCAAAAAATTGCAATGTGATTTAATCGATGTAATTGACATCAGTTTCGAAAGAGTCGCCCTTATCCTATCGTTTGATCGGGTCACTTGATTTTTCGTCGATGCCATCAATACATCGCGAAATACAGACATATAGATAGTCGGAATCATCACATTTTGGTTTCACGAGTGATCGAGCTCATAGCACTAAATCCGCCGTTTACCATCGTTGGCAAATGTTTACCCCGCGTCACCGCACCCAAAATGGACACACACATACACACACAATCATGGTACACGACTCTCGTGAATTTCGGTAGGATGTTTGATGTCAAAGAGAGACAAATGACTGGATACCCAGGGGAGGTGTGACGTCTCGTTTCATATTCATTCTCATCTTTTTCTGTTTTGTCACATATTTCGCCATATATGAGATAGAGTATGATTGAAATATAGTCATAAGTCGAGATTTTTCGGTGTCAACAAAAATGTACCTCCAGCGCTCGGTGCTTTTGCTCGATTCGTGCGATTTCGACGATCTCTCGAGCAGTTCTGCGGCGAGACTAATACTCGCTCGGGACTGACCACTGCTCGAAGCGCTCGCCTGTCAATCGCGGTGAGAGGCGAAAGTTGGAACAATGAAAAATATTTCCAATAGAATTTATGAAAATAATTCGAGATCGAATTTAGTCAAGAAGAATCGATATAAATCTTTCAATCTGGCCAGTTCGGTTTTCGTCAACTATTGAATAATTCATGATAAAAATCTCGAGAAAAACTGATTCTCATTCAGCCATGAACACGTGCGCCAAGACGTTACGTTCAGTTTTTGTGTACCGCACGAATGCTAAATGGAAAAGTGGATTGAACGAATGTGAGGCGCACGGATCAATAATTTAATCCAGTGGAGATTCGAATTATCCGATTCGAGCAATTCGTGTATTCAGTTGCCCAACCCAGCTGAGCCACTTTTGACTGATCTTTGCTTTTCCATCTCCAGCTCCTTCGGCAAAGTCTCCATTACTTTTGTGTCCCGTTTCTTTTCACGTTCGTCCTCATAGATTTTTCAACTTTCGTAGAATCTTTTTTCGCGTCATTGGACACGGGCATTCGGCTCGAACGTCATGGTTAATGCTCCGCAGGATATTTCTTGGAAAAATGTGACAATGACCACCTCCGGTTCGATTGATAATCAAGTCGATCGGGCTCGTTCGATTCTTATTCGTATAGCGAATTTAATCGACGGCGATACTTCCAATTTCGCAGCGAATGGGGCACGTTCGTTTTGCTACGTTGACCTTCATTCCGCGTTGTTATGGATACACAACTCTCTCTCTCTCTCTCTCGCGCGCTCGGAACACACGCGGAAAATAAGTTTGCATATTATTTCATAATCAAGCTTCTGTTCCAAACAACAAACCTCGAGCCTGCGAGACCTGTAGCCGCGGCCATGTTTGCTTGTCACTGTGCGCGTTGCGTTGAAATTTCAACAGCTCGTCGTCGCGGCTTAAATCAATTTTGCCTCGACAGGTCGGAGGCCCTTGTGAAACCAAGGACGCCAATGCTAGCAACAGTTGCACGTTAATGACGCAGCTCGTTGGGATTCGCCACTAACAGAACATAAATTACCTTTTGTCCTCGTTTCTATCTTCTCAGCCCCTGTTTCTTTTCCCTCTGTCACTCGCTGTGTGTTACATCGAGGATTCCGCGTATAATCCTTCGATGTAAGAGCTTCGCTTGACGAACGTAACTCGGCGGCTGGTCCGGTACGAACCGGAAATTCGTTTGTCATCGATTATATTTATTTTCGACTAAAAATCATTTTTCTCGCCGTCGTTCCGGTGAAAGGAACGTTGGAATGAAAATATGCAGAGACTCGCGATAACGCCTCGGTACATTTCGACAGCTTATTCGTCCTCTGCCGGCCCGAGGCTCTGCCAAATAAATTTCATTTTTAAACGAAGTAAATGTTTCATTCGCGCGTGGCTCGGAAGAAAAATCTCGATCTGAAAATTGATTGGAAAACTAATGATGCGGTGCTCGATCGATCGGACCATAAACTGCTAAGAAAAATACGAAATCATGGAGAAAAAAATTTGATTTGACGTTCCGAGTTTCGAGGAGGCTAAAATTTCAGAAATTCTCTTTCCTCCGAGGAATTTCGAAAGAATTCCTTAGGAATGAAAAAATGGTGGGAATGAGAGGACGAAGAAAAATGGCGCCGGATATGCGAGCTCTGGTTGTTTTATTCTCATATTTTTGTGACAAGCGGTCAAGCAATTTATTCGCATTTATGTGTGTACATAAACATTCCAAGAGGGAGATGAGACGATACTGGAGGAATACTGAGCTTGATACGTCGGCGGGGGGGTGTGGGTTTTCGTGAAACTGGACGTTCAATTTAACGATGGCGAAACGCACACAATGATAGTTGCTCGACTGTGGCATCACTGTCCTGGACTTTGAGGACTGTGCGACGACATTTAATAAACCGAGACTAGCAGTAACGAAGAGTGTGGGTGTTTGCTTGAGGCTGCTGGTATTGGTGGACTAGGGGTGCTAGTTAGCACGGGGCAATGGGCGCCAACGGCACCTCAACGGCGACGACGACGCCCGCCGTCTCGACGCCTATTGCCTCTCGATGTACTCCAATGTAGACGTTTTACTACAAATGTGTACATATATATATGCTCCACTGTGTATACGTACTCGCCATCCTAATGATACATATAAATACTCTCGGCTCGAGCTTGTACCCTTTATGTACCTTGCTCGAGGGAAATTCTATACGTCAAACATGTACATGTATAATGAAACCGATGGAGGCTTCGGATTAGTCGTTGGAGACGAACGACGTAAAAAAAAAAAAAAACAAAAGCCCGTCATTTAATCGAGTTCTAGTCGATAATTTTTCATTTACGCTCTGATTTATGCGTCGGGTAAAATCCCGATGGCCGATTCGTTGCAAAAACTCCATCACGATTCGCTCCGATCGAGCATCGAAGTTGCTGGACGCAGAATTTTCAATTCCCGAAGATTTTTAGCTGTAGAAATGTTTTTTTAAACCGCCTCGGAATTAAACGTTTGAAAAACGTTGACGAATATCCTCATGAAAAATTCACCGCTGTTTTCGAACTTTCAAGGCGGTTGAAAAAGTTTTTCAGTCATTAAATAAAATATTAATTGTCCAACAACTCAGACTGCTTGGCTGTTACTCATTTTTTCTCCGGAACACAATCGAACTTTTGATAAATTAATTTTTCAATTTAGTCCCCTTCTCATTGATATAAATATCGAATCGTGTGTGGAATCGATTACTCGAAAAATAACAACGTGAATAGTTAAAGACCGATAATCATCATCATCGTCAATGAATCAATTAAAATTCGTTTACATTGGTCGTACGATGGTGTATTGAACTTTTGCATCGAGCATTGAATTTCAATGCATTATCTTGGTCATAGG
Organism: Campopleginae sp. 14b; assembly: GCA_030522525.1. Lineage (NCBI taxonomy): Eukaryota > Metazoa > Arthropoda > Insecta > Hymenoptera > Ichneumonidae > Campopleginae sp. 14b. Next base: position 134,853 of record JAPYYS010000311.1, read on the forward strand.
AATCGTTTGAATGTTTTTCCATTAATATTTAACGCAATAACGAGCTATGACCCATGTATTGAAATAAATAAACACATAATTGCATTCGTGGGGCACGTTTAATTGGATTATTATTTATTACTGACGTTTTAATATATTAATATCAAAGTTATAGCCGAGTCATTTGTTTATTCACGTATAGTCACTCTTGAATACAGTTGAGAGACAATCGAAATAGGAATTAATGGAATTAGCGGATCCCGAGACAATAGATTCGCCCTAGAGGAAGGAACGAGTTAATTTATGCATGAATCCATTCAAGTAAATCTATATCGACGTATAATCTCTGCAATTGGATTACGAATACGGTGAGATAAAATATTATTATTAACTTATTCATTAGAATTGCGCGACGTTTAATTTTCGAAATCCTAAATGGATTTAATATTTCATTTAATCGCGGAAGTAGTTTATATATTTAATGCAGAACGTCGTGGATGAGGAAAAATCATAAAAATTCATTCGATCCTCGTCGTTGCTTAGCCGCATCGTCGCAGAGTTTCAAAAAACTTGTTCAAGTTTCGTATGTTGGATTGATAAATCGATGATTTCTCAATCATCTTCCTAAATTTGTCTCCAGTCTTCGCAATTTTCTTCTTCCCCTAAATTTCGCGAATTTTCGGCTCGAAGTAAATCGTCGTCGATGTAAATGAGACTTGGACGATTGGTCGTGGCGACATATTAACGAGTTTGGACAAAACTTCAATCGCAATCAGCCTAATCGTCGGCTCGATCGATTCTCGCAACATATCGTTGATAATTCCAAGTGATGATCGGCTGTTCGTATTCTCAGGATATTTCGAATAAATTGGAGCGGAATGGTGAAGCAATAAAATAAGTATTTATTGATGAAGGATAAATCTATTTAACTCTCTTCATGTCTCCTCGGCTCAATAATCTTACTTTTCATAGTATAGACGAGGTTTCCTCCTTTTCGTGTAGTTTCAGTTGCCCCGAAGGTTACTCATACCACTTCTTGTTTTACGAGCGCACGCCCTTCCGGTCAATTCGGTCCTAGGTGTGTACGCTCTATCGACATGGGTTCTCGACTCTCTCACACACTCGCTCACTTCCCCGTATACTCAATTAAGCTCTCCTACCAGCTGTAACTTCATTTTCTCCTCATTTTTCTATTATTATCGGATACGTCTACTCCGTTGCCATGGCAAAATCCGGATATTTCTCGTATTACTTTTTAACAAGAGTTACTAGTTATATAGCGACAACGGAAATGAAAAAATCTCGTTCGGTACAACGAGGTTCGAGTCATTGCTCGATTGACCGATTTCGTAACTTTTTTTAAACCCAAAGGCAAATTAAGAAAACAAAAAATCGAAGAAAAAGTGACGAATCATTTTTTTTTTTTCATTTCGTGGGCCATTGCGTCGATGCAAACTTCAGGCTCATGGGGTGGACGGTTGACTGAGCGGTCACCCAACCGAGTATCGAGCCCAAGCGCGATCGGCTTGAGTTTTTTTTTTTCTGCGAGCCAAGCGACGACGCCTCGGAAAATACTCAATGAGACAAGACTGCTGTACGATCTGCGCTTGTGTATTTGCCGATGCTGCCCTGCACGAATGACTACTTTGCCATGGCCTTAAGGGCACCACTGGATTTCACGTTGAAAAGCTTCATGTCAGTACACGATGAAATTTCTTAGCCGAACTGTCATTAAGTATTAAAGTTGACCACGCCGCGTATACCTTTTCTCGCACGCAATGTCAATCCGGTTAGCGATAGAGTAAAAATGCATTGGAAACATGTTGTTGAGCAAGCTCAAAAGACGAGTACTCTAGTCCCAAAAGCTTATAGCAGCAGCAAAGAAGATCGTAAATCCGCTCGGCTTACGCGTAACACCCTTGGAAACCAGCTAGTTTTTTCTAAGCGCGCTCTCAGGGAGCACTGGAGAACTAAAGATCGGATAGCACAGCGTCGATAACTCTCGTGCTGAAAAGTCAACACTTAATGGGATTAGTCTCAGGCATTTATTGTCATTATAATTGTTTTGTTAGCCTTTTCATGCATTTGGAGTTTAATCCTCGGTAAATAATCAGTAGAAATGCTGAGGCTTGAAAAAACATTGGAGCAGAATTGACCGATGGAATATTTGGTTGGAAAATAACGGAAAAGCCGATAAGCGATTTCGCAACTAGCCAACGCGCAATATATCGTTGAATTCATTTGATTAAATCGAAACTGATAAACGTCCGGTATCACAAACGTTGCTATAAACGATTTCTACTTGATAAAGGTAAAGCTTTTCTTGACAAAACAATGTTTCGTAATTGAACAAAAATCCACCCTTCGTCGTGGCCTATTTTATTTATTATTCGACACCCCGAGGCCCAAGAATCGATGGGGTTGATCGAGTGAGTGACGTAATGGGTTGAACGAGTGTAACCAGCAAACGAGAGCATCAACCGAGTCGAACCCGCACCAGCATTTATCACACTCAACAGCAAACCCGGGCTCTGGTTATACCATCAATATTTTCCTTCATAATTCCCGCTTGTTTATACCTCAACTGTATGTGTTTCCCTTGTACCTTTCGCCCTCGGCGCCCTCTCTATTGCTGTGCAATTCACGTCCTCTTAATTGTTCTACTCTTGCTGTAAATGTCGAAAATCGATGATTTTCATTTTTTTTCCTCTTTTCCCAATCGCTCGACCATCCACATTTTTAAATCGAACGACCATTTACTCGATCGATCGTTTATTTGATAACAATTTTTCAAATTCTTACAAAATTCTCAATTTTTCGATGCTCACTATGGAATCGTCGAATAATAAAAATTTATCTCGATTTCTATAGTTTCTCCGGAGTCTTCCTCGTTTTTGACCATTTTTCGGGTTTCATCTCGTTGTTTTATAAATAAAAAGTCTGTCAAAAACTAAAAAATGTCTTTCGGTCCCACGACAGCGATTGGCAAATAAAAAAAGATCGATAACATAGCATAGAATTTAGGACGAGTACGCAGAGCTTATCGGCAAAGAAACTTGAAAAAATTCGACGAATCGACAAAATTGTTGGAATTTATAAACACGAGAGAGAATAAATATGATTTGATAGTAACGAAGAGAGCAAACTGGGACACAAAACTTGAGATGGCCAGAGGAAAGAGCAGCGGGGACTTGGGTCTCGAGCAATATATATAATGATCTCATACGTGCCAAAACAGATATGAAATAAAACACTGATAAAATGAGGGCGTAGATAAAAAAAAGGTCGAAAAGATCGATAAAGGAATTGCGAGTGTACGATCGAGCATAAAAAAAAATCGATCGCATGGTTTTCCCAAATATTGACAGTGCAGGCATAATATTTTAATCATGGCTTCCGGACTGCCGGAGAAACTTGCTCCCGGAGAAGGGAAATCATTACAAGTGCATACATGGTCAAGTACAGTAGGGCAAGTGGAGGGTCATTTACTACACACTCAAACAACCGAGCGAGTCTGTTGAAATAGGGGATGTGAATATTGGATTATAGTATTCACGTGTGTAAATACCTGTTCCCTTGTCCCGAGCTCTGAACATTCCTCGTGGAACTCTGGCTTTGTTACAGAGTTGCACTCTTTCAGTACTCATGAAAGAATTCACTTTCATGGTATACGACGAAGCCTCTAGAATACTGTCCTACTAAATTTAATAGCTCTTTTGGTCGCGAAGCCATTTTTATGTCTTTCACACAGAACATTAAGTTCACCCAGTTCCATATGAGATGCTAGCGTAGCGTGACGGGTTCTAGTTCATTTAGCCATTCTGAATTATTACGAGAAAGCCCATGGATAAACTTTCCAACAGCCACTGACACTTTATAGACAAATTTTAGGCCCGATTTATAATGAAAAATACGTTTTTATAATGGGGAAGCCGGTAAAAAAATTTTATCAAGTTTGTTGGTGAAAAAAATATTTTTCCATATTTTGGGCATTTCGGAGATTAATTAAGAGCCCATAGATAAACTGTATAGGCATCGAAGCTTTTTCGATCATTTGGAACAACGATCGTTGCTGAAAAAAATATGTTTTTCCGTGGGATATTGTCAATGACAAACGAAAAATGTAGTTGAGTAACGAAATAACGGTCAATGGAGCAAAGAGAATAAATTTGTGCCGGTAAATGCTGTCGAGTAATTAAATTTTCATCGCGTTGAAGGGCCACGCACTAGTTAACTCCATGAAAGCAAATGGAGTCTAACTCTGACAGGAAAATAGTGTATGTTCATCGTGCTGGACCAAACACTTGGAGTTGAATATTGACTAAACTATCAACTAAAAAGTTGAACGAAATTGAATTGAAAGTTGCAAGTAAAGTTTGATGACTAATATGCGGTAGAACTCTCGAAGGGGCTTGACTCGAACAATTGGCTGTGCAAATTCCGTGCTAATTAATCTCGGTGGCAAGTGGAGAGGACTTGGTTATCGAGTGGCGATCCTAGTGACTGGAAAAAACCATGTGACTGAAATAAACCGTGGCTAAAATATTTAACATCGTCGAGTATGTACGTCGCACACAATTCCCAAACGTTTTTACCACACGAATAACTTCACTCCAGTGACGTTATTTACTCGAACGAAGTGAAGGACGAAGCCAGCAGTCACGTAAGTCGACGAAAAGATAAACAGTCGCTGGCATATTTCGGTCTCTTTTTATCGCGCCGGGGCTACTAGCCTGGCACTTTTCCACTGGACGGTGGTCAATGACTGGATCTTTTATTCAAGCACAGCGTACCGTATGTGAAAGCTTCAACGATGTTATCCCATCGTTTATTAAGTTAACGATAGGTCGTTAAATTCACCTTTATTGGATGGACGCCTGGCGTTGTGGTGGAGAGAGAAAAGTTAGGAGGAGGAAAAAGGTTCTTTCGTAGAGGAGTGTTAGCCCGGCAAGAAACGAGCATTGCCAATCATTCGGGGTGTGTTGGATAAATAAAATAAGAAAAAAAGAATAACTGCAATATTTATTACGACGCAACATCTGCCAGACTCATTTGATAGATATTTTTTTCGCATCTGAGACTAACCAGAGATTTTGCAATGGTTTATTATTACGCACGATTTTAAAAGCTTTTGCTCGAGGATAATTAACCGTTTGATCGCGAATCAATCTGTCGACATTCAACATCAATTTTAATTCGTTTCTTCACGTTCGATCGTCCTATGAAAAAGCGTACTCGAGTATTTTCTGAAGGAAAAGATTTTTGTCCCTGTAAAAAGAAGATTATTCCGTTTTTTTCGACGTAGTCAATTTGCCTGGAATGCAGGGGGGCTTGCTGACGAGGACGAATCGTATGACTAACCCCAGACTGTAGTATTGAATTGGCTCAAACAAGGGTTGGTCTTCAAGTCACTCGAGCCCCTTTGCTCTCCCTCTCTCTCTCTCTCTCTCTCTCTCTCCTACGTCGTTACTTTTTCTCCTGACTCCGGGCTGGGTTAGTAATTTGTGGATTATACGGATGAGGCGTGAGAGAATAGGAACGAGTGTAGATGGATGGCAAAGAGGAATTGCTAGAGGAGGACGCTTGCCAGAGAGAAGAGAAACGTTACTACTGTACCCTCAAGAGCTGCAAGGGTAGCAATGACATTGGCTACCCAGGTACACCCGAAGAGCTCGACTAACCCACAGAATTTGCACGAGCATTGCAGCACTTTCATCGTCTCATCTGTAATTTGGTGAGCCAACGAATCCACTCGGGCGTCTCCTTCGTCAAAGCATATTTCTCCGTTTTCCTCCCTCTAATTGGACTCTTCGACGCTTTTCACCACTCACCTTCGATACCAAATTGAATATAATAATTATTATCTTATTCCTCGGTGCAAAAAAGAAATCAATGGATCTGTCATTCAAAAAATTACCTCACATTCATCTGAGCTTCTTTGTACGCCCTCTGTAATCATTTTTGACCTTTTCTTTTGGAGTTTTCTATTTTTTTTTCGCGATGGAGCCTCGTCGTGAATAAACTTGAGATTGAAGGTCAATCCATGCAGTTTTTTCGTGTGTACCAGGCCCTTGATCCAACTGGCACCATCAGCCATCCCGTTTGATTTAATTTTACGTGTGTTTTCCGCAATCCCTCAGCTTCTCAATCCTTTGTAATAACGCATTATTTAGTTAAGTCTTGCTTCGCAGTAATTACGCCGAGCAATAACGTTTTCTGAGCGAACTCGCTCGAGAGCCTTTTATTCTTCATTCCTCTAACCACGAAGAGTCCTTCATTAATGAATACGTAACGATCTTGCCTCCAAAAGCTTTCGACATAATTGATAAGAATCCACCACAAAGTTTTAAATCATTTTTCTTTAATGGATGCACGAGTTTTCATCCTGAATATCCTTGATTTAGATTCGCATTCTGTAAAGGCGAGAGCTGCGCTTTCGATATTTAGCTCATACCAATCCTCATGGCTTATGAAGTAGACCAAAGTCCCCGGGACTGTAAAAAACATGGCGATTCAAAGCCGAACAAGCAGGATCATGATTTTTCTCAGAGAATTCGGTTCAGAAGCGAAACTCGAACCGCGTCGGTCGACTGCGTGCGAGGATTCCCAAAAATTAGAGCATCGGAGGCCAAAGCTCGCATCAGGCTTCGGGTCTTCTGGAAAATCAGCAAATGGAAGGAGGTTCTCGTTTATATAATATCAACGGAGCAAAGCAATCGGTGTGGATTTTTAAATACTATCGCCAACTTTGGTAATGGCACGTTTGAACTATATCCAAGTGAATGGAAGTGCCTGCGGGGTTGGACATTTAGCTTCTCGGATGCTGACGTCAGCGTCTGTGATCCAGCAACTGAAACTGTGCCTATTTATTCATACGGACAGTGCAATTTTCGAGAGGTCTTCGTTAGTCGCCTGCAGAGAGAAACTTGGTAATCTAGTCTCGTCAAACTTCAATATTCATGTCAATTAAGACGAGATCTCTCAATAGATTGATTGACTCGAAAAATGACCATTTCGTGATAAAATGTGACTCTGGGATTCTTGTTAGTGGCCTACGATCTCCTGAGAGCAGAGCTAAGTCTGTTGGAAATATCTGAAGGAGTAACCTTGGGTGCATAATTACGAGAACGAAAGACCCGAAGAGTCTGAGTGCCAAAGAGTATGGAATGTTGGAGGATTTAGTAGAGCGTTCGGGACATTTGTATAGCCTGTGGTCTTGTTTTTGCAAGAGTCTCGGTATGCCTCGTTGAAAATAAATAGATGCCACATTTATCGAGGGAAAAGCTTGGGAGAAGCCGGTGAGAGCTCGGGCGGGGGGGTATAGAGGAGAATATAGTGCGGGCACTCAACGCTCAGCGTGATGCAATTTGGAAAAAAAGGAGACGAAAAACTGCGGGGTGCATAGTGCGCCTTCTTTCTATTCGCCTCTTATATACATCTCCAACCCTCGCACACACGGACGTTCACATTTTCCTGGGGAATGAACGAGCGAGTCGCTTTTCTCTCTCTCTCTCTCTCTCTTTTTATTTCTTACTCTCTCGTTCAGTCGACGAGAAATTGGGCTCGTAGGCGATAAAAAGATGACGAAGAAGGGAGACGAGAGCGAAGTAAAGATAAAATAATGAGATGTGGTAAGATATATACTAGGAAGACACATGAGCGTCGTTGGTGAACACATCTCTCGTGTTATTCGTTTGAAAAAGGTCACAGAATTTAGGATGCCAGCCAAAATGCTCGATAGGTCCATTTGTCCTGAAACTATGCTGGCTCCTAAAAAAATCATGTTTACTCAATGTCGTCGGGTGGTTTTAACGCACGGTCTATTTCCACCTCACAAAACACCGGCAAACGCACTGAGCACCATCCGCACTAAAAATCGTTGTAAATCGATATTTTCATCAGTAAAATGGTGAATCAGTAAAACAGCGAATGGAAAACGCAAACATTATGGAATCAATGAGCATCGCTAGCCGTACTAGTGAAAAACATGAAAAATGGCGCTCGTCACCATAACCCTGGGTCTTGGCAACCCATTTTCAACCATACACTTCCTATCCCTCTGTTATTGTTTCCTTTTTATACTCGTCGTTTACTCGCCGTACTTTTTATAGTTAACTGCGTTTTTAGGGGAGCTTCAATATTTGCAAGTCTTTTTACCATTTTGATAGCTCGTTCGGTACTTCGGAGAGGTTTTTACTTCGCTAGAACAAATATATGCTCTATCGCTATTTTGACAATGTACCGTCCAGGAGAAACAGTAACATTCGCTATGTTTTCTAACCAACAAGCAATCGTTTCGAAATCGAGCGAATATTGATAGAAATTTTCCGAAATTCGTGAATATTATTGAAACATGAAATTCTAGAGATTTCTCGACTCGAAAGATGGAACGACACCCAGAAGTTAACATTTTTTTTCCAATTTTTTCCGAATCAAGGATTCAAAGACCAGATTTTTCTCTGTTGCCCAAAAAGCAATTCGATTTGAAAAGAAATCGCTGCAGACTTTTGGGCGATATTCGAATGAACATTAGGCCAGAAACCTGACAAAGTATTTTCCATCTTTAAGGTAGCCCAAAATCTAACGTCTAATGTGGAATCGTCGGTGCGACCTCTGTCCTACGATCAAACAGTATAAATTCATCGATGCAGTATATACGTGAGTGAAACGTGTCTGGGTATTCATAATGCGGCCCACGTCAAATGTATAGCCAGAAACGCGGGGAATTCCTCGAGTGAGAAAGGGGAATAGGGAGTAGAGTGATGACGAGACCGAAGTGGTTGGAGGGAGCTCCAGCAGGAGGAAGAGAGAGATAAAGAGGAGGAGAGGAAGAGAGAAGGAGAGAAAGAGGAATATAGAGCTAGGAGTACCCAAAGAGGACTGGTTCGTATTGATTGCAGAGGCTCTTGTTCCCCCGCCCCGACCTCCTCTCGGGCGCTTCCTCCCCTCTTAATCGGCCAACTCACCCCATACTCCCTCTGTACAGAAAGCGGCGTACCAGCGTAACACGCACTAACATTTCACCCAGCGCATTTACATTTACATCGTATATGCCGCCCTAGTTCTCTTCTAATTTATTTTTTTCTATACCCAGACCGACGGAGAATTGGAAGAGATTAGCTCATCGCGCCTCTACCGTTCGAGCTCGACTCGAGGCCAGAATTATCGATGATTCCATCCTCCCGTCGCACCGCTTCATAAACTTTCTCTTCCCATCTCCTGGGCCTCGGCATTTTACTTCAACGAGTAAACATGAAAAACACCGATTTTCCAACCATCGATCACTTACAACTCTCTCATCCACGCCGTTTTCATTAACAGATTTAGTTACTCTAGCTTCTACTCCACCTCCCATTTCGTTGCCTGATTATGCCTCGGAAACTCTCTTTCAGGAATTATCGAATTGCTTGCTCCGAATGAATGGGCTGGCTTGGCCCTTAACCTTTGTGTTCAGGTTTTTACTCAGGACTCGTGAAAATTCCTGCTGTCGAAAAAAAAAGCTTGACTCTGCAAAGCCACACATCGTTTCTTCATTTTTACTTGCTTATCAATCCTAAAGAAATATTTTTTGTACCAAATTTTAATTCTAACGATTTATCACCGTTTCGACTCAAATATAAAGCCAACTTTCTGGTAGGTCTCGCCTCTTGAACGAGTACCCGAAAAAATATGCTCAGCTCTTTCGTATTAGTGGAAATAATGCACAGCAGGAAGGACTATAGGGAGGCATGTAGAATAGCAGGAGAGCAAATGCGTTGGCACATATAGCGCAAGTGTTACTGACCTAGTTCGCGTGTCAGTGGAAGCAAAACCCCCACCATAGTATGGGAACAAGAGTATTCAAAGTTCCCCTTTCGTGTTCGCCCATGCTGCCATTGAAGGTATAGCGAAACATTGGAGAGTCGGTAGGGATGAAAAAAAAAGGACGAAGAGAGAGAAAAAAACGTGGATGATTTATTTTTTGTTCACTCTTCACTCTTAATATTTTCTCCATGGAGTTCGATTTTGTTTTTATCACTTTTTTGACGACTGCATCGCGACCAGTCACTGGCGAATCAATATAGCATACGATGAAAGGAAGCAGCACAGCCGTGTACGTAAATCGAGAAAGGACGTGATGGAGCTTGAGGTTCGCTCCAACTGCCGCTGGTAGGAGAACTTGTCGCCGTTCTCTACCAAGGCATCTGTTGCTCTGGAGCTTTTGGCTCAGCCAACAAGTGGTGGAGGTATCCAAAGTGCATGAACGGATAGTGGAGAATATGGAGAAATCAATACGCATGGCAATTCGTCGTTGCCTGATGAATCGATTTTATTTTTAATTATAATTATCGCGATACAAACTTTGCTATTGATTCAAGTTCGTCCGTAATCCTTGCGGTGACATCGAGTCTCGGTCTAGTTTCACTGCAAACGTCAGAGTGCCTAATGGCGGACACGGTGGAGCTCTGTTTCTAATAAAACAATCGGTTCAAGTGTTATATCTCGTAGAAATGGAAAATTTTAATCATCCCCTTGATGGAGCAAGGATAATTGTGTCTAGACCGGATCAAGTGATCGATCACCACTGGCGCTTTGCAGGATCTCCAGGAAGGATACTTTCCGTTCGAAATGTTGCTCCGGTCTCGGGATTGCAGGAAGATCAGCATATCCGCCGGAATATTAAGGAGAATATGGATGAATTAATAATATTGGAAGATAAGTAATAGATTTAGATGAATGGTAAAAATGTTGGCAAGTCAGGAATGAGATTCGGTGAAGTTGCCGTTTAGGGTGAAGCTTCGCACCGGCAGCGAAGCGTTCGAAATACTCCAAGGGGTGGAAGAGTTAAGAATAAAGTGGGGAAAACATGGGAACCAGTGGCAAAAGAAAGATGCAAGATAGGCAAGACCGTATAGGAAATGGTGGTGGGAGCGAGCGGAAGGGGAAAATGGCCGCGCAAGCGCCATTTCGCGTACCGCTTGATTCTGCCTAGCGAGCGGCCATCTTGTGCAGACTCCGTTGGTCGCGAACGCGCTGCTGTAACGCATCGTGATCGTTCTTTCACTTCTGCCATCTTACCCCGCCTTTGGCATTCTTTCATCACTCGCACTCGGTCGCACTCCCAAGAAAAGTGGGACATGAGTGAGGCGTCGAGACTGCGGCTCGAGGGGGAGGCTCCGCAAGGATATAACCGTACTGTCGTATCGAAGACTGCTTCAGTGCGTTGGCAAGATGGGCTGCTGGCTGTTCATTCCGGCTGTTACCGTTCGTCGCTGACTCAATATTTCCTCCTTATTTTTACGATGTGCTTTTTCGGCTAAACAGTAAATTTCTGTTTCGTCAAATGCCTCGGAGCTTCCAGACGGATCTTTTTCTTTGTTTTTTTTTTATTATTATTTCCTCATCCTGCTATTCAATCGATCCTTTTATTCTGCTATCGCTCGATCTCTTGGATTTCAAATATTTAACTCGAGTCGTCCATGACTCTGTTATCGCTGACACTTATTTATCCTCGATCGTTTCTTTCTCAAAATTCATTTCTTCTCGTAACCCCTGCAACCTGTTGTCAACATGTCCCTAATCGCCTTGTCCCTCTTGTCAGGAACAAAGACCAATAACTTTCCTCAGCCAACTCGTCAGAGCTTATTTAATTCACAAGCTAAACACGAAATGTTCATTTCTAATTTGTAAAATCGATCGGTATACGCCACTGACGCGTATAAAGTTTTTCCGTTCGGCTGTTGTTCGAGAGGACTAATGAAATGGTGATTGCAAAGGGAAAACGCGATGGCGAGAGCTTCGAGGCTTTAGACGTATAAAGACGAAGCCAGCGGTTGCATCACACAGCCTCGAACACCTGTTGCACATTAATTTGATGAGCGAGTGAGATGAAAAAAATGGCGTCTGCTGCTCGCCGCTTCCTTTCGTGCAACATTTAAACAATCCCGTTCCGTAAGAACACACACGGGGGAGGTTTCGGCCTAGAGGGAGGAGACCGCGGTTTGCGCGAGAGTTGCCCAAGAGCGGAACCAACACTGCCGCACTTGTAGCGGTGTAACCTGTTGCGTAAGTCGTCGAACGCGGGGGCTCCCAAAGACCGGACGGTTTTAATTTCCGTTATAAAAATTTCACGACGCGTTCTATGTCGTCAGCATCAATTTCACGCCAATGCGACAAAGAAATGCAAACGGTTTAAACCATAAAGAGGACGACGCGGTTTCGGGCGGTTGGATTAACCGATTTTTGAGCTAATACCAACCTCGTTACCGGTCCTTGAGAATATAGTCAAACATACGAAATAATAAAGTTTCCATGTGGCAGGGATCGATGCAGTTCGTCGATGCAGGGAGGTGATTGGAAAAACGGGAAAACTGGGTAAGTCGAAAATTCCTTTTTGCATGCTCAAAATACTCTGTGCGGTTACGAATCCCTTGCGAAAACTTATTCCAGTATTGATTAGACTCGTTTTTTAAAGTTAGACGTCGCGTCTGAGCGGCACGGGGAAAGGGCCAAGGGAACATATGGGCTAGTAATAAATCCGTCTGCAGGTAGACACGTAGTGGTAGTCCACCGTCCGGATTAAAGATTGATAGGATTGTAAAGGAGTGGTGGAGGTTGGTTCACCTCTAGCTTTACACAAAAGTCACATAACGTCCAAAGAAAAAGCGATCGTTCTTGTAAAGTGGGTTGTTCGAGGATCGAGGAACAGCTTTTATGTACTGGCAAGTGTTGGCTACGGTGCCCGCATAAAACAGTTACTTTTCACCCGAGGGATGTATTTCCAGGCACACACTGAATCATCATCAACGGTCAACCAAATATATAGCCAATAAAACGTTGAAACTAGAATTGCATCTGCTTCACTAAAAACCATTATCGGCTTGGAAGGAACGACCTTCGAGATAATGGAGTTTCTTTTATTTGAGAAAGAATAATCGTTGGATAAAGTTGACCTGGCCATATGGACGGATGTAGAGATATAAATGAAAGGCTCGCTGGATTAACGCGAGCGATACATAAAGATGGATCTATCGTGGGGAGCAATTACATAATTGAAATTGATACCAATTGAGTCGCGATGATTCATCGATCGGCGGGTGGTATCCCATGCTTTTGTACAAATTCTGTGGATCAACTGTTATGGCTTCGAAGCCCCGGATCCAATCGATTCAATGGTAGATAAAGATTCATTAGATGATTGTGTAATTAAGTTAATTGGGTAGCAGCGTGTTGGCTCATTCGAGACGCAGATCGTCGTCTCGGTGCGCCTCTGGCTTTGCTATAATCTCCAATGGTCCCTCATAAAATTTATTTTACGTCTGGAGCCGCAATGACAAAAGCATTCACGACTATTGTCGCAGCCCGATATAGAGGAATCGCGCGGAGAAGAATTCTCGCTGGCAATTGTTCGAGGAACATGCGACGAGGCATTTCGCAAACTTTTCTCAGAAGTGAAATTTTAATGCGTTATTATGAAACTCCGTGATTCTTAAGCGTGTTGAAAAAACGTATTTGGCAAAGATAAGATTTTATTGGAGGAGGGAACGGAGAGGCCGTGAAAAAATGTTCCACTATCCATATCGTCCGCAATGACGTCGCGAAGGACGAGAACGACGTGATGTTCTTGGTTCTCGTATTACGAGAAATTTGACGCCAGAGTGAAGAAAAATACGTGGTCCCGAGGGCTGGGACGGAGCACGCAAAGTAACACCCGACGTGATATACTCGCAACCCTCTTTTACGGAATGGAAGAAGAAGAAGGAAAAAAAAGTCTTCCCCTATTTTGCTGTCTCGGGATCCGTCTCAAATTTGGTGGCAACCCGTACAGAAACAAAAAAAAAACAAAAAAGAAGAAGAAGAAGAAGAAAAAAACGAGCGAAACGAAACGAGAAAACGTATTCGTTTTAATTTTTCTCATCTCCTGGTTTCATAGCTCGTTTGTCGCGAGGTTGGTGCGTCACTTGCTTTTTGTCCGTTGGCTCGATGTCGAGTTCGAGCTGGTGGCGTCAACGCAAATTTTAATCAGAGATAAACGCGGCTCTGATGAGTAGCGTCGAGTAGTAGGAAGCGAGTGAAATAGCGGCCGAGTGAACGGGCATAACTTTTAACGCTCCAATAAAAAGAGAAATAAGGGTGCAAATGAAAATCGGTGTCGACAGATGAGAGAACGCGGTTGACGAAAAAAATGTCCAACGAGTTTATTCCACTTCTCTGTTTCTACTTTTTTGCCTTTTCATCGCACCGAGCCAATCCCTCGGGATGGAGAAGATCATGTGAAGTTTTACCTGAAGCTATCAGCTTCTCTCGTATACATGCGATTTATTCTGTTAACATGCCGCTGTGTTATCGAACGTTAGTTACAAAGTGGCTCCTGCATGCTAGACCGAATAGGACGCGATACATCCTGAGGCAGGATGAGAAAGATGAAAGAGAGACGCGAATGGACCAAGTGCAAGAGAGCGAGAGAGAAAAAGAAACGACAAATTTATCGATAAAGCGATTAATTCGATGTCCAGACGGGAAAATCGACGTTTCCAAAGATCACCCTGACATGACACTGCTGCGAGCAGAATTCAATGAGGAATACAGGAAGCGAAAATGGAGAATGTAGACGAGAAGGATATCGAAGCATGACATCCTGTTGGAGCAATGTTTGCCATGTTCGACCATCATCGACAAAAGTAATGATAGTGAGTAGTCGAGCGTAACTACTGGTCCAGTTTGATCGACATTTCACCTCCCATGTTACACTCTCCAGGCGCTAAAGGTTACGAGAGCCAACTGGGAGGCTGCTTTCAGACCCTTATCTATAGGCTAATGGAAAGCTTCTCATGCTCGTTTCAGATGTGCGTTCCACTACAGCCTCCATTCTTCAATTAAACTACCACCCCTGCCCTTGAGTATGCCCAAAGTAAGCCTTCCACATTTGAGCCTCATGTTAATCAATCGACAAACTAGACCACATCGTGTGTTTTAGGGCATAGAGACTGTTCTTGCAGAGCCTCTTTGTTGCCTCATGGCACATTATGGTCTAAACTGAATGCAAATTTGTTGAGAGAAATGCATGGCATTCTGAGTTTTTTTTATTTTTTTTTTATTGTTTCGAGGCATTTTTATTGTCGCGAACTTTTCATGTGGCTGAGAAAAAGGGTGGCAAAGGTTGAGGCTGCAGTTACCTACTGACCTTTTCAAAGAAAGCTCCCGTTTCAGTTGGTTTTGATTATCGGATTTAGCGGTTAAATAATTTGGGCCTTGTTTATTCTGTGTGCTGGTTGTGGGTTCATCGTTCGATGGTCGGTTTGAAAAAAGCAACAAACGGTAAGGGAATGAGACGACTCCATCTTCTCTCGGGCACACGCCCGAGGCGATTCACTAGGGAACTGAGGGAAAGAAAAAGCCTCGGCGCTTCTCCATCGTTCCCCTTTAATTTGAGAGAGACTCGGAGCTTTGAATAGCTCGCTAGCTCGGTTCGCTCACTCGTCTTTGAAGTAGTCTTCAGGTCTCGTCTTGCATGCTGGTGTAAGTAATCAGGCGACCACTCGTCCAACTCTACAACGGCCAGAAGCAGCTCTTGCTTTCCAAGTTGTATGCCTATCTTTTTCTTTTTCACTCGGTTCCTCTCGTGTCTTTCTGTCTTTTGCACAAGCTGACTTTTAAAGAGTTGCTCCAACGAATGTCTGTTCCGCACGTCAGATATTACGCTCGAAAAAATCTTTCGTAACGTCGCAGCCAAGGAAGAAATTCATTTTCCCAAATGATGAATTCCAATGAACACGAATAATTATATTCCTCATTATTATTCTCATCCAAAACATATTTGAGCTTCGTTTATAACCAAGTTCTACACTCGATGGCTAGGAATTAAGGCTTCCGTGTTGGAGTGAGATGAGTCTGAGAATTTTTTTACCAACGCGAAATTATCCGGAAATATTTGCGGAGATAAAGAGCGCGCGCGCGCGCCCGCGTCGTGAGGGACTCGCAGGTGGTAAAAGCTCGTTCCATCTATACATCGCGCACCGTTCCAAACGGCAAGGGGTTTGAGCGCTCTTCCTTTTAACCCAGGGCATCCACCTCTCGTTGTACAGCAACCTCATTTCCATACCGGAAAGACGCCTCATATTCGTTCGCTCCCCATGCCATACCATCGCGTCCTCCAATCTTTTCAAGCCTCCAACGAGCATCCAACCTCCCGCCGAATTTGTCTCTTCGTTTCGCTTTAATTTTAGACTTCATTGGGTACCACTGAGTACTCGTATTTCAAGTAGCCAACCATATATGCTTTGTGTGCACTCCACATGTTCAACACACCGTGTTATATTGCAAAAGTATTTAGTACGCTGAAAATGGTTGGCTTACTAGATTCGCTAGAAAAGGAAAGATCGAGCTAGGGCATTCCTGTAAACCGGCCAATTCCATTGCACGACTATGTTGTACAATGAGAGATAGCATTGTTCACACGCACATGCACCCTCTGTCTGAAGTTCTCACCAGCAGACGAGAACACGAGCTCAAGCGCCTAAAGTTGAGGCGCATCCTCGGTTCTCCAAAAGTTTAAATTTCATAGTCAACTGCCGCATGCACAAAGCCACTTCAATGACACCAATAACTTATCGAATCGCTCGATGTTCCCTTAGAGGTACTAGAATTGTGGTTCGCTTGATAATGTCTCGACCGCGGATATTGACCAGAACGCGAACAGCACACGCAAGGGAGGAATTAGATGCGGTCGAGGGATCATGCGCGCTCTCTGATGCATCGTAACTGCAACGTTTTTATTTCTCTTTTGTCAATAAACCTTTTTCACTGGCTCTATACCAGAAATGCTGGATTATCATGAAAGCGACTGGGGCCTTGGCTCGTGTATTGTTGTGAGAAATTTTAAAAAGGTCATGCCCCCCCGAGCAGGCCATTTTTTTCAAACCCTTTAAGGGCCAAGTCCTTTAAGGACTGTCGATTGGCAAAAAATGAGAAAAATGACAAATTGGACGTTAATTGAGAGAAAAAATTGGAACGATGCTGAAAATTCGACGAATCAAATGCCATTGGACAATCGGCTTTCCATAATCGTTCTTTTCTCCATCCCCACTGGAAGACACCAGTGGAATTGAGAATTTTCCTCTCTGTATGAAGTGGGAGGATGGAAAGCGATAATTAAGAGGTCCATTGGCATTAAACTGGCAAGTCTACGTTGCTGTTGAGACCTCTCGAGGTTTGCACGATAAATGAAGATGGGAATATTGCGTTAAAACTGAGGGAAAGGAGAGAGAGAGAGAGAGAGAGTTGGCAGTCAGATAGAACCAGATTGAGAACGACTTTTCAACAAACCTTCCAAGTCAATTCATTCGGAATTCAAATTACAGCACTTTAAGGTGAATCCCATAGAACGGACTTCGGGTCTAGCTTTTGTTCCCTTCTCACTCACTTTCCCTAGCTCTTCGCTTATCTCGCAGGCTGTATACGACATCGACCGTTCAACAGCACAGCCGATCCTATGGGAGAGTCGCTTATAATCCTTTCAGGGATCCTTCGCACTAGTGAACTTGCCTGGTGTGTCCGAGCTTCGCGTGTTACCCAACCCCCGCGTGTCCTATTCTACACACTCCTATCATGTTATATCCGTCTGTACACTCTATGATTCCCGAACTGCGTAACCCATTATTGTCCTAGTCTGATACAATCCTATCGTGACTTTCAACCGTGCGACTCCTGCTAAAGCAATTCCTGTTGTTTTCAACCTGTTAACGGGAAATTTCTATACACCGATTAATTACCGCGATACACACGAAACAAAAGCATCTCAGCCGTACACTTCAAACATTTTTATCCTGCATTTCACCATTTCAGCCGTTTATTCAGCGTGCACCTATTCACTCGGAATTTAAACTCGATTTTTGAAAATTCCAATATTTCTTTTTCATCCTACAATTTGGTATTCGATTCTTTTGAGTTTTTGAAAAACAATTTTAACAAAAAATCGAGGAAGAAAAAGTCTTGGCATGTTTTTCTTCTTTTTCGTGAATTTTTCGGTTTCTTCTGTCGCCAACTTTTGGTAATAGAAGAATCGTATCCGCGGTTTCTTGGGTGTGTAAAATTGTAAAGTTGTCGTTTATTTAGTTAAGTTTGATTGTCACTTATTTAGTAATTAATGGGGACGTTGAGGTTAATTTAATTCTGGAATTGTTTGGTATCGGAAGAAACGTAGAGAATAAATTTGTTACTCTTTGGGGGGTGAATTGGTAGTGTGTGTTTTTTTTGCCTATTACGCCTGTTCGGTCGAGCGTAACTCGTAACTTTGGGTAAACCACCGAGTGGAAGAAATCAATGCTTCCGGCTCGGACGAGCGGCCGCGCCGGACCAAGAAACTTATATTATTCTCTGCACGTTATCGTCTACTCAATTCTTTCCTCTCCTCTATCCGCTACTTCGAATCTTGTACTTTTTATTTCAATTTTCTTCCGTGCCACGTTTCTCTCTATTATACAACTGTTCTCGAGTGCTCCGGTCACCTAAATCTTCCTTTTTTTTTCCACCTCTATTCCATGAGCTTTTCGTACGATATTGCTTTTGCCTCAGCCTCTCTTTTCTCCTCTTTGCATTGAATCAATTTCACAACTCCTTGGCAAAACTTGGCTCATTCAATTTCAACCAAACGCTTTGTTCAATTTTTTCCTTTCCGCAATCCAGACCAACCATTCGTGTTCGCTATTCTCCAATTTTGAATTTATCATTCTTCCCGAGATCTACCACTGACAATAATCACTCTTTGCATAATAATGCAAATACAGATCGTCAAGCAACTTGTAGGAATCGGACGAAAATTCAAAGTTGCAAGTTTTCAAGGGATGCCCCTTCAGCTTTCCATTCCTATGCATCGAATAAGCTCGACGATCCATCGACTTTTTGTATGTAACATCGTTTATTTCTTTGTAAATGATTATTAAAGAATTTCGTTGCATGAACAATTCCCTTGGCGGTTATCGAAAACTTTTAATAACGAGAACGAAAGCCATTCAACTTTTAACCAAATGTTTGTTGGGTGAGCAAAACTTTTTGTTGGATCAAAGAGATTCATGCCGACCAAATAGTTCCAATTTATTGATTGGTATAATTGTCGCTCACTGCGACTAAATTATTGTCGAATTATCAAATTTCATTTTGCTCGTTCCGCCCTCGAGGAAGAAAAATATATTTCTCTCATCATATTGGGATAGCAGTCTGCCACGTTATCGAACAATCATCGATGAATAACAGAGTCGAACGAATATTTTGACATTAATTCGTTACACGTCATCCTGCTAGGTGTGTCGATTTAATTATTTTTGTTAATCAATGAATTTGATAACAAATGGAGCTTAATTACACATTTCGTTGGGCTCAAAGAAAGCGAGGATGAGAGAGTGACGTTTGTATGCATGGGAGAAAGCATGAATATCGTTTCGATCGGATTGAACAGCGATGAATAAACGAGGATTGGGAAATCCGTTACAAGCTCGTGGTGAATGGGTTGACACGGGAGAATCGCCTGGTTTTCTTTGTATATTGTTAAATCCCAAATCAACCACTTTGGTTGTTGTTATATTAACGCTAAGTACTGGCGAAGTAATCGCGTTCTTGTATTCCCGAGGGGGCCGATTGCATAGTAGAAAAGCTAAAGTTTGGTCGATCGACGTTGCTCGGCTTGAGTTAACAAAAGTTATTCGTCAGTCAAAGGGGGATGCGAAGCACAACCCCCGATTAATGGCAACAGAATTTCTCTGCCGGTCTCAGCCAATTAACATAATTATTGTTATAACAAACCGGCTCTCCAAGCCCCGAGCCCTTTTCGATGCCATGGAGTGGAAATTCTTCGAGAGAGGATAAAGTTACGTGAAGCCTCAACTTAATTCTTCAACTTTTAACAAGGATTATCACGCCTAGTTATATTGTCGCGCAATCAAGCTGAACAGGATACAAAAGTTGCTCAAGCCCAGCATGTTCGTAAAATAAAACACTAGGCCAATCGAACTATCAGTGTCGATACTCAATGTTTTATTTAACTGCATTTTTCTTAGTCTCTCCGTATTGTTAGCCGAGAATTTCAATGAAATGCAAATTTTTTTAATTCAGGATTGCTTATGTAGTTTTTGTTGTCATTAATAACAATCACAATAACAATCACATAAATCTGTGACACAGTCTAGCCCAAATGGACCTAAAAAAATTAGCTCAGAAATTATTGAGCACTGCTCAAGTCATTACGTTAATAAATTTCTATCCCAGATGTAAATTATAAGTGCAATAGAAAATTCGGTTCGGAGGAACCGTGTTCGTACAATAATTAACAAGTTGAACAAAATATTTCGTAGAGAGAAACGAAAATCCTTTTTTGCCGATCAGAATGTTTCGCGATTATAGAAAACGGGAGATCTCTCATTACAATCAAGGACCCGACCGCCATATTTATGCGCTAATATTCCAGCGCACAATTCAACGAAATATCAACTTTTCGTGGTCGTGTTTTCCACAGCATTTCAGCTCCATTTCTACCATAAAAAACACATTTTAATGAGATTATAATAATAACCAATTGAGATAATGATCTGCGTAGGTACAAGTTCATGAGGAAAAGTGTAATCCGAGCAAAAATCTTGTGAGCAGTCTATTTAAAATATAAAATCGCAGTCCAGCCTTCATTCGTTTCATTGTCATATTGTTAAACAACCTTTATGCTTTTTATTCGAATAAATACACGATCCCATTCATGAGTCCAAGTAAGAATGAAACTTTGATATACAATCGACATTGCAATTATTAATTCTCGATACATTTTTTAATCTTTCTGATGAAATTTAATTTGGCCAAAATTTCAATTCCGTTAGAATATTTTTTATTATATATTTGTACTCGGGAATGTAGTACGTAAGATGTCAGGAATCTTTATTGGGAAGTGCAGCGATATTACATCCGCTCGATATATCATTTTAATTGCCAAGCTCCGGGTAGTCACGTACCCTTATAACTTATGGGGGGAGGGGGGGGGGGGGCGTTGGCTATGCGGAAGGTACACCAACAAAAGCTCTAAAGAAAAGGGTTATAGATATATCGTTGGTATGTGTGTGTGTGTGTGTGTGTGTGTGTATTTCTCATTTTAATATGAAAATTCTACGGGAAATGATATTCGTATGATGCAAAACTGTTTCGTATTATCCATTTGGTACATACGCGTTTTAAAAGCCACGGTAATTGTAATTACGATTATGAAACGCTCAAATTTCACGGCTTTGCGAACTCACTGATTATTTGACGTTTCACCGATGCGGTGAATCGCCCCGAGAATCACACGAGGAGCCTTTTTTTGTAAATTACAGTCATGCTGTTAATTGAAATGATAATTAAAAGTGGCCTCGATGCTTTCCCAGGGTAAAACAAATTGCACCGCGACTCCGTACACCACGATAATATTAATAGAATTAGTCGGAAAGAGCGAAAAGATTTGTAGCCATTAATCACGATCAGAGAAATACGAACGTACTTCAATAATCCAAGAGATTATTCGTGTTCATCTTCGTTAGACAGCATTCCACTTTATACGACCAGTGGTTTTGGTTATAGTACGTATAGATGTTTCTAAACGTACATTCGTCTCCTCCAAAGTTTCTTCCTTCGCCGGCACGCCATACCAGAGGGATTCGAGAGACGTAGACGTCGCTTTGGGTTAGCCAGTCTCAATTCCAGAAGACCCTCTCAAGTGCTTTCCAAGACGTTGCTCTCCTCTCTCCTTCTTCCACTATCACCAAACGTCTGCTCAGATCCCCAGAGCGTTTCTCGTAACACTCCTCTGCTTTATTAATGAACGTTGTGTCGGAAGAACAAGGCGTGAATGGGATTTATAGGACATTGCACGTTTCTCATGAAAATTACTCAAATTAAAATCATAGTCATGCACTGTCCGGAAGCAACTGGAGACGCAAGAATATTTGCAGCTTTCCTTTATTTCTCATTGTATTTCAAAATTCATTCATCATTTTACCATCCGCGTTGCCTTTTTTTAGCACAACTTTTTCAATAAAACAAAACAAAAAATTATTCGGCAACAAGTTTTATTATTGGACGAGGGGGAACGTTTCGGATTTTCGAGACGGCAGTTTCCTTCTTTTTTTTTCCCCCCTTATTTTTAGTTCATTCCCCGAGAACCGGATATCGATGATCTCTGTATCGTCCACGAGGATTGTTTCCCTCCTTTCCGGCCATGTTTCTCGTCCTCTATTTTATCTCCGCGTGTTTCTCAGCCGATTAGAATTCTTTTGCTGGCCGCACAGCATCGGTCAAAATAGTGGGAGGGATAGGGCGGGACGATCTCCCGAATTGGTGATACTCAAGGGGAGTCCGAAAGTTGTAAGCAAGAAAAAATAAGCGTGAGCGAAAACGCGAAGGAGCAGGAGGAAGCCCGGACGGAGAAAGTCGTCGTCGAACGACAAGCCGCAACAGGCGGAATTCCACTCTCGTAATAAACGAATGAAAATGCGCTATATCGGGCCCGGAAAAGGCGGAGAGGGGCGGAGAGGCGATTCATAAAAGATTCGGAAAGAGTAAAGTTTATTATTGTGTAGCATCGGGAAAGAAAGAGATTGACCGAGTCAGGGAAATCAGAGAGAAAGCAGAGAGAGAGAGAGAGAGATGAGCGCGCCACGATCTATTCAGTTTCCGAGGTTTTGCGGAATGAATGTTCGTGGCGAAGAGTTTTAAAAGTTTGTTGAAAAATTTGAGCAAAAATGTTGAACCTTTTTCCAAGCTCGGAGCAGGAAACTCACCCTCGAACAAACGCCAGAGCGAAACAGCCTTTCTTTTCTTTTCATCAAGCATTTTTTTTCTTCCTATTATATTTTCACGCTCAAGTTATTCGCTTGTTCTTGGCACGTCATTTCTTGGATCCAGAGTGCATTAAACATGGGCTTCTAAAAAAAGCTAAATAAAAATTTATCCGAGGCCAATTTGATCGCTCGAGGAGTTACCGCCAGTGAAAACTTCACTTACAACTTAATTAGTTGTTCTTTTATAAAATTGCCTTCACTTCGCGTCTTATTGATGAAAGAATTCTTAAGTTTCAAAAACATGTTTTCCAATAACCATCATTTTCAAAAATTAATAATTTACCACTTTATATTCTCGTTGCTAAGTTTTATCTATTTTCTGGGAGCCAGGCATTTTTCCTCACGTACAATTCACTTCAATTTTCACACTTTGCAGTTTTCAGCGGCCCTGATTACGAATCTTGGCTGGAAATTTTGAAATTACGCAATTAATTGGGTCAGCCGTTTTTTTTCGATGAACTTTGTGCAGGAAAAAATTTGATAAAATTTCATTGCGATAGAAAATGAGATTCAATTTTGAGAGAAAAAATGTCTTCGTAAAATTGAGATTCCATCGCTTATTTAGATAATTCTGTGGAATCTCGATCGTTGATCGAATCAGTGCCGTTGTGTTTTACCTTTGCTACAAAAACTCACGTACTCAACGATGTGAATCGTGATTTTTTTGGTTCCAACTTTATTTACGATACTTCCGGAATAAGGGAGCGTGCAAAAGTGATGAATATTCAACGATGCCAATGGAGTTGTCGAAGTCGATAAGCGTGTGAAAACAAACAAAAAAGAGGAGAAAACGAACCGCAGGGGGTTGATGAAAAAGGAGAGTGAAGAAGGATGCGGAGGGAAAATAGAAAGCAGCGAGGAAAAGTCTGGCGGTCCAGGCGGAGCACAGGAAAAGGTGGAAAAAATATCCTGACGTTGAAGCAATTAATTTAACGGCAACTTAACATTTTAATATTCATCCCCCAGCGCGTCTGTCCACCCACCTCATTTATGCCATTTTTTCTTCTTCTCATTTCTACGCATCTGTTTCTACCTACTGGAGGCTTGCCAGTTAAATTTCTCCTCGTAATACTTTGAATTACTTCCTCCAGTTTTAGTCATTTTTATCAAATAAGTCATTATTAAAAAAAAATTTCCTCCCGAACGCCGTGAAGTCAAATAACGAGACAAAAATCAGAAAACCGTCGCAGTTCTGAAGTCGATAGTCCTTATTGATTTTTTCCCGAGTGCTGTGTCGATGAAATATCGGAATGAGCGATAGATAATCGAGTAAAGTGCGCACAACGATAATTCCCGCAGTGATGGCAGATTTTGCTGCTACGAGAACGTTGCACGCTGGCCACGCCCTAACTATACGACTCACAAAATAGGCTCGACCATTTTTATTAATTAAAAGTGCACCGTAGATCTGCTGCTAATATGATTACGGAAGTTTCTCAATGGGACCTTTTTCTAATAACTTTTCTAGCGGTGAACAAAGTGGAATTGGTTGAAATATTGTAGAAATAATATAACGCTGACTCGCGGAAACTGATGGTTAATAAATTCTCAAAAATTTAAAAATATTAATTAAACGATTGAAAAAAAAAAAAAAAATGGAACAAAATTATGAAAATTAAATTTATGTGCTCCGCGAGAGTCTTCCTCGATGGAAATCAATCTATTTAATCGAATTCAAGCTACAAATTTGCGTCGATAAATAAGTGCGCCGATAGGTTTATCGTTGCTTTTTTTTTTCTCGTGTGTTAGGGAGCAAAGAAAATTCTCTCTGGGTGATTGCAAAAAGATTGAGCAGTATAATTGGTAATGGCAAAGTTTGGCAACGTCTGCACTGGCATCGGGTAGTTTGGAAGCGGCCTGTAGGTGTTATTAGGGATTGAAAAAGTGGGAAAAAGATGGGGAATAGAAGGGGAGTTTGTATGGTTATAGCGTTAGGGGTAACGAGGGAGAGGCGTTTGCAAAACTTAGGTTTATTGTTATAATGCCCGATGCAATTTCACTTGGAGCTTCGTTGGTCCTTGCTTTCATTTTACTTTCTCAATAATCCGTGCGAGATTCTCTTTCCCGTGGATATTTTTTTCGCGCAAGGAATTCTCGGGATAATTGGCGGAAGGTAATTAAAGGTATTGGAAAAAAATTCGGATGAGCGTTGCATTAAATAATTTATATATGTTTTTAAAATGTTATTTCCGTTTCCATTTTAATTTGTCGTAAAAATACTTATTTTTTTTTTGTTCCTTTTAAAACGTGGATCGTTCACCGGAAATTCGCTGTTTAAGGGGCAAAGGAAGAAATAATATGCATAGGAAGGAGGGAGAGTGTGTTGAGCTTTCGTAGAGACATTGAGCTTCCTTTAACACGTTAAGGGCCAGTGTGAGGAGAGAGTGAGGGAGAAGAAAAAAGAAACTATAATTTTTCGTTCTTGAAAAAAAAAACAAAAACAAAATGAAAAAATTATGTCAAATTATTTAAATGGACACTGAAAAATAATGATGCGTAAATAGGAACCTTGAGACATTTCCAGATGGCCGATCCACTCGGCAATTATGGAAAAAGCCCACGCGTTCATTAAAATTATATAAATTAGTTTTGTTTGTTTGTTTGTTTTTTTTTCACAGAGTACATATGCGATATTATTTCACAGCATTTGATAAAAATATATTTAATCGTAATTTTTTATTTGTCATTCAAATTATTATCCTTTTTGGCAATAAGTTATTATTTGGCACTCGTCAAGAGCAGTTGAACGAGTCGCAGGCGTTTCTCACATTCCATCTTTGAGGTCGGTTTCACCGATAACGAAAGAGAGACAAGGAGAGAGCAGGGAGAGACCCCAAGCTCGTTGAATGTGAACGACTCGCCTTAATAGCTCTCCCTACAAATCGCTTTTACCCCCCCCCCCCCTCTCTCACTCTCTCGTCATTGTAACCCTTTCAATAGTCCCCTTCGCCGCCATCTCCTATACTTTTTGTCCCTTTCAGCCCCATTTGCGGTTTGACTGTGTGAATCTCGCTCTCGTTAGTTTCTCTGGGGTTTTATGACGCGGCTCGTTGGTGGTGGTAATTTTGTGAAGCCCGCATTATCGAAGACCGGAAGTAGATCTCTGACACGTTGACCAGCACCGATCGAAGCCAGTTCTGCCCACCTTAGACATTATTCGAAACGATTTTACTGACCATTCAGGCTCGTCAAAGTTTTCATCTTCACAAGAGTCTTTCTTATCATTTCTTCATGTTGTTATGCGTTTTTTTGGTCATAGTCTTCGTGTTACCTGTTATTCTTGCATTTTGATAGAGGCTGATTTGCCGGATGAGGTGTTTCGGTAGGAAAATACGTTGCACCGTAAAAATCAAGTCCACGACTGAGGAGCATCGACGTTTCCTCGACGCTGGCCAGCGTCACTCTTATGATCGGTGGTCCTGTGTAGATCGTAGCTGGCTCGTTCGAATTTTGGCTCTCGCTCTTGAGCTTGTCGTTGATCGCTTTTACTGCAAGATGGAAAAACTATATAATTTTCTACTCTCATCTGCCGGCAGATTTGAGTCAGTTATTTCGGTTATTACGAAACGAAAAATCGTTGGCTACTCACAGACTGTGCCTGTATTAAGTGGCAATCTCGTAACTTCGACGATCGATCGATATTTGTACAAGGCGTGCCTCACGTCATCTTCGGGCAATTCCTCGGGAACGTCGAGCACGTAGATTGTAAATGTTTTAGCTGGTCTACAAGGTATAGCGATTTTTTTATAAAACCTTGCACCGGTGACTTTGTGGAAACCTTTTTTATAGACGGCTTGAAAGTCATCGATATTGCTGAACTTGAAGAGAATTCCGGTGGATGTCTTGGTCAGTGAGAAAGCGCCCCTTTGAAATAATATCGACAAAGATAACTCATTTATTTTCGTATCAAATAAAAACTGGATGAAAATACACTTTACGGAATTGGAGGTGCACGCGATCGCGATAACAAAGCGTTTGAATTAAATTTTTTGAAAAAATGGAAGAAGGAGAACGAGAGGAGAAGAAGAAAGAATGTAGGGAAGGAGAAGGTATGTGGGAAAATTCTCCAAAGGAGAGGCAGAATATAAGTAGATTCACGAAGCGCCTCGACTATGCGACATAGCTCCTAGACGGAAGTTCATTTTCTTGGGAATGGTCGTCGCACTTATCGTCGTCGTGCCGTAAGGGGTTGTAAGGGATGAAGACGAGAATAAGGGTCAACGGGGAGGAAAGGGAGGCTCAACTCGTTGGATGAGGCGTTGGAATGACAACGGGAAACCAGAGTGGAACCCAAGAAAGGGGTTAGAGGAATCGTAGGCGACGAGATGGAGAATAAAAATAAAAAACGTCCGATAAAAAATAAGAACGTTGGGCTGAAAATTCTGCAGCATCTTAGAGATATACTGGCTGTCCGAAAAATCATTCTCCGCCTTGACAAAGCATTCAAATTATTGCTTCCATTTATAAATAAAAAATTAACCTCAACAATCGGGAATTAATTAACAATATACGGTTCGATCCAGTATTACAAAGTGAAGAGAATCCGCAAGCCTCGGGGGCAATTGAGATTTGGCACGAGACTCTTCCCCACGCAACTTCAAAGTTGCTTTCAGGACCTTGGAGCATTTTCTGTGTCCTATTCCTTCATTACAGAATAAATCGAGGGACGAGCTTCAACTTTGCCCAATATTCACTGGCCAGAATGTGAATTTGCATGGAAATAAAATAAAATTTTGATTACACGTTCAAAACTTTATTCCATTTCGATCGAAATTTTGCTAAATGAAAAGCAAAACTTAAGGTTGTCCCTACACGGACGTTATTCTTTTATGATAATTTCTTCATTTTTATTTTCTTCGTGTTCGTGTATCGAGCTACTTTTTGGACACTCTGTATAAAATTCTCGAAAGCATGCTTATCTATATTCCCTTATACAAGTATTCACCCTTCCTCATATATTAGATATAATCTTGTAAAGAAATTTCATAGACTCCTTCATACATATATGAATGTGCTATATGCATATAATGGTTTTTGCTGAAAAATAGTTTTGGTCCTCCGAAAGAATTTAAATTCAAATGTACCGGAGGAAAAATGTAATCGAAACATTTGTTATTGCTGGGAATTTAACGAACGAGCTCAATCCCATATTTTTTGCAATTTTTGCATTTTCTCGCGAAGCTTTGCTGTTGTCCAATCAGTGAATAACGTGACTTTGTTATCGATTATCGAGGGATGGAACGAAGTGAAAGGTTTTTCGGAGAAAGCTTTTTAAAATAATTGCGGGAACTGTCTAATGTTTATCGAATAACAAAGGCTTTTGATGGTGATTCCATTTTCGTTTGGCCAGCTAATTTTTGGCACCTCAATTGAAAGTAGCAACGATGGCACAATTTGGCATTCGTTCCGGGGCTTGGAAGCAAATTAATGAAGGAAAATGTTTGTCCTCACCTGAAGTTCATTTTCTCGCATATCGTGGCAGCTTTTTCCATGCTGAGTTCGTGGCTCGGAGTGAGTAAAAAAGCTCCTTTGGTGAGAAAATCATTTTCACTGATTTCGGAATCAGTTTCATGTTCCTGCCAGCAATCGTTTCGATCGCCAATGCCACCACTACCACCACCTACACCAGCACTACCACCACCGATCATACTTCCTTCTTGATTCAGACGAAGGTTCGAACTGTTCTTCGAAGCTGACATGTCCTTATCCTTGAGGCAACTGACAAACTCCTCGCTCAGCGACATCCTTTTTATACCTGTTAGCAAAGTCACGTGGTCCCGAACAATGTGTGCTTATAAATGTATCGAACGTTACAAAGGTAGGACAGTTTCTATAATACAATCATTATTATTGGTAGACCCTGTGAGGCATACAGTGTTTACCTTGCATGCTATCCATACATGTATAAATTCAACTGTACTATTATTATTATTAGTTAACGTAACGTGGATCTAAAAGCGAGTATAGTTGAATGAATGCTACATAAATTCTCTAATAGCTTACTCGTCGATTGGAGGACGTGTAGCACACAAGATTGCGACTACTAAACCGAGCGTAGCTGCGGAACCAAGTCGTCGTGGTACACTGAACGCAATCTCCTTACCCTTGGCTCACTTTTATACTCCAGAATTTTCCAATATTTACGTCCCTCCATCCGCACATTAGACACGTTTAAACGATGTGTAGGATGTTACCAACAGACCACCGATGGCTCAATTGTACGTATAAGAAAAAGCTTGCAATTCGTTGGACAAGGTGATGTCTCTTTTTTTTTTTCAGTTTTGTCACATGCTTGATTCGCTAATTGGAATTAATCGGATCTGGCTCGTATCGTCGTCGACGATTCTTCCACTGTGTTATGCTTTCAATGTTTTTCGACTGTGTGTGGGATAATCGCGGTTTTCGGTTGCTCGTACCGCTTCGTCATCAGCTTCATAGCAATTTTGGTATCGTTCCTGTTTTTCATTTGATACTCAACGTTTTTATTAAGCACTCTATGGTCGCTCGGATTATTTAATTACCACTAATTAAGGCGCTATGACTAAATATACAACGGAATTTTCAATCACCGAGAATTACTCTGACGTCTTCTTGACAATTGTCAATCCGATCGATCCGAAAAGGTTTTGTTCATTACGTCATTGCTGCGATGCGTTTCCATGCAATTTCTCTGCACGGATTGTCGAATTTCGTAATTTAATTCGCTCGAGGGCAAGATAATATTTTATTTTTTCAAGATTTTGTTCAGTCCCTCGTCATCCGGGGACTGGCCTGATTACATGCATTGAGAAAGTGTCATGCATAGAGCTTTCTAGTGATTGATAAATATCTGTTGGAGGTAAATATTGTTCAATATGAAAGTTATTGGGGCGCAGAGATGGTAGAGTAGAAATGTCAAATGGGCAATATGGTCGTTGGATGGATAAATAAGAGGGGCGCCGAGGAAACACTAACCCCAAGGGGATTGTGGGCCTTCGGGTAATTCGCTTGGCCATCTTCAGTCGAGAGGATTCCGTGTATGCTCGCCTCCCACCTTGACGCTATATAATTCGACGAAGGCCCTCGTAATTGCTTTGTTAAGTAATTAACCGGTCGGTTCGGCACGAGAAACACCCCTCGAACGGTGGTAAGAGCACCGAAGCAACACCAGCCAGTGAGACCTCTTCGCTAATTTCGACCAATTTGATTTTAAACGCTCGCTACAGTAAGCAACGCTGCACTGGCGTTGTTTAGTTATCCCATCTGTGAAAGTCCCGCAACGATACTCTATAATTACCCTTCTACGAGAATTCTCTACGCTGATAAAGAAACAAACGAAAACAACATTACAAAACGATGAGCATCAAATTAATATCCAATTCTTTAATTAAATCGCATTTCTCTTCGGTCTCTGAAGTATTTGTCGTAGCCAACAAAGTTTTTTCATTCTTGCTCATTTATTTCTATTAATTCTTGTGCTAAATTGGCTCGACAAGGAAACTTAACGTTTTTAATCGTTGACAAACGAATAAAATGTCCTCTGCCCTGGAAAATCTCGTTGCATCGTTGTTTTTTTTTTCGTATTTTTCGTCGTAGATTGGCAGATAGTGAAAATCGATCCTTCGGAATAAACTCGGCGTGAGAATTTGGGAAACTCGATTTGCCATAAAGCCCGTATTGCGTTTTTTTGAAAAATTCCAGACCCGTTGAAGAGCTCTAGTCGGTAGAGTTTCCATTTGGAATCTACCAATAATTTTCTCGAGACGGAAAATCGAAATGTCGGATACAAACTATCATGCAAATACCAATTCTCGCGTTCTGTACATTTTTGCGTTCACGCTCGGGAGCGTTTGCTATCAGAAATAAAAAAAGAAGAAAAAAATGAAACCGATGTTCTCGCACAAAGGGGAATTCCCGACTCTGAAAAAGGAACGAAGAAAGAGGGTGCAATTTTTGGTTCGTATCACGCTCTATATGTCGTTCTTGCTTTTTCTTTTTTTATATGCCATGGAGGATGCAGCCTAGTTACGTTTCGATTTGTCTGTCCGTCGGTCCGCAGAGAGTCCAAACCTCCCTCGCCCTGCATCGCCTCTTCCCCGGATCGATCTAAGTCACGTGCGCCGTGTTGCGCCGCCGACTGGTACTGAGGGTTGCTGCGGTCGTGATTCGCGAGCTCGCCTAGCAACAGGCGCCCCGCGACCGCACGAGACTAGTGACAAATCATATTTTTTTTTTTTTTTTTTTTTTTTTTTTTTTTTTTTTTTTTTTTTTTTTTTTTTTTTTTTTTTTTTTTTTTTTTTTTTTTTTTTTTTTTTTTTTTTATTTGTCGTTCGCGAATCAAAGTTTCGCGTTAATTGACATTTAAAAAAGTTCTCCTCCGAAAACAGGAAAGAAACGAAAAAACGGTCATTCTTTTTTTTCGTTCCCATGACATTGTCCCATGAATCATTGGGTGGTCGGGTTGGTCCAGTTTTTATAGGATCTCTCTCGCCCATTTCCGTATTGCTGCGTTCACGAGGCTGCTCCGTCTCGTGTAGCAAAGCGACTGGATCGAAGTAAACGAACTTCAGAATGATATTTCGTGTTTTTTTTTTTGCATCTACTTTTTCACCCTGCTCACAACATCAGTGCGTGGATTTCGAGAGTAATTTCTATTTATTTACATTTTTTAATGACAAATTGAAATGTTGCTGCAAATTTGCAGGCGCGACTATTTCTGCGAGACGATATACGGTTAATTGTATGAAAGATCGAAGGCTGCTGGTTGTTCATTGACGAAGAGGGAAGGACAAGAGTCGATAAAAAAACGAAAAGGGAGAGAAAAAGTGTCCCGGATTGAATCGAGGTCGTGGCAAAGGCGAGGTATAAAAATAATTCTTCGACCATGACACCTAAAATAGAAGCGTCTAGATGCGCTGGGAACCATATGCTCGGAGGATCTGGTTAGCTTCGTGCTTTTCGCGATAAACTGTTTATTCGATTTCTCGCTATATTTTATCCTATAGAACAATATTGAACGATTTTTTAGTCGAAGCATCGAGAAAACAGCGAAATAGAAAGGTCCCGGTAGGTACAACGTCGAGGGCGAAAGCGTTGACTAAATGAAAAAGAAAAAAGGCAGCGGCTGAGGTAAGAACGTGTGCGCAGCTGTTTCTGGCAATGCTCGTGACCAATTTACTGCCCAGTCTATCGCCTCGTCGAATCGTCCAATTAAAGATCCCACGCGTCTTTTCGTTGTCCATATCGAGATGGATTATGAGGAAACACAAAGATCAACTGCGAGAAACTCATCGGAGAATTCCACCTCGCCATCTTTTTATCTTTCAGCGTTTTTTTAATATGAATTTTTGATGCTGCCTCGATTAAACGCCCACGCCTCGTTTGTACTCGTTCGCTTTTGCCAAGATGTTGCATTCTTCTCCCCACAAATTACCGGACCTCGAGACTTACGCGTTGTTTCTCAAAAAAAACACTTGTGAAAAAACACTTTATTTCCTGGACAATTGATGTTGATAGCCAATATACGAACCGGCTGCAAATGGACAAATTGTAATTTAACGGAAATGGAATTCGAATAGGAGTCTGCTCCTTCCCCCCAAGCTCTCCATCATTCGACCCTTTATGCCCTACTGAATATCACTCAATCAGCTAGACCCATCTAAATGCGAATTTCGTACGATACGACGAATACAAACTTGGCTCTATTTCGCAATCTATTTCAACGGGAATCATTTGTATTTGTCAAATTCTCAATATATTCCTCGCTGTAACTTGAATGATTAAATAAAAAGGAGTAATTTTTCCACAAAATAAGTTTCTGCCCCTTGATAATTCTCGGGATCGACAAAAGTTTGCAAATGAATCGATGATCCTTGCGAGCAAGCTCAAGTTCAAAAAATAAAAATCGTCTCAGACGCTTCGCCGGAGAACGGCGTCTCGAGACTCAATTTATTCGACATCAATCTCATTTTTCAGAATCCGCATTTCCCTCAAAATCAATCTTTCGAATTCCTCATAATCGATGCGGACATTGTGATGGTTCATTTTTTATTTTTGAAGGAGTGAATTAAGTAGATGAAGAAAAAAAATTGATCAGAGGGTTAAAGGAACGAGCATCGCTATAGCAAAGGATGGCGAGGCAGAGGTTTGACGCCACCGCTAACATCAGCTACAGCGTCAGTCGTCTGTAACTCTATCCTTCTCTAAACTTCGATCAATAGTGAATAGAGCCAGGCTCGTATAGTAATATATCAAATGCATTATCTACATACAAGTTAAGTGTATGTACGTGCATTACATTATGCGTCATTCTGTACGCTCAAAGTTCATTAATATGAATGGATGTTAGGTCGAAACTGTTGATTTAAAAGTTGGCTCTAATGACTAATATTAATTGGTGACTAAACGAGTTTTTTATTCAAATAATATATTTTCGGAGTGAATTTTTTGTCAAATTTCTTGTCGATGTTTGTGGGGATTATAAATTTGAAACACGTCGCCGTTGACGTTGAAAATTTCATTATGAGGCATGTCGAACTTTCCTTCAGAAAAATATGTCGGATTTAAACGGCAACAGTTTACATGGACAAACGTGTATAAATCGAGGACACGTAGATAGGCAACCAAAAAACAAAAAAAAAAACGTGCTTGCTCAATTGGTTGAAACCCGCTTCGCGACTGTTAAAAATTGAATGCCTGCGCGGCGGGCTGCGCAAGTCCATGCGATGCAACGCTGTTGCATCCTGGCAACAGTTATGCATGCATAACTGTTGGCAGACCGAGCACACACTCAACATTAATGAAAAGAGCGGGGCTGGAAATAAAAAATGGATCGGCGTCGATAGGACTTAGGCTTCGGGAACAACGTTTCCAGGACATTCGTTTTAACTATTTTATCAAATATGAACAAAAAAAACATTCAATTTTTTGACCTTAGCTTTATTTTTTTTCACGCTGCTATAATAATTGGACGGAATTGCAACCCGATGAAAAAATTGTTTCCAAACGTTCCAGTTGCATGCCCCGGTGAAAAAATGCATAATGCATTTTCCGTCGATGCATATACGTAGGAGGATCGTTACGATTTTCGTGAATAATGCAACCAGCACACACCGGGGCTTTTCAATTTTTACATGCAATTTTTTACCCTCTCACGAGTACACAACTTGCGAGCAGGATTGTTTTTTTGTTTTATTGGCGAATAGGAGATAAAGATTGACTGATAGATGCAAGCGAAATGGATCGAAGGCGGCTGCTCGAAAGCGCCCCAACAAAACAAAGCACGACAAAGTCTCCCGCTCGTATAACAGAAGCGCGCGCCCGCGCCCGTCGTAAGCCAAGAAAAAGACAAAAAAGATAAACGAAGAACGACAGAGAGCCACTTGACGGATGAGCCAAGGAAGCGCGAGGGAATCCCCGGCATAGACATCCGTGAGAAAGGGGACGCGATACTTCATTACGAATTCATCGACGGATTTTCCGAGTGATTTCCTTGGTTATGTCCGGACGTTTATGGCCAAGGGCACAACTCGGCCAACTCTGCCTTCGCTGCTTCCCTTCTCCTTTCGCAAACCTCGCTTAAGTAGACGGATATGTCTGGCAAAGAAATATCGTCGGTCAGAAAACTCTCACTCGCGCCCCAGAATATCAAACCAACGACAAATATAAAATTCAATATTAAATCCTCTAATCCACTTTGCTTTTCCCTAACATTTTTTTATCTTCAAATTTATGCACCGATCGGTTACCTTTGTGCGCTTTACTCTCAATCAATAATTCATTCGGTTCCTTCAATCGCTCATCTTTGCTAATATTCCCAGCAGCACCAGCGCCGTTTTTTACTTTCTTTTTTTTTTTAATCGAATTTGCGCTCCTGTTTGGTGAAAAATAAAATTCAAAATTAAAATTTGAAAAAAAAAAACGTGAATTTCGCGAGAAAAAAAAAAATAACCGAGTCGTTCGAATATAAAAATGTTGTATTGAGCGTTTGTTTAAGGAAATGTTAAAAGTTCAAGTTTTCAGGGTTGGATTTGTCGTAATGATCGCTCCTTCTTGAGCTCGAATACGATCTTAAGGAATCATGATCCCTGGAGATATATCGAATCCTTGAGGCCATGAATTTTATGACGTGGGATTAAAGGACGTATAAAATAGAGATTTCGATAGTGCAATTAGTGAAGTTGCGAGGGCGAACGTTTCGAAAATGAATCGGGTCTATGAGTAACAAAATAGCAATTTGCCGAGTAGGTTGTCTAGTTTGTCTCGAATCAGTTGAATTTCGTGATCATTTACGTCACGATAGGTACCGTCGGTATCTGGGGACAGCAATCTCTATGGTAATCGCTCGAAGGGGTTTTGAACGGCGTGTCGGTGCGGGGGTATTCGATACCCCCCGTCGGTTTTGAGGCGGATTGCTCTCAGGACCGAGGAACCAGGAACACAATTTTGTAATAAAAATTCGGTTCTGACGGAATGTTCGAAAAATAAATAAAATATTTTCTTGTTAATATTTTCTGTTGCTTCGTACGAACGTAACACGGTATTCTTCGAAGCTCGAACGAGAACATGTTTGAGAATGTAATTAATTTTCCCACTATTTTCATTAATTTCAAGCGAATGAAAGAAAAAAGTCAATTAAGTAAGCCACGATTTAAATTGTCCTTTTCTCTCGGGGATACAAAGTCATGAATTCTTTATCCTTGAGCCACCGCGCACCGCACTGGCTGATATGCTCAAACGAATTTTCGTGTGAGCACGAGCGAGGTAAGGCGAGAGTAAATTTTAATAAGACAACGTTCTGATGGTGAGAGGTCGAGAGCAGAGGGATGCTCTCTCGTTGCCGGAGCCAAGGTGGTATAGAACGAGATTGCTGGACTGAGTTGAACCGGGCGGACACGAAGCCCTCTCATAGCACGCGCTCCACGGTCCGAGCAAATACTTTTCTTCACACTATTTGAGAACGAAGCGAACCAGAGCGCGAGAGAAAGAGGGCAAAAAAAGGGGCGGGCGGGCGAGCGAGCGAGACGAAAGGAAGACAGAATGAAAATAGGGGCAGAAAACTAGCATTGTGCGACGAGAGCATTCCGGAGTAGGAGACTTGTGAAAAGCTTCCATCCCTTAACTGCCAAGAGCTTTCCAAGCTTTATTTCTCGCACTAGCTGCTTCGCCATCCTGTATTCCGTTTATTCCTTTTTCCACTGTCTTTCCCACTTGCATTATTATTATTATTATTTCTCATTTATCATTTACATTTTTTTAATTGTTTTTTTTTTTTTTTTCTTTTTTTCGCCTGGAAAATTGGTCTCTCTTCTTTGTTTCGTAACTTTTGGAAATATTGCCACTGTATTTTTAGCGAGGAATTCTTTTTACTCCTCAGACTCGAAATCCCCGATCGGGGAAACGAAAATCTTTTTTATCTGTTGAAATATTATGACAGTCGTGATAAAACGAGTGGACATGGGTGATGGAACAGGTCGGAAAAAATTGGTACTTCGCGAGGTTAATGGCGATGCTTGTTTCCTGGCCGCTCCCTCAAGACCATGACGCGCACGAAGCATCGAATGCTGCTTCTCATCCCCCCCCCCCCCGATCCTCGAATCAGGAAATTACTAGCCGAAGGAAGTATTAACCGCTTCTTTCAATAATTATCAAGTCGTAATTTTTTGTTGCTCTGATGCTTCGGAACAATTGACGATCGAGAATGCATGAGACGATATGAACGTTTGAATTTTCATTCTTTAACAAATCTTGCTTGTCCTTGCAGCAAGAAACTCCAATAAATTTGTCCTCAAACACGGTAAAATTCCATTGAAAATGGCAGGCCGAAGGAAAAGCCCTTAATTTATGTTGAATCTCAAAACAAGAGGATTTTGAAAATGGTAGAAATAATTACGTCGCACCAGGCGGAATGAAAATTTGTTTCATTCGTGGTTTACAAACGAGACGGGACTCATTAATGGAAGCGTTCACCCGGCTAATGCGGTGAAGTGCTCACATTTCAGTTTATTTTCATTCTCCGACAATTTCCATTTGCTCCATTATAATATGCTTTTTGGAGACCCGCTTTCTTTCACTCTTTGCAATTTTTCTTCGTCTTCATTCGTATGCATTCTTATCGAAGCTTACTTCATTTTTTAGCATCATTTTACCAATTTCACGCTTCACGCATTCGCCATAACATCGATCACTGGCTCCTGCAGCTATTTTGTGAAAATCACAATAAAAAAACGAGCCATGACACGTGCCATTGAGTTAAACGTGAAAGTCTACCTCTCCAAAAATTTGGAAATTTCGAGTTTCCCACCTTATTGAACAATTCTTCTCATATGGTAGATTTAATTTTGTGGAGTTGTATTTTCATGTTGACGGTTGCTTTCATGATATTTCTGCATTCGTTGCTTACTAACTTTTTTCGGTTTTAAACCAAGAGGATAAAATATATTTCCCAACCGGACAGATTATCAAGTGAGGAAAAGAAAAATATTAATTCTCCATGATAAAAATCAAACAGAGCCCTTGTACATTTGAATTTCGAGAACGAATGAAAAAAATAAGAATTCAACATTGTTCAAAAAAATAATAATAATTTTTTCAAGTTATTATTTATAGAATGATAAAATATTTGAAGCTTATCGAAGAGGAGACCCAGAGGGCTTTGGCATGGGTTATATAAAGCGGGTAGAGTGTTTCACGAAGCGTGTAACTGGATCCTCGCCCACCTTATTATCGTACGGTTTGAAATGTCTCACGGCGTATCTAACAACGCCGCTAAGGTATGATAATCTGCTTAAGAAGGCCCTGCTGCTGGATGGCCTCAGTGTCGTCGCTGGTAACCGGAAATGTATGTCGTCGAGCCCGACTTCCGTTGGTCACGAATCAACGAGTAAAACGTCATTTTCCAAAAGCATAGGCATACGAAAAATAAATAATATTTGGTTTATTAGAAAATGCCTCGAAATTGGGAGCGAGGAAGGATTGGCAAAAATGTGAAAAGACTTGGAAAGGAGAGTTTGGCGAAGGAAGGAGCGAAGAAGAATGCATATTGTAAAAATGATGAAACGCATGATCGTTTTTATTTTATCTTGTAATTTTCTTCTGTTTTAAATTTGTCTTTGTTCCTTCTCGACTGTCGGAGATATAAAACGCGTTTATAATCCTATAATACCGGAGGCGGAGGTTCTCGCTTCTTCGGCTCAAGTCTTAAGGGGCGTCGGCTTGGCATGGTTAAGGGAGGAAAGTAAAAGGTAGAAGAGGGTGGTTTTTTTTCGCCAAGCTTCGTAGAGGAATTCTTCTAACGATCCGTCTTTGTTCATTCGCCAGGCTTGTGTACCTACGTGTGACGACACTGTTCCACCCCCTCGTCCCTTTCCCATATACAACACTTATAACCCTGGTATATAACCAGCAGTATACCTCGTACTATTATAACATTCGTACGTCGACCGACGGAGAAAAAAAAAGAAAAGCAAATCCGCGGGAATACGATAAAACGATAAGGACAAAAATGCGAGCTTCTTGGAGGGCGGCCCTGTCGACGAAGCTTTTTCTTCGTTATTCCCCAACAACTACCGGATCATTCTTTCACATTTAAATATATTCATGATCCATTTCTATCCACAGGAGATGCAAAAAAAAAAAAAAAATGTCATCCATTTGTTTGTCGAATTGGAATTTCATAGAGCGCATCATCGTTATATTTTGATGCTCGTTTGAGCAAAAAAATTGGCAGCTCTATCGATTCTGATGTGAAATGGCGAATTCGTTGTAAATTTTCCGCTACAATATATTTTTTGGGATTTGGTCGGATGTTCTATTCAATCGGACGTACCGATAATGAGGAACTTGGAAATGTTGAAAATGATAGGTTGTTTTTTA
The DNA here is from genome assembly GCA_030522525.1 of Campopleginae sp. 14b. Taxonomy (NCBI): domain Eukaryota; kingdom Metazoa; phylum Arthropoda; class Insecta; order Hymenoptera; family Ichneumonidae; species Campopleginae sp. 14b. The sequence continues at coordinate 173,513 of JAPYYS010000311.1, forward strand.
GTAATATTCGGAAGCTCGCAATGTTTCCTGAACGTGAAAGCCGATAATTATAAAAAGGCAGGGAGAGCTAAGGGAGCGATTGCGAGGAAGCATGCTGCAAGTTTCAATTACGCAATGTAATTTTTTGGGCAATCTTATCTCTTATCTTTATGTAATGTGTACACTTAGTAAACGTTGGAGTCGCAATATGTAAATGTGTGAGGGTTGAACGGGTGGTGGGGGAAAGGTGAGGCAAAAGGTGCTCTTCATGACGATATGGGTGCGGCTCGCTGTCGTGGCTACTCTGACTAATGCGTGGGTGTGCCGGCTCGACAGTGTGCTTAACAGTGCCTTAAGTAATTGTTTATTACTATATGTGCGTCCTGCACTATCCTCATTTTGACCTTTCGTCCATCTTCCTCGGCAACTCTATGTTGGTATAACTCCCCCTCATATTGTACGACGGACCCCCAAAAGACGAAAAAGTACGGAACAATCCACGCTCCACTGGATACCTTTATTTTTTTTTTTCTTTTTTTTTCACGTTCCCTCGACCCTCATCGAGGCTTATCGTTCGCCAGATGGGTGTGACCGGTGGCCTCGTTCTTTTTCTCCCACAACTCAAGCTACTTGGCATTTTTGTATTAGAAATTTTCATCCAATAACGGCTCGACAAAAAAAAAAATTATTTTCACACTTTTATACCGAATTATTAAATCCTACTCTTCACTTCTGGTCGTACGCTCGTTTACGTGCTTCGTAGCTACGATGGTCGACTTTTGTTGTATTACAAGCAAAGGCCAAGGGAACGTTCTTCCGCTCTCTTTATCTCGAACTCAAGGTCAAGGTTAACCTCACGAGTTCCATAAAGCAGTGGATAATTCTTGGAGACCATGATTCCTCGGAATTTCTAGGATTTTCCCATAAATCGCTAAATTCATACGAATCAAGCATCAAATGAATTTCATTCGAGCACCAAGCTTGAGACTCGAGAGTCGGTTATCGCGCATTGAAGTAAAAAAAAAAAAACATAAGCATGAAAAAGACTCTCGGTTCGGAGAGGGTTGACGCAAAGGTTATTTTTTAAAGGTTATTAAGCCCTCTGTCCAACAGCCCAAGGGAGCGTAAAGTGCAAAAGAGAATGAGAAGTGAACCGCGCACGATCCGCCAGAAGTCAATTTTCATTTGGGTTTAGGGCGCGCCAACACGCCATCATATCCTGCCGAATGATATTACCGCTACCCGAAAACGTCGCCATTTCTTGGTTGCTCCTATGTAATATACACTTTGCAGCTCGATTTTCCGAGGAAAGCATCGCACTCTGTATCCCGTAGAGCAAGGCTTTGCTGACTCTATAGATGTTCGTGTTAAGAACGAAGGAAACAGCTTTCTCGTTCTTGCTTCGTCAACGCCCAACTTTCCTACATTTTGCTCTTTCGCTTCAGTCCTTCTCGTTATCCTTGTGAATGTTTACTAACGTATGACGCCTTTCATCACCATTGCACCTTCCACATTACCACCTCGTTCACGTCACCTCGTTCTCCACCTTCTTTTTTATCATACTCAACAGATTATTAAATATCATCGCTCTTGGTACACCGATTCCAGAAACTTTCCGAGACTGCATTTGCACCAGATTTCGATTCATCCGGGGATCATTTCCCGCTACGACAATATGCCGAGCTCCAATTTTTTATGCCCATTCAAACTGATAAACAGAAAACGATCTGCCAAGCGTTGAATACGAAAAATTGACCTGTAACCTCGTTATGGATCGTTGTAAAAATCGTTGACCATTTGTTGTTATATTTTCGTGCGGACTCGAAATAATAACAAGTTAAGAATAGAATAAGCTTGAAGGGTAGTTATGAAAATAAAATGGAGGAAAAACTACACACGGCTCATCAAACAGATCGATACTGCTCACATACCCAAGAAATAAAAGATAATTTGCTACGTCCATTACGCAGAGTGCTTTGTTTTTCATGGAACATAATGAAAAATGAGGCTCCATAGGGGCCAATTTATTGAGTAGTTTGCTCAAGCTCACATGTTATTAAATTCACTGCAACGTCAAAAACGCATACAATGCATAAACCTGGATAGGCTTGGCAATAGATATCGCTTGGAAACAATTTGTGAATGAAACAAATTTTTTTTTTCCGTAGTGTCTTATCGCACTATTGCCAGGCACGAAGTTCGGCGATGCCCAATCCATCGGAAATTATGATCCTGAAGCTTGCAACGTTGAGATGCAACGAAAAATGCTTTTCCATCAATAATTTATTGAATTTTGGAAATCATCGGCATTTTTCGTGTCTATTTAGTTTTTGGCTCGCAAGAGATGATCGTTTTATTCTCCAGATCGAATACTGCAAAATTCAACATGATTGAAACATTCATCTCGATGGCACGCTCTCGTTTTCCAATGCTGATGAATAATATTTCACAAAAATTAGTGCTGACGGCACAATTTCCAAACGCTGTCAGAATGATTTTTTTGGAGCAAGCCTGAAATGGCGTTAAACTGTCTCAACGAAACTATCGAGGTCAACGAAATTCGATGGAAAAAAATGATTGAATCTCCGAGCCAAATGATTGGCTCGAGCCGCCAATGTGACGTTCAGAATAATGGCTGAAGTTGATGAGTCAATATTGCGAAAATGATATAAAAGAGGAAGAAGGCGTGGTTCATGGGTTCGCATTGGACAACGAATAATATTGATCCCGGTGGATATGGAGGCACGAAAATCACCGATAGATCCGACAAATAACCTAATTAATCAAGTGGATTTAATTAAATTTGCTTGGTAGCCTCGAATTTGCCAAGGCGTATCATATTCACGGAGATTCATTCGATATTCCATATGATAAACCGTCTCTACGTGTATCAAAGTTCACGAGTATCGTGTACCAGTTCACCATAAGTATAGTACACGAAATAATATAACCTCCAGATTTCATACATACACATAGGTATTAATATAAAATATTGATATGTGTTGAGCATGCAGTCGGATGTCGGATCTCTGTTGAAATTACAATGCCGTGGGCGCACGCGAGTTTGCGTGTACTCGGATTCTCATTCTCGTTCAGGGATTGCTGAATCCGACTTTCTCCACGTACACAACGCGCACACACTCTCTTCATGACGTTTTTTTTTTTTTCCTTATTCTCTATCTATATTCTCTGTTTCTTTCTCATACGTCTCCCAAGTTTCACCTAACCGACTCCTTTCTCCAATCTAAGCCAGAATCGTGTTTCCCGCAATTTGGGATCGCCCAGAGAGGGTGAACGAAGGATAGTAGGGACGTTAGCAAAAGCCAAGCCCGCCCGCTCTTCCAACAAGAAAACAAAAAACTATCCCCTAATGAAGATTGACCACCCGAGACTTTTACCTTAACGTTATATTTTATGTAATTCCGAGCTATGTACCGGATGATGGACTTCCCCTGTTCTAGCCAAATCCATAATGGCACTCTTATCTTTTTCATTTCGTTTATCACTCAAATAAAATACCTTCCGGCCATTTAAAGAGATAATGATCGGCTTTGATCGAGGTAGTTCTTTTCGATTATCAAAATAACACCCAATCAAAATAATCCGAGCGGAAATAAAATGAAACTATTTTTAATCCAATGATATATTGTCTGACATCAATTTGATGAATGAATTATCGATAAATACAAATATTTGAGATAATTTATAAATTAACTCGTTGATTATCGTCGCAAAAATGATACGATTTGGAAATTAAGAGGAAAAATATAAAGGAGTTGAGAAAAAAAATGCGCACGCGAGGGCGGTCGTGGATGCCGGAAGAGAATTTTATCTCTCCCGTATTCTGATTAAGATGCTCACAAATCTTCGTTACACCTTCACAAGCCGTTTATAATAACGACGTTTTAGTATTATAACGAGCGCCAGGTGCGGGGCAGCAGGGTGAACGTCTCGTTTAGGTAGACGACAGTTTTCCTCAACAATGACCCGGTCCCCGGGCCGACGAAATTATTTACTATTTCTTCTTATTCTCCTCCTCCGTTTTGTCCGCCATTGATCAAATTAATGCAACCAACACCGCCAGACTGCAATTAGCAGCGAGAGCACGAGAAAAAATGTCAACGAATGAAATTATTTTTCTCTACTGGATTTTTTATGTTCCCTCGACTCAAATTTCATTGGCAAGGAAAGCCTAGCACTGCTGTATTAGCAAGCTCGTATAAAAGTGTCTCGGAAAACTAACTTTTGCCATGGGCTCGTGTATGGGCTGAAGGAAGACGATGATAAAAGCATGAGACGGGAAAAAGTACAGCAGGGCCATCGTCAGGGGCTCGAAGCAAGAGAGGAGAAAAAATTCAATATCGGGTTCAATCTCGAGCTTTGCGATGAGGTTGAGGTGTCGAGGGTCGGAAGGCCCGAGGGTCGTCCCTCTCATCTTTCTATGCTTTCTCCCTCACAAGCTATATACATATATATATATATATATTACTCTGTCTGCTTTAATTTCTGCGGGCACAGAAAACTCCTAAATAGTTTGAGGAAAACCGCAATTTACCAGCCATAATTATACCATCGTCTCGATATTCCCTCAATAGTTCTCGATATTATTTAATATACAGCTAATTACGGAGGAACGATGCAAATCTTCGGGGATGACGTTTCCATATTTTCTCTTGAATATCCCGTTGAAAATTTTGCTTTTACATTTCCTCGTGAAATAAATATATTCACACTTTTTCTAACTTTGATCCGAGATTCAATTCTTCATTCCAATATTCTTGTCACGTTCCATCTCCATGTGCTGCATTCACTATTTTTCTATTCTATTACTATGCTTTGTTGTATTTATTTCGAACATACTGCCAGACGAACACGAACACGCGGGTGGTTCGCTATTAAAATAGTCACCAGAACTGCCGCCGGACTACATGCCTGTAGGCAAGGTGTAACATGAAGGAACCATCTGCTCGACACACGTGGCACTGGCACGTGCCGCCAGCTCATATTCACGTATTGGTGCTCTTTCATCTTTTCTTATTTCATTACGAGTCATAAAAATCTTGCCAACTCGTAAAAATCATTCTTTCAACAAAAACACCATATCGAGTGTGTTGTTGTTATGACCTGACTGTGTATCTGGACCTTGGTCCAGGTAAGGAAATCCCTTTTTTTACCATTTCAAAAACAAACAAAAAATATAACGAATGCACTAATTTATGGAATCTAAATTGATGCTCTTCGATAATTACGACTTTTTTTTTTATCATTTCACAAAAATGGATGGAATTTTTTTTTCATTTTTCAGCTTACAGCCAGGTTACTTTTTTTTTCTTCTTTTCATTCTTTCATTCGATTAGTTGTGAATGTTTTAAGTTGGATGGGGGTTAAAAAGATTGAATTTTTTATTAGCAATTGCGCGAAAAGAAAGATTTTATTGGAATGGCGAGGAACCTGCGCCTTGTTCTCATTCATGAGCTCTATTCCTCATGTTAAAAATTTATTAAAATCGGTTGAGTAGTTCTCGAATGAAAAACAGGAAAACATAATTTCGCAGTAAAGATTAATGTGGGAAGGAGAAAAACAGGGAAACGAAGAGAAGTTGAGACTGGGGGATGTGATTAAAACGAATTAATGGGTAAATTGAATCGAGACGCTGGCACTCTGGTTGCTTTATTCCAAGTTCTCATTATGGCGACAGTACTTTTTAACGCTATACTCCGACGATCTATTTTTCCAAACGTAAAGCCTACAACGGTGCCGAAAACGACCCTAATCTTCTCTTTAGCATAAAACGTTCGTGGCCTCCGATAAAAAGCTTTTATCATACACCTTTATCTTCGTATTTTCATAACGAATAAAATGGTGTAGGATAAAGTTATATCCGGTGAGTTTCCGAGTTTCTATAAAATGGAAAAAAATGATGAAAAAAAATGGAGAGGCTTGTGATCGTTATTGCGATGGGAAAAGCTTCGTTTTTATTTTTTCCTAATCATACGAATTTGTTTGGAAAAGCGATTGAGGAATTCAACAAGTCATTAAACAAAAGAATTTTCGTCTCGTTTTTCGGTGTCCCCTCATTCAATCAGCGCGACAACTCTTTTTCATTTGATCGAGTAGCATTATTGGCTGGTTCGTTCAATTTTTCAAAGGACAAAAGAAAGTAATGAGACAAAAATGGAACGGCGCAAGGAAAATGGGAAAAGCGGAGAAACGAAAGAGAGAAAAAGGTATATCGTTGGTAGGAAATTGGGTCGAGCACTGGAAGGGAGTTGCTAAAATATCAGAGTCCGCGGAATACAGCTGCACGGCTGTGTTCAAAGCTGCGAAAAATCTAGGTTACCACCACGTTGCCACTGAATATTCTATGCTGACTGAAATTGGCTGGTGGATTCGGCTGCGTTATTCGAGCGGGTGTGCATCCTTTCTACTTTGCCCCCGTCCCTCCTCACTTTATGTATTTCCTTTGTTCCTTCCGTTGTTACCAGCAGCACCGGATATTTTCCTGATTTATTATTCGTACCAAAAGCTGACCCCCGGGGCTCGCTAGCGTTGACCCCAAACTATTATTAATTTAAGATTTTATAATAATCCCCATCATTGCATCCACGTTATTCCGAAAAAGCAAATAACATTTTCCCATTTACCATTTTTCGTGGATACTCGAATCCTTTTATTTTTCAAATATAACTTTATTTTCATACATTTTAATCCGATAGGGCTGCTCGCACTTTTTAACTTCAAAAATGGAATCAACTATTGCAGAAGAAATCTTAAGCAACAAATGGTATTGTAGTTATTGAATTTTTCATTGTCTCTGAAAATAATAATCTCGACTCGAAAGTTTTTCCCAAAAAGCAATCCAGCTCGAAACTCGTATAAATTAAATTAGCATAAAAATCCAAAGCGCGTTTGTATTACCAAAGTTTGCGAGGGCGTTGAGTAATTTTCTTCATTTCGAGATTCGATTCTGTTGGTTCTGCAAATTTGGTTTCTCACCGCTCGTGCTGACCAATACGTGTATCTGTGATGAGGAACGAGCTAGTTGGTTAACGATGCAGCTTCCGTCTAGTGACAAAAGAACGAAAAAAAAAAGAAGATTTTATATATAAGCGCGAAAACTGAGTATACGTGAGTGCGGAACTGCGCGTCAACGTAAATTGATATCGTGAACAAAATAGCTGTTTGAACAGGTGACTCGGCAGCTGTTGCCCAGCCAACTTTTATTCCACCCTCGACGTTTCATTTGCAGCCAACGTTATATACCGTCCAGTACAGATATCGTCATCTCTATACGCGTTGGGATACGCTGATCATTACGTGTTGGTTACACAAACGTCATATAGGGTAGATATGATTACGAGCATGGCCGTATATAAATATATATATATATATGTATATATATGAAGGAGCGAGCAGGGTATGGGAGCGCGTAGTTTTTGTATGTAAGAGGGAGGGGGTGCATGATAGGCGCGATAGAAGTGGCCTTGTCCATGCAGGTAGTCTCCCTGATGGTTTGTGCGCCGAGCCGGTATAAATGGGGTCAGTTTTTCCCTCGAGTTGGAAGCAGCAACGGCGACTCAATTTTCCACCATTTCTGGCAATTCTCTTAAGGGGTGCCTGAGAAAAATCAACATTTGTAATCAAAGCTAAGAAAACAAGCTATTTTTATTGATCGTGTGTGTATAAGTTGAAAAATCCAATTACGAGCCTCGAAAAGGTTCCTCCATTTCTATCGAGCAAATCGTCTCGAATTACAATATTTTTAACCACATGGCGCGGTGCCGATGTTTACAAATGGGCCTGGTAGACAACCTTTTTTTTTTTCATCATTTCACACCCCTCGTCAATGAAACAGGCGATTGTACTGTATAATCCGTCTATCTGTATAGACGCATTGAAAATTTTCATTTATATTGAGCGCTCCCTGGCTGATGAGAACGCGCAACCTATGAAAAAACAAACAGGCAAACATTTGAAAAAAACACCCTCACTCAAGAGATGTTTGTCGAGGTGTTCTTTCGCTTATTTCCATTGATAAATCGACCCGATTGAACCGGCCGAGGGTTCAATGCAGATGCGGGCTTTAAATGGAAAACACACCAACGGACTTTAAAGGGCAAACCTATCGGCCTTTGATACGCCCTAATCGATTACCCTTCAATGGCTCGACGAGTGTTGATAGCTTTTTTTTTCAAATGTGGGCACTTTGTTTTCAAAACAATTATCACCAACGATCCGTTACCAAAATACACATTTCAGCCAACTTTGTTTTTCAACATTTCAAATGATCGTATCGGCAAATAGATTTTACGAAACAACTTTCTTTCCAGTTATTTTGAAGCTCGTGTAATATTGAGTTTTTCCAGCTCGAGTCAAAAATCGAAATTTTCAATAAAGTTAACAAATTTTTTTGTCAATTTTTCGAAAAGCAATATTTCGAATATTTAACATGCAGTTTCAATTGTTCATTTTGTTAATTTGATAGAAACCGGTACGTAAATGCGACTCGCTGAAAAAAAAAAAAAAAAACTAAAAACGAAATTTTCAATTTTACGAATTTCTATCCGGCACTTTCGACTGGAGGGGAAAAAATATCTCGTAGCGAATGTAGAAAGTGCGATTGTGTTTCAGGTTGAGAGTTTTTTTTGCCGTCTGGCGTGACGAAACGACGAGAATCTGTGAGGATTGCCGACGAGAAAGAAAAAAGGCAATGAAGAAGTGAAGTCGCAAAAGTGTCGTTGCGAAAAGAAAAGAATTTGAGTAAATTCGTGTAAGATTCTTCGGAAGCAAATGTCCCTTGGCTGGCTTCGCCGGACGCCAACGTTCGTTCCGGAGAATGTATAGCAAGGGAAAAGACTACGGTGAGTGACAAAAGTTCGTGGGTTTCCTGTTCAATTAAACGAAAAACGGGAATGTCGAGTGTTACTTTGTTTATCTCTTTCCACATGTCCACGTGTTCGATCGGAGCATTTGATGGAATGATAGTGAAAGAAAAAAGATTCCACGGAACGAAAAAGAAACAAAAAAAGTAAAGTTTTCGTCGATCGATCGATATTTCGTCATTTAGTCGTTTTGTTGTTGTTGTTGTTGTTGTTGTGGATAATGAAACGCTCTGAATGAGCCTTACAGTTTGGCTGAGGTTCGTTCGAAAACTCAACGTGGTTCGTTGAAAAGGGGCTTTGCTGGGAGTTGGTGGTTCAAACAGTGAGAGTGCCATAAATAAACGGTTATACGCCGGAAATTCGAACGATCCACCAGCGACGCCGAAGCGAGGTCTACGATAAATATACTTGGCCACCGATAATGCTGGCCGAACTGTTTCTCCCCCTTTCCCTCATATACTCATGCGTTTTTCTTCTTCTATATGTGCTTGCCTACAGCCTGCCGGAATTCTTCTAAAAAAGTAGAAGGCCTCATAGCGAACCTGGTAGTTCAATATCCGTTTCTCGACGTTTTCTCATACAAACTTCTACATTGTCGATCGTGACGCCGTGCAGCCATTTGTAATTGACGCTTAGATTGGCTCGGGCGGGCGAACGTAAAGAAAAACAGCAAACAAATTGTCGGGAGAATTTGGTTTGCTCGCGATTATGAAAAATCATTTTTTTTTTTTGAAAAAAAAAAGTTTCATAGACCGAATGAGAGGAAAAAAATAGATTGAATTTTTAATCGAACGAGCAGGATGATCGAGTGATAGCAGATTTTTTCATTTTTGAAGTATCGATTGAAAATTCAAAAAAAAAACAAAAAAAAAAACAAAACAAAAATACGAATGACTCGAGTTTGGAAATAGATCGAGGATTTTTTATCGAATTCCAACGCACATGGTACACGTGTGTGAACTGTGAAATGAGAATGCATGAAAAATATTCCTGATGGGAAAATATCTCGGAGGGTGTTTGGTTTTATTTTTAAGCGGGATCGTAATAACGGTGGGTGTGCGATTCCGGATAAAGAAAGCGGGCTAGTTAGAGGCTCAAATTTAAGGCTGGTAGTGAAGCATGACACGGAGGGCGGTTGGGTTTGTGGAGAAGCGCTGTAGGTCGACACGTCCATCGCCATAATTTAGCCTCGAAGTTTAATAAGGTATGCTCCAGAGGTCGGGCTGACTCGTGGAGGGAAGAACGTTAACCATGGCTCTCCGTCGTCGTCGTCGTCGTCGTCGTCGGGGAAAACTGTCAATATGTCGGATGCTCTGAGTGATATACATCCGGGAGGTTCTTTAGAAAATCCAAGGGGTTTTAGCCTCGACGTTGCAGCGCCTTTTCCGCCGGCTCTCCCGGGCAAAAAACTTTTTGTTGAGTCTTGTACACTCGATACTTTAAACTTGTCGCTCGCTTTTAACTGGAAATACGTGTGACGAGATATACACGTCGGTGAGAATAAAGGGGAATTCGGCAAATAGCCAAAAATGATAACTCCAGTGCGCTCGGTTGCTCGCTCGTGCATGTTTTTTGCGGTCAAGCCGTGAGATACCGCGTTGCAAGCTCTCATCAAAGTATTCTCTGTTTATCACCCGAAAGCCGAAACGCTCGGGCAAAGCGCGTCAGCATAGTACAGTGACATCAGCGCGGAGTGTAAAGCGTCCAAGAACGTAATACCCAAGCCATCCGATCGCAATTAGACCAGGCTGGTTAGTCTTGCGGCAGGACGAGCCCACCTTTCGCAATTAAATCGCAATTAGATGGGTATATCCCTAATTATCGCAATTAGATCGTCGGCCTTAGTCAACTCTGCGATGTCCTAGGCGTTGGCCTCCCTCCGAAAGAATATATATTCCAGTTCCACCTGCAATTATTAATCCGATTGATAAAATTGAAAACACGCGTCAGCGTTTCTATTACCAACGGTCGCGATCGGCTATAATGAGGCAAGTCAAACGTATTTCGTGCTCGATATCGTTTCGGTTCAAAATGACATACACGATGTTTCTGAATCTCCCATAAAAAGTGTCAGGGCTCATGAAACTCTCATGTTCTGTGTGTAAATTAAAAATCCACGATTCGCAAGTTTCAAAATGATTGACATTTTCATTTTTTTTGTTGTTGTTGAGAAACAAACGAAATCTTTACAGACCGTGAGTCAATTGTCTGCAACGTATCTTGCGTTTACATCTCCTCATAGAACTCGCGCAAATCGTAGATACAATAAGTGAGAACCTGCCTCGAGCGATATCTCCAGAGGTCAAAATGCTTTGCTCCGAACTGCAGCTTTGTGCTTTCGATTAGTTCTGGTTCAAACCAATCGGGCTGATGAGCTCTGCTAAGCACATCTCACCACTTCGTAGCTGATTTCTGACCTGGCCAATTGAGATCTCACTGCTGGTAGAAGCCCCACGTGCCTATTGATGTTTATTGACTAAGGATACATATTCGTCTTCTGTGCCAGTTGAGAGCATACCGTTTGAGGCGAGCACACGCTCTGCCTGTTTCGAAGACTTTGACGAAGACTTCTTTATGATTTCTAAGGCACGCAACTTCCGAAACGGAGTTGTGATAAAAAATGATGGAATTCTCTTTTTTTTCCAGGGGCCATTTCCAAGGTTTACGTTTTTGGGGGGTGTCTGCGTGCTCCTGGCCGTTTGAGTCCCAGGATTATGGATGGACCACGAAATCTCTCATCGTTGACGCACTTGACGGTAAGTCAATCTTTTCGTTTCCAAAAAATGTGATAAACATTTTTTTTGAAATTTTTCAAGGTCAAATGTTGACGTATCGCCAGAATGCATAGGACATAAAGTCAGGACAAAATTTGTAGAGTCTGGCCGAATAGTTTGAGGAAAAGGACGCGATGCAAGAGAACAAGATTCACGTTAAGGTGCATGGATAAGAAGGACAGATAGGATGCACGGAACAGAGGCAAGTGAAATCGCCATGAAGGGTCGTCTCGAATACCTCTCAGTGGTTAGTGCCCGACCGTGACTAAATTATTATCATAATATCGAGGAGTTCGGGGAGTAAGGATGAGGAGGATATAAACGACGGGTAACACCGGATTCCTGGCGTTATCGAGCACCCAGGAAGTAGATTTAGGGGAACGAAGCGTAGCTAGTTCGTGGCTCCTGCAGCCACTTCAACAATGGCAAGCTCCTTCCATACTGAGTTCTCTGCCAAATGTTTAGCTTAGCCTCTTTTGTATACGCGGTTCGATAGAATGTGCGGCATAATATACTATAGGAACTCTCCTCGATCAACGATCAAATATCCATAACGTGTGTGTCTACGAAATAACTCAGTTTGTCTAATTTAAAAATCTACAATGACGACCTTACTTTTATTTATTTTGACTTAACAATGGAATCGTACGTGCGTCCAAGTCGGACAGGACGTTGCTTCAGCCACGAAAGTTCTGGCCCAAACCGTTCCGTGGCTGGAAAAAAAAGAGAAAATAATAAAAAAAAAAAAAAAAAAGCATTTTTCGTTTTTCATCGTCGTCACGACAAATTCGTCGTTTAATTACATAAGCTAAACAAATTGGAGGGATTTCATAGCTTCATAATAAAAGCTTCGGACAAATGAGAGTCGGCTAACGGCTGAAAAAGTGTCAATCCTTTCGTTGTATTAAACGTTGTGGCTAATAATGGAGAATGTAGTCTAGAACGAAAAGAGATCGGTCGTTATGGGCGACACGATTAACATGACGTAGTGACGTATACGTCAAGGGTGGCGAACGCACGAGCGAATCTCGACACAATACAATGGATTTCACTCTGGCGTTGTGCGTTCTCCGTCCTCCTTCTCATCCGCCTTGTCTTTCTCTTCGTCTCTCTCGAGCAAGCCACTTCCTGTTCTGGCGGTGACGGGTTATGCGGCCTCAGGAAACTGATCGAATTCATTCGGGCGGTTAATAATATTTTGTAGGGTCGAACAAGTTTGTTGACTCGGGCGTAGGGATGCCCGGAATAGATGGCTCTCGTGTTCTTCGCGTCTGTATATGATGTACAACTTAATCGTTATGTTTCACTTGTTTCTCGGTGTGCCACGATCGCCCGGGCTTCAAAAGAGAACACCCATTATTCATTAATTCATTACGAGACCTTAACGCACTTATATAGTAAAAATCACGTTTTATTCTGTGCACAATCATTGGCAAGATTTTTATCGCCGCATAGAAATATCTGCAGGATCTTAACCCTCCTTCAACACACGGTAGGGACCTTTTAGAAGCTTTGCAGGTTTAATACTATCCTCGAACATACCCACGGGACTTTCATTAGGGAAATTTACTCAATTTACAGTCCACCCCGCCCTCTCACCGGAAAAGCTCTCACTTCATCCCTCTATCTTTCCCATCCCGAGCAACTAAATCTCTCGACTCGTCGAGCAACCAGAAATATATCGTGCCTTACTATTCTTATATGCTTTATAATATGGAAACCTTGCTCGCTAAATTCACAAAGAAAAATCCGCAATAACAAAGACTTCCTTTGACAATTTTCCTTTTATTATTGCAGCCTCTATCTTTCTGGTAATAACATCCGACAGTATCAACATTTCGAGACTTACGTTTTTTATTTTTGTTATTTTTTATACCGACTCGGTATTTAAGATCCTGGAGTGCTCAAAATTTCTATTTCTCCCGACATTCATTTTCCTCTGTCGCTCCTGAACCCGAGAGACTACTCATTCAGGAATAAAAAATAAAACAAAATCAATGCGAAATTTGACCGAAGACAGATCAACTAAACTGGACAAAAAATTATGCTCCCAAATTTTTTTGCTCGAGGTCGTTGGATTTGAAAACATGATGCAGTCTTTAGGATCCGACATTTTCGGCCATTTAGGGATGGGATTTTGTCGGGTAAAAAACAAATGTTTGTCTCAGCGCGAAAATAAAGCCGATTTGGATTGACTCGTCGCGTCCGTGCGGTGAAAAGTCTTGTGTGTATGTTTGGCTATCGGTCCCGAAGGAGCAAGGTCGACCGTTCGGGAAGTTTTGTTTCGATTCCCGTAGGGATCGACACCCTCTCGAAAACGTTAATCGACATTATAAATTCATTCGACAAACAAACCTCCTTCCGCCAAAATACAAAGAGCTTTTGATGCAAGCATCGGAATTCAGTGGGAACGGTAAACGAAAGCTTTGAATTTTTCCCGATGAGCACAAATGATGCAAAATTGCAAAGAAATTTTCCTCTTAGACGATGAATACAAAATACTGAATATTTTTTTTTGCAATCATCAAAAACTGACGTACAACTGACCAAGAACGTTTTCCAATGAGCCGGACACATTCCCACACCTCGTGGTTGGAAAATGTGATCGGAAGCTTCGAAAATAAATAAAGTTGCAAACCGGAAACCGTAGAAACCAAAATGAGGCGAAATTTACGACAAGATGGAAATGAATTTTTTTCTGAAACATAAATCCCTACGAAGCCCAAGCTCCACAGTGAAAAATCTGTCAAATAAACACGATGCAACTTGAATCTTGCATATTTCTCGCACGTAATTCTGGCAAATTCGGAAGGTTCTCTCAAATATATGAGGAAGCTGAACCCAAGGGGGGAACCACTTCCTCCCACGAAGGGGCTTTGAAGTTGCAAAAAAAAAAAAAAAAAAAATATCGAGGTCAAGCCGTACAAGTTTCCCACGAGTGTGTTCTCAGTTTTGTGTAGTGAATAAGAGAAGAAAAAGATCGATGAGAAAAAGTAGAAATGCGAGGATGATTATCTCGTGGTGACATTTGGCAAATGAAAATCGACTTAATTCCCGATTGTACGATGTACCCATTGGATTTTCCATGTCTCTAGGTATTTTGTTTCTACGACGAGTGTAATTTGACTGTTGCAATTGGTGAAGAGGAGCGTTATACAGAGTTTTTGAAAAATGGCACGTATTAGATTTGGAGCAATCTGTGCGTTGATGGGAAGGTAAGTGCCCTCGGGAGCGTGGCTTCAATACGACAGTACAAGGGAAGCTCGGTAGATCGTTGGGTTGGGGGGGGGGGGGGGATGGGGTAGGAGGGGAAGGAAGCGTGGAGGGCATCAGGATCAACGTGCCAGGCGAGAGGAGCAGAGATAGAGGAAGATAGAGAGGCATCTAGCGTGCATGGTCCGTTAACCTCGAACCCCTGAAAGTCAAGCCCTGAAAGCCACCTCCTCATATCCTGGGAGGTGGAGGTTTCCAGTCTCACCGATTTCATACCAGCGGAGTGTGTACGCGATACAGCTACAAGTAAATGTGTATCCACGTCCATATATTTGTATGCCTCGAGGCTGATATGGTGGCAAGTCTGTACGACGTGCTACCAGTCGATCCATTCCAGGCCCTGCCCTTCCAAATCATCTACTCTACATTCATGTAACACGTTTCTAACGCGCTCTGAAAAAATAAAGTATCCCAGTCGTCGTCTACACACCGATGAAGTATGATAAAAAGTACCGAGAGGAGAGAAAAATATAGCTGGTGACAGTAAAAAAAGAAAAAAAAGCACGAATCTAAAGGGAAGATGATCTAGCTGCGGTGAAAAGGACGCACAAAGAGCGCAGCTATAGATATTTACGAGGTTTATTACACAATTTTCCACGAGTATTGTGGCTCGGTCGGCCTTTTACGAATCCATGGCAAATGCAAATTCAAAGAAAATTATATAATATACTGAATAAGAAGCTTCTCGAATAATTGGCATACATGGGAGAAGCTCGTGAGAGCGTTTTCGCGAAACGGGGATGAAACTGATGGCCCCGAGTGGAGTTATTCTCTTCATGGCTCGTTCGACATTCTACGATGCATCTAAAGAGAAGCTCGAAAAAAAAACGACATGTCCATTTATCTACATATATTGTGTTGCCCTATTGCTCAGCTCCTATAACTGTGGGATCTCAGTAAAAGATAAAAAAAAAAAAGGGATGCCGAGTAGGTGGAAGGTAGGATGTATCTCGTAAAAAGTACCCCCTTGAAGGCATTAGGCTGCAGTGGCATTAGCAAAATGTCGAAACGTCCTGAAACGACAGGTAGTTGAAAAAAGAAAGAGGAAGAGGGTTACTCCGCAAAGGAGTGTCTTTCCATTTTGCCTTAGTCTCAACCTCTCGCTCCTGTCTCCGTTGCACTTTCTCCTTCTCTTTCTCCTTCCCCGGAGACTCTGTCTGGGCTTAATGTCAACTCTTAAATGTCACGTGACCGTATCCCGATGGACGAACGACGCGGTACTTATTGTCTTGCTGAAAGGAACACGCCAGACTCTAATGTTCTCTGTTCTCTGTCTATATGGCACATTGTACAAGTATTTCCGGTTCGTCCTCGCACCTTAAACTCTGCGACTCGGATGGTCGTCGTTAAGCGACAGTGGAATTAAAATCCTTCTTCTTTTTTCTTTGCCCTTTCCTGCTCCCACAGACAACTTTCTTTCAGATTCTTCTTCCAAATACTTTCCAAACCACGTGCATAAAATCGGCCAACTGGCAAAATTGCCAATATCTCGATGAAGCCTCGTAAATTCTTTCGAAATTTTTCTCGTACTTTCATAAAAACCCCGAGAATGTCTCTTGGCAATTTATCAGATTTTTCTACCAAGACGATATTTCTTCCACACGTTCGTCAAACTTCTAAACGAAATGGAATTGTACCGTCGACCACCATTTTTCTTATTCGCCATCGAACTTTCCAATAAGAATTTTTTCACCCAACGCCAAAGTCAATCGTGTGAGCATTTATTTATTTCCTTTTATTCTATATTTTGAAAAATGTGGTTCCTTTCAAAAAATTTTGAAATAATTCCATTGTGCTTCGTTATTTTGTATCTGAAATATTTGCTCCGGTCGCTGTTCATTGATAACGATAATCCACAATTCATCGAACGTTACAATATTGGTTTTTTCTATTTTTTGAAATATCCGTCAGATTCTTGTGAATGTTCAGTTGCGTGCGTTTTGTTTTATGCCGATTTTATAGCGGCGACCTAGGAAACAGGGGACAAAGCCGGGCCACGTCAATGTTAGCTCCGATAAAATGTGTTCCGCAATTGTGATATACTGCTGCTGATAACAAAAACTTCACGGTCTTATTTACCTTCGCCATAGTCGTAATTCTCATTCGACAGTTCGTTCACATTGAAACTCACTCTTTACGCGAAATTAGTTAGCTGTGCTCCATATTCCGCATTGTTTGTGGTGGGAGTGAAATTTTAATGTCAATTGGCACGAGTTCGTTACGTGAATTCGAAACGCTTTGCCACGATGGAGGCTCAGGACTTTGCATATGGGAGAGAAAACGCTTCGTCTATGTTAAAGGCCAACAAACTTGGCAGCTTATTCTTTATGGTAGACGCGAAACAATCGACTGCAACGAGTCCATCGATCGTTTCTTCGTATGATGGACAAGCAATGGCCAGCCCGACAAATCGATACGTATTTTTGGATTTTAATTTTCTGCGTCAAGCTGACGGAGGGAGTGAAACGAGCGAAGAACAGTATTGCCACGAAATGTGGCGAACCGCAGGCTTGCGAGTGTCCAATGTCCAATGAGTCTCTATTCATAGCGGTTTGAACAGGCGTCGATTCGTTGGTCATTCGACAACCAAGTGCAATCATAGATATCCACGTTCCTCAAAATTTCGTAGAGCTTGCCAGCTGGAGAGCTTTTCTGTCACACACGAAATTTCGTTGGCAATGAGATTCTTGAACAACGGGAGATGGCGAATTAATTCGAGCTTCTCCGGCAATAAATTTTCTATCGAGAGAGATTGATCCTCGTCGATAAACTGTGGGCACACATCGATCCTCAATTTTTCTTCTACTGATCTCCAGTCGATAAACTTAACTCATTACCCTAATTCTTCGCTTAACGTAAAATGTTCCCCGTACATGTGATTATCGAATTCCAGGCTCAAGGAGCAGATGAAAAAAAATAGTATATAACGATCGTTCAGGTTATTGTGGGTCTGCGCAGCAAGCTCTTAGATTTCAAGACGAAAAGTGCCGGAGCGTGTGGAGTCAGACATAAATGGTATTCAACTCTCGGTATATTGTTGCATTTGACTATAGCGCATCAATTAGATCGGTCCGTTCGTCACGCGAAGGTATAGCAAGCTTGGGTGTTTCAGTGGGCATGGGTTTATGGTTGTATAGCGAGCTTAATCCCTGCGAACGAGTGAAGCCAGTGAGCAAACGACGTTCTGTATAGCAAGACCAAGTTTGCTTATGTTCGGCCCCTTTCGTTGGTGCTTTTGTGCGAGCACCAACGCTCCTAGAGGTTGAGCGTGAGCCCGGAATAGCACTTGTAAACATTATATACTATAGAGCGATATGTGCGACGGTGTGTTTGTTTGGGTGTGCATTATACGTTAACGCGCGCAGTGGAGTAATGTCGGTTTAGTAATATCGGTGAAAAGCCGAGGCGAGGGTTATATAGAAACACGTAGAATACAGTTTGGTGTGTACTTGGATATATGAAACGGCACAGTGTCTTGGAAAAGGAACTGGCCAAGCAATCCCGATGTGGCCTAACCAACAACCTCATCTCCAGTGCCCTTGTCTTAACTTTGCTGTACGAGCTAAAGTCTATGTTGCTGCTGTCTTAACGATCTTAATTTATGCTCGTTCCCGGAAGTGCCGCAGATATCCGGTCTCGTGCGCAAAGTATAACCCGACACTTATACCGCCTGGATTAGTGTCGACAGATTTGTAGGCCAATTTTTAGTGACCTACCATGTCAAAAAAGTGCTGAAACGAGCTCTCAAATGTTGAATATATTTTTGTTGGTTAAAACGTCTCTGGCAAGCTACAAATCGTTCGGGATGGTTAACGAGATAAAAAATAGTTTAAGTTGTTCGCGAGTATTATTTTTATGGAAATCGGATTAGAGAGCGTCATCGACGATTTAAGCAAATTCTTCGGATTTTTGATGCTTTGCTTTGCATTTTGTTAAATTCTTGCCTCACGCGGCTGTACGAACACAAGATTCTACTGCATCAAGTCGAGCGTTGGCAAAAGGTTAATGACCATCTAAAACCGAACACGGATATGTATACGAAGTTCTATGGAGGAATGAAACGGAGCGGTGCACGTTAGTACTACATACTCGGTGGTTGAAACGCCTGGGATTAGCCACGAGATTGCAAATTGCGTAATAATTTAGCCGACGAAAACGGCTGATTAAATTCCCCGGCAGTCCACGAGCAGGCGTTGAGCAACTTTGCCATCGATGCTTCCTCGAAACCCGCGGCTTTGGCATTAAACGAGGAATCGATATGCCCTTGCGCTTTGCGGTAACATTTACTATAGAGCTCCATTCGGAAAAGTCGTCCAACCGAGCCAACCTTATTTTCCTCTGAGAAACGACAGCCACCTAATCACCATTTTCCATTTCCTAACCTTCCGCTCCAGCATCCATACAATTCGGATGCCCGAGCCAAAAAAATTCAACTTATCATATTGAGTTGAATGAAAACAAATTGGAAATCGTTTCTATTAGTGAAATTCTCGATTTTTCTTGATCCTTGAGACTCTTATTAAAAATAATTAGTAATTTTATTGATTGAAATAAAAATCTCGATGTTTCGGTTGATTTGGAAAGTTTTTTGCTGGATGAGGACTCGATCGTGTATCTATATAATTCGTTGACCGAAGGTTTGGAGGATCAGGAAAAACATGACCACTGGTAAAAGAGGCTGATGTGTCTGAAACCCTTAATTAGTATCGAACTAATGCTCGCATAGCCTTTGAGGAGAAGAAGAATTACAGTGAAAGCGAATATAGTTGATGGAACAGTCAGTCCGTTTCGGATTGCATTTCTATCAGGTTTCATTTTATTTCACAACGAGAGTAGTTGTTTTATTGGCCATTCGAGAGTTTCAGGTTGAATTGAGGTTTCCTCGGTAATTCCTTGGCTGGAGCGGGTACGTAACACGTATACGCGTTTAAATAGCAAGACTGAGTCTCGGCGGGCAGTCCAGACAAATATTCGTCCGATATATCCCCGCACAGCCCCGTCCAGAAAGTCTCCTGCTTGATGCGCCTCGGAGACTTCGGGGATTCACTGATTGCCGTGGTTGCTTTATACTCCGTCCGCAGTTCGGTACTGCGGCGAGATGAATTACCAAACTTCAACACACACGAGAGTAACTCGCCAGAGGGCGTTTGTTGGCGTGTGTGATTCCAACAGCACGGGTTCGGATTCCGTAGCAATGTTGGCCGATTCAACCTCGTAAGCTGTACGAGACTTTTCAAACCTATAAATAAGTGTATACACATGGGGAGAATATTCATGGTGAGCTGAGAACTTTTGCTGGCCATTTAAGCGTTGTCTCCATCGGGCATTTTAGGGGTCTGTGCGACTGCCGAGAGAAAAGTGGGCCACGGTGTGAAACTTGTTTCCATGGCGTCCTCCCAGGAGGCGCTCTTTTCCAACTTGCTCAACTACTCCGGGATTCCCCGGGAGTGCTAGTCGGCGAATTCCTGCCTAGAATCCGCAAGCTCCGTCTTCCCGGAAAACGGAGATGCCGCCGGTGAAATTCTGAGTTCACGCCTCCTCTGTTGCCGATGTATTGGATCATCGAACCGAGCCACCAGAATTTCCTATCCATCTACGTCCAATTTTTTATCTCCCCTTCCGTATGTTATTCCATAACTTTTTCCAACTATTTGCTGCTCACTCGCTGCACGGCGGGATATTCTCTTGAAGCACCAGATCAGGAATATTTATATCTTTCCTGCATCCATGTATAGTGTATCGAGTCGTACGAATCCTCCTGTTCGCGTATTATCGAGAAACGCCTTAATCACGATAATTTTTTGCTTTCAAACCTGATTATATTTCTTTTGTTATTTCTCTACGTATTCGAGCATCAAGCTGCACTTTACGAAGCTTCCCATTGAATTTCCAATGATTTGGGCAATGTTCCGGAAGATTAGTCGTTACCTTGGCTGAATTTTAATTTTTCGTGCACGATTGTCGTTTTTGTTTGTTTGTTTTTTCTTGTCTCGCGATCAGAGAAGCAAACCTTAATTCGAAATGTACCGGAGTGCTATTCGTCACCGACGCCTGATACGACAAGAGGTGCGAGACCGGAATAGCCAAGTGGACGCCGATCGGAGAGACATAGATATAGTTATGTCTGCAGACAGAGGGACACAACTCGATTGTAAAGCGTGGGGCGCGGTGCGTTTCGCAGCTAAACGTTCGCCCAGGTCCGGAAGGGGCAGCGGGTGCACAGTTTGCGTACTACGCAGCAAACTCCTTCATAAACAGCAGCGTTGTGACATACGCGAGTGGAATATTTAAAACAAAACGAAAATGGCGCTCGAGTGTGTCGACCACCAGCATTTTCGTTTCAATGTACTTATCGCTCGTTGAATTCTAAACTAAAATAAACAGACGGATGAAGGATCGACTATTCCGGCCATGTTTGATGTAACTACGATCGGAGCTCTTGGACAAAACTACAAATTTAAATGGTGGTTTAGAGTCATCAATGGCTCGGCAAACAAGGCAGACGTTTTCAATGAGCGTGCACTTTATTTAGTAGTTTCTAAAATTATTGGCAAAAGACTGTATGAAACTGTCAAAAATCGTGACGCTTTTTCGTGGCGATTCAAATGATATTTTGCCGGAAGTTGTTTGCTGGAGAAGGAAAATGTTGATGCGAGCCTCGCGAGACATTAGGAAACTCGATATGCTTCGTCTTTGTTTTATTTCTCAGAGAGTTATATCTTCAACGAAGAGAGAGAGAGAGAGTTTTACAACTGAAAGAAAATCATGTGGAAGGAATGTGCAAATTTGCACGGCTTTGTTCAATTAATGGATGGAAGTGTCGAATGGGAAAGTCGAGTTGCGTTGTCCCGAAGCTTCCAAGTACAATATTTTATTCTCAAAGGATGAAAGGGGCTGGAAGAATCGCGAATAATCGTGACCGAGTGCGAAGAGGCCTGAATGGATGAGCAGGACTATACAGCAGCAGCAGCAGGGCAAAAGAGAGCTAGAGAGGCGGAGGGAGAAAAAAGCTTGTGCGCGAATGAACGAAGTAGAGTCAGGCACGAATAAGAGGATCCGGAAAAGTGGAATAGCGAGGAAATAGGATTCCATTTGCGTTTAATCGGAAGTGCTACTGGCCCTTACGTCGCGAAGCTTCGCGCGTCTCATTCTCGCAGTCTCAGTATACTCTCTCCTTTCTTTCGACGACCGAATGTTGTCCATGGCCGTTAACGTAGGTCTCCCTTGCTCTTTACGTAGCCGGCAGAGTTGCCCGTCCAAGCGAAAAATCGTTTGTTTGTAGCGAACCTTTCGGTCCGCGTGCGCCCTTTTCTATTCTTCACCCTCAAGCCTCGTTCCCACCGTCAGAGCAGTAGCTCTCGGTTCCTTGGATCCGGCAACTCGCAAAGTCATGGGGCTGCGCTCCTCACTCCACGCACCTTCATTCACTCACTTTCACAGTTTCTCGAGCAAGTCCGTTTCTCGCCTGCCGGCTCATCCTCGTTCCCCTTGCTATCGCCGGATAAAAGGAACGGGCCCGGATAAAGAGGAGAAACTTCGAGATGAATAAAAAACGTATTTCACGTCATACCGTCTCATCAAATGTTCGGGAAAGCGTTAAAAATGCTAATTTCACTAATTCACTCGCCCCTGAAAATCGGCTAGCAACTTTTTATCTTGCAGTTCGTAGACACGAGTCAAAAGACCAATAATATCCTCATTTTTATCAGCTTTTTGCTTTGCTATCGATTCTGCGCTTGGACAATCATAGATTAATGATAATAGCGAAGAGATATAATAACGCTATTGATTTTCTACAATCTTAAGGGGAGTTAACGAAACCGGATGATTATAATATAAAATAAGATGAAGTGAAGCAGACACGTAGTTGATGTGGTGCGAGACAACGGAATTAGCATTCGATTCAAGACCCATTTTCTTCTTGTCGCTCGGAAGCTTCCAGTCTGACGTAATTCGGGATTCACGCGTCGAAACGCGAGACGGTAGTCGAGCGGAGGATCGAGCTAGAGAAGGGGCTTGGCTTCGCGGCAGTTGTCAGGGATGGCGCGACGACAAAGAGGGGGGGGGGGGGGGGGGGGGGGGGGGACAAGACGCCGCCCCCCGCGGAGCCCCCCCCCCGCCCCTCTGTACGGTCGACGATCCAACGCTTTGCCTTTTCCTTCCTCTGCCCAATTTCCCCAGTTGCATGTGTCTCGGTTTGCTTCATTTTGAATGGAAAATTTCCATGCCTGGCTCAATCAAAACGGCCTCATTAAATCTTACCTGCGGATGGTTAGAAAAAAAAATGTATTTCCCATGGAATATCGATCTTTAGATTTCTTGGAATTTGCTGTATCGTCTGCTGCCTCGATAAAGTTCGCTTTGCTGCACTTCCACTGGCACATCGTCTTCGGATGCTGTGTCGTAAGCAAAGTTCACGGCTGCATGGCTGCTGCGATAATGGACAGATCTATGTGACGTTTTATCGATTCCTCGGCGAAATCTAATGTCGAAGCTCCAGAGCCAAAAAGAGGAGGAAACTAAACAACGTTACCCGCGCGACCGTCCTCTGGGAATTTCGTACTTTTACGAAGCGAGGACGTAGAGCAGGAAATAAAGAAATAAGAGGGGGTGAGGTAAGGAGGAAAATAGTTGCTTTGGAGGATTGAGGGGGGTAGAAAGGTTAGGCAATGCGTTCTGTGGTGGTCGGGCTTGGATCGTGTCAGAATAGCGGTAAGAAGCGAGCTCGCGCCGCAAGGCTTGAGCGCTGCTGGGAAAGAAGCGGCGAAAGGGAAGAAATAAGTGTGAGTGAGTTACGTATCGAGGATGGAAGAGGGCCAAGAACCGGGAGGAATAAAGGTCGTGAGGAGGTAAGATCGGAGGAAAATTCAAATCGATAGTGGCATGGCGAGTAGCAACCTCTTAAATTGATCCGAGCCAATTGGACACGATCCATCGTTCAACGGTCCGTAATGCATTGGCCCTTTCCACATTCAAGACTCTAACCTCCATCGACTATTTTCCCTCCTCTTTTGGTCCTCCTCCGTCACCTCTGCCCTAGCACGTCCGGATCCTTTGCCGTCCCACCTAATACACGTTCCTTTATATCTCTCTCACACCCGTCGTGTACCGTATCTCTGATCGTACAGGGCGCACACAATCTCGGAGCAAGATGGAAGTCGAGTGTCGTGTGCTCCGCCAGCATTCACTCTAAACAGAATGGAATCCCGGAAAATTTTTTAAATCGTTCGGGGAACCATCGACTCGCCAATTTTATGACGCCAAATGCGCACGTGTCGGATGAAATGGTATTGGTCGCTCGGGCTAACCCTCTTTTTAAAATACACTTTGCTGCATCAAAACGTCGCCATTTCGTACTAACTTCCGAAATAATTCCCATTAGATTTCAATAACTCTTTTGAACTCCGGATCGAGCATGACACTGTAGATCGATTATTTCTATAGAATCGAGTTATAAGTACATTCGCGTCATTGCATTTTATCTTGACGATGGATCGATGCATTAACATCGGTCAAACGTTGTGCAGAATAATTTTACTCATACCAAAGTTGGATAGACAAGATCTGGAGATACTGATCCCCAGGCTTTAAGTTTATTCGCCAAATTCGAGCTTCAGGATGAATCATTTCACTATCATCGCGTATTTCTTGGTCGTTCTTGCTTCGGTGCATCGCCCCAACAGCCGAATAGACATAGAGAGCATGAAAACGGTGGCTCTTCGTTCGGGATTACCGAAACTCCATTTGTGGTTTAAATATCGAACGTTGCTCGGGCAATCTCCCACTTTGAGATATACGCATGTTATATACCATTTTCAGCCCTTATATATACACGTATACATACGCTTAAGGTCTTTCTATATTTATATGTGCACGCGAAAGCTGCAAGAGGAGAAAACAACGATACGGTGTCATCCTCGGTGAAATATTTCATCATATAATCCAATCCATGTCACAGATATCGTTACACGAGAATATCGTACATCGCACATACTAAACTATGCCCCTCGTTTGTACTCTATGTAATTGGATAAAAATTCCGTACGATTCAATCAAAATGTGGTTGGTCATTAATGACGTAACTTGAGCACTTTCGCTATGGAACTGATACGCGATTCTGCTTCAAGGAAATCAACATTTTATAGTTTTCTTTTATGAATTTTTTATTTGTCAGAATATTTTGGTGAAGAAAATTGATCGCTTGTCACGAAATTTCGAGTTGATTTCATTTTAATCAAGCTTTGGAAGAGGCTGATGGTTAAAAGATTTTATCAGAATGGGAGAAAATAAAGAAAAATTGGAATAATGCACTATGGCGTGTAAAAGTGTCTCGTGTTTCATTCAAACTAATTGATTTTAATTTATTTAATATCAAGGCAAAGGACGTGCATACAATTTTGATTGGAAAATTTGTTTTTAGCATTGTCATGTTTTGTCAACGATTTTATATGAAAAATTGCAACAAACACGTTGCTCGAGCCTACACGGAACATGAAACACGTTTCTTTATCGTTTTTTCTCTCTTCCCATCTTCATTTCAGCGAATCCCTCCTCCCCTGAGGCTTTTGGACTTTTCAAGCTTTTCGTGGTTCGAGGGCTGTTCCTCTCTCTCTCTCTCTCTCTCTCTCTCTCTCTCTTGCTGACTGAACAAGTCAAGAACCTCTCCATCGTTCGCGCTCGACTCTCAAATCCCTTCACAAAGAATATTTTCCCTTCCTCCTCAGGCTTTCTTCTCTCCTCTCGAGTCGCCATCCTTTTTTGCCTCGTCATCCACGTCTTCCTTCTTCTTTCTCTATCCACAGACCGTTTCTTTATCCCACTTTTACAGCTTTTTTCCCTTTCGCATCATGGCCTCGAACTCTTTGTAGAGAGAAGCAGGAGTCGAAAGGAAAGAGCGAGAGGAAAGCAGAGAGAATAAAAGGACTGGCAAAAACGGAGACACAAAGTCTCTCGGTTCGGAGTATCAGAAGGTTTTGAGGAAAGGCGATAGGACGACTGAACGAACGGAAAAACCGATGAGTATGACATACGCCAGAACGACAATTAATCCAGACACAAAAAACTAATAAAGTTCATTAGCGATGACTCGGAGAGAAGATTTTCTCCCTTTTTTGACACACAAGATTTTTCTTTCAAAATGCAGCAGGATCTCTTTGAAATTTTAGCCAACAAACCTCGACCGGAAGTCTATCCAAAGTTCGCATCGTCCAGACGCTACGAAATTATTTGATTAAACAAAAAAAAAAAACCCCCTACAATTTGTCTACCGTCAAGATTCAATTAATCCGTGTCGAATTCATTCCCCCGAGCAATAAATTTCGGGCCAGATTACAAGCCATTCTTGTCGCACGTGTTTTAGCATTTCTTTCTCATCATTTTTACATAAAGATCGTCGTGTTTCTTGTTCGCGTATTTTCTTATTGGCTCCCAATATTCCGAAGTCTCATTCATACGGTTTCCCGTTGTTTTATTCAGGGATATATTCAACTGGCTCTTTTACCGGCCTCGCCTCATTCGGCTATTCCCTACAATATTCATAAAGTATCGGGTTTAGTGCCTTTCTCAGGAGCTACTTTAACGCTTACCCTTCTCTCTATATAGCCTCCACCCTACGCATCTGTCCCTGCTTCTAAATCCTCGTATCTCCTATCACTGTAAACTTTCGGAACTGCGTTGCCTGATGCGCCCCACAGTCTTTACCCTTTCTGCATTCGAGCCAACAAATTGCATCGAATTTCATTATGTCCTTGTATACCGTGCTCCAAAATCATTCCAAAAGCAACTTTAGCAAGAATCGAAATAAAAAAAAATCATTTCTCCGTATTCAAAATATTTTATAACAAAAAAAAGAAAAATATTATAATTTATGAATTTCCAGAGGAAAATTATTCGTGTTCATGTCGAATTATTAACCCGGGTCAAAATGACCCAGTGTGCTGTCAACGAGGGGTCAAAAAATTCTGAATTTATTCGATCGTACAATCAAAATTGCCACGCATACCATTCGAAAGAATAAATCGACTAGAAATATCTCAGGAATGTTCGTAAAACTTTGCACACTACATGCCATTCTTCTTCCTTAAGAAGTCTCATTTCTAATGAGTCACCCGTTGGGTAAGATGACGTATGCACTGCACGAGATACAACGAGGAGCTCGGCACGTGACTGTTACTGCTGCATTGTTCTAAGACCGAGTTTGGTGTAGCAACCGGTACGTCAATATCGTTGCACCGCTGAGATGTTGCCTGCACAATTCTACTTCGGGGGAATTGACACGACTTTCTGTACCGAATCAAAAATGCATTCCGATATCGAGACAAAAACGTTCGAGCAGCTATAAAAATAAATGAATAAAATTAGAAAAAAATAGTTTATCAATCACCATTAACACAATTTTTGGTTGATTATTTTCCCTCGGAGGAAAAATTGAACTTGAGACATGCACGAGAGTTCCTGAAACCAAAAGAGTTTTTATAATTCCATCGACCGACTGCGGTCTATGCCCAAGAACGAGACGACAGCTATACATTTTTGTAGAGACGTCACTTGGATACTCGAGGCATAGAATAATTATGAGACAATAATAAAATGGAAGCGATCTATTTTAATAGAAAAATTTCCATCGAGCTATTTTCGTTATGTAGTTTTTCCGAGTCTTTTATTTTCCATGGGATTTTCGTGGCTGGTCGTAAAATAGTATCGATCATATTGGCTGATCGTTATTGATTTTTGTGACGACTCTCGTGATGTCAAAAAAAAAAAATACACCGGTGATGAGAATAAATTTTATTCCGAAGGATGCACGAGCCAATGTTGTTGCCGAAGAGGGACAGGGAGTTTGGAAAAGGACGATGATTGAGCAGAATTCGTGGAGTCTAGAGAGGAGGGGGTTTTGGTTGGCAGTGGACGTTATAAATAATATCCGGTATATAGGAAGACGTGGAAAAGTCGTTTGGTAAGTTGGGGGCCTGGAGGAAAAGGAGAAGGGAATAGAAAGCCAAAAAATAATTCGTTGAATTACCTACGGTCAAAAAAACTTTTCGAAACTTAGCTCGGAGTGTAAAAAAGAAGAAAAAAAAAGAGAATACGTTATTATTTTTATTATTCACACGAGAGACAGGGTCGGTGAGCCATGCGGGCTTTAATTTTATGGGGACGAATACTTGTGCAAGTAAATGTATATCTCGTTGAGGATTTATATGTGTGGGAGTGTAACACGTAAGAGGAGCATAAGAAGAAAGAAGCCAGAGAGAGAGAGAGAGAGAGAGAGAGAGAGGGGAAAGCAGGAAGGCACGAGACATCGCATGGCACGCGAACATAGTCGTCGTCGATTCGTAAATTATACAAGCCGAATGCGGGACGCGTTAATGGAGTAAATCGATAATGAGTCGAGATTCGAGTGGGTCGAAAAATTCGTGCGTGTCCCTTTGTGCGATCGAGTAAATGGGGGTAGAAAGAGATAAGAAACTATTGTAACATATTAAAGCTAAATTTGACGCGGCGTGGTGTGTCATGGTAAGTGTATTGTTTTAGGCGCCACGTGTACACAAAGAAGATATTGTACATGGGGCGTTTGGGTTGCTGGATTTTCAGTAAAGCTCGACGAGGCTCGACCCTTTGTTCACTGCTCTTTAAAATTTGAGGTCAAAAATGTATAGCTTGAGGTTAAACTTCTGCGCTGACCTGAGATTGCTATAGCAAGCAGCAGGCTCGAGGAAAAACTTACGAAAGGATCAGCATAAATACATATTTCAATAAATATAGACAAAGTTCCTATACGAATAATATATGTGTAATTCCAAATTTGCAAAGCTCCGAGTAAGTGTGGTTCGCTGCGAAAACTCGAATCTGCTGGATCAGAGAGATGAACCGGCGATGCAAATATTAAAAAACGTTCCATTTCTTCTTGTGCGTGTGTCTCTAAGAATTGGGTGAACCGTTTACCACCGGGAAACTGGATCTTAATGAGAGCAGTGTTAAGTGACAGGCGCCCATATATTTCAAAGCATGCAGACTAGCCGCCCGCCTCGCTACAAAAGTTTCTTTGTGCGCTGTTCTACTTTTTCATTCCATTACGTATTGGAATATCAACGTAGATGAACGGCGAGCGTGTGGATCAAGAATCGACTGCTCGTGTACGCGTCAAACAAGTGTTTTTCTTTATCATTCGGAGCTTTCGATGCAGTTGAATTTTCGTTGGAGCTTGTGTGAATACCAAGCGCGAAGTACCTTTATCTGTTGACCTCATTACCGAAGGGAACAAAATCGTGCGTTCATTAATTTTCATGATTAAAAAAAAATTGGAAAAAAAAAAAAGAAAAAAAAGTAGATCCCTCGGAAAAAAGTAGAGCCGCTCAGTTGTGGCACACGCTGCCGTTAGAGAGCTGTACAACGGATGACGTAAGACATCCCTATTCTGACTCTCGGGCGCCATATGACCGTTTCTGTCACGCGTCTCCTTGCCCCTCTCCTCTCTCATCAAGTTCTCTGTCGCTAGTCTTCCTACTCGGATTTCCCTTTCCCCCTCGGGCCTCCCTCGCCGCCGTCCTATATCCGCGTCTTCATCTGCCAGCCCCACTCCTCCTGCTTCTTCTCCCTTCTCCTAGTTAACTCTCCTACATCGGCACCCCCGCTTTGTTCGAATCGCGCCAACGCTACTAGACCCTATCGAAACTATACTCCCCTCCTCTCTTCGCCTCTTCCCCTCTCCCTGCCTTATACATCCGCACAAATACTCACGCGGCCACCACCCACACGCTTCTATAACTTTGCATTAATGCACTCGGTAAGAGACGTATTCGTGCTTAGAGAACAGTCCGTCTCTCACTAAGCAGACGCTAAAGAATTGCAACGCCTTTACTTTACTTTATCCATCTCCGTCAACACTCACACATAACCTCCCTGAATAAATGCCACTCCGCCACCTAACCCGTATTGTACAAGAGAACCCATGCACAAAGGTGAGCCCAGACTCATCTTCAATATGTTCCTCGCTAGCCCAGCGCTTCTGATACACACTTTCGGGCACATCGTGTCCACCCAACCGTTCTATCTTTAATAAACGCTCCTATAAATGTCACTAGCTATCGCACAAATATTAATATACACGTATGAGCAATCTTCATTCCACATCCCATCATTCTCGTACCAATCTTCCTCTCTCTCTCTCTCTCTCTCTCTCTCTCTCTCTCTCTCTTTGTCCCTCTGGAAAAATACTCAAACATTCAATTTCAGGTGTTTATTAACACGTTTATCCTCAACTGCGTCTTTAACGTCGGTCGTTACAAAAAGCTCGTAGCTTTCCCGCGTGCAAGGTCCGACGAAATGAAGCAGTGAAACAAAAAAAAACAAAACACATACGAAACGCACAATCTTCGTGAAAATTCAGACTTTTTTTTACTATCCCCTGTTTATGATGACGCGGACTCTTTAACGATGGAAATGAGGCCAGCCTCAACGGAAATGGACGGATAATGTCACGCGCGGTCCTCGCCGCAAAGGCCATTGTCTCCGCAGAGCTATAGTCGCCCCCCGTAAACTCCTTTCTGCGAGTTCGTAACTCACTGACATTGGCTTTTACACTTTTTTCCATAGTTTTCGACTTTTCAACGTTTTATTCGGTCTCAAGGGGAGAAAAAAAAGACAAAACGATTGAGAAGCACATTTAAAAACGCGCTGATACTCGGCTTATAAACTTTTTATAAAAACGATCGTCTTATCTCATTCGTTCTTTACTCCCCATTCCTCGACTCGGTTATTCATAAAATGCAAGCAAAATTTGTTGAAAAATATATATATATATATATATATATATTTTTTTTCCCCCAAGAGATTCGGTTCTCAACGAGTAACTTGCCAAGCTCCACGCTCATTGGCACGTAGCCAGGAAACGTTTAAGGAGCATTATGTTTCGTGACATGTAAGTGGTAATCTGGTTTTTTGTCAAAAGGACGAAAATTGCATTGGAAAGTAAGAAAAATTCGGAGTAAAAATCGGTAAAATTAGATTGATACGATTTGAAGCGATCAGGGCGATCGGAACCGAGCCAGGCAGTGAATGGCCAGCGCTCAGTTGCGGCAGTTAAAAACTGGGACAGGACGAAGGATATTTTCTATTGTAAAGGAATAGCTTTTCGTTGGGGGCTGGGTGGATCGAAGCGGCACCCTCACTTGTTCGGAAGTTGCCAACGACTGGCGCGTTGATCATCCTGTACGCCTGCGCGTATGCGCCCCACTAGTCTTTTTTTCCCGATCGAGAAACGCGCGTGCGCAGATCTATGGCGGCGCGCGGTCGTGAATCGGGATTGCTCGTGCCGAGACTCGAAAGGGCATCGTCGAATAAGGATTCCAAGTCTGAAGCATCGATACTTGAGACTTTATGGTTGTTACGAACTCGTGCATGTGTTGACCGCTTCTTTGTACACTGGATAGTGCACGTAGGATTATCTATTGGAGTGGGAGGCTGCAAACGTGTACGTGAAACATTGGCATGTCCCTACGAGAGTATATCGACGAGCAAGAGCCGAGCTTTTGCGAAGCCCGCCGATCCTTTCCGACCCTTGGTGGCCTTTCCCCCTCGGAACAACGGACAACTCGGCAAGAAGGGGCCGAGGGAGAGGGGGCCGAACTCGCGCTTCTCTCACCGTGCAGCCATCAGCGTTCTCCTCTATATCTCCACCTTCGCACAGAACCTGACGACGAGCCACAGTTGCATTTAAAGAGCCGAACTGGCCGGAGGGCTCGCGAACGAGACAACCTAAAGAAAAAATAAGCCCCGCGTACGATATAAACCAACAGATTCGATCCACACGAGAGACATTCGAATCAACGCGTGCGTCGCCATCTAATTTTATTTTCCAACATTTAATTACAAATCATTTCAACATCCATGCAGACTTTTAACAAGAAACCGGTAGTATTCGCAATCTTTCTAATTTCTCTGTGCTCGATCAACGATGTGATGGACTCAATTGTTTTATTGTTATTTCGCGCTCAAGTACTTATTTGAGAATACGTGTGCGCTCATCTGCCTTCATAAATAAATAAATCAAACTTTTTCACAAAGTTTCGAAATTCATTGCAAAATCGCGACAATTAATTTGGACAATTTGACCAAAGGCCCGGGCTCAAAAACGAGTGATAATGTTTCTTCATTCCATTATATCGTTATAAATAAAATATCATTTATCATGCGAGTGTAAAAAAAAATGCTGGAAAAAGTTAAACATTTCAAAGGCATTCGTAAGGAAATGGAAATAATTAAAAAAAAAACGCGATAGAGACATCGTTATTTAACTTAACAAAGCCGGAAGTACGAGTGACGAAATATAAAAGACAATGCACGATACGTGACACGAGACTCCGTCACGTTTCGAGGGTTCACGTTCGGTCCAACGACTATACATGTATTTCTTATATGTGTGCGTGAGAGCGCGCGCGCGCAACGTTTTTTCTTCCATCGTTAGTTGGTTTCATAATTTTTTGAAATTTTTTATCATCTCTTTATGCCCGAGATCTCGAGATTCTGTGGAAACTTGAGAGGCTGACATACGAAACGAGACGCGTTTGTTTTTTTTTCTCTCTCCAGAACCTTCACTTCTTTCTTTTCTGTTTTTTTTTTTCAACAACGAGACTAAACAAGCCACATGGCAATCCGTTGTTCTCAAGAATCCTCAGACGCCTTACTCCCCGATCGCTCGTACCAGATTTTTTCATTTCTGGCCTTCCGTAATGGAAGAAAGCCCTTTGGCCCCGCCAAGCCGCATATATAACCCAAACAAACGAGCTACCCACCAAAAGTTTCGCTGTCAACGTCCCGCTACACAACACACGTTCACAAAGATTAAAATAATTCTTGGAAGAAGAATAATAAACCTGAGAATATAAACACGTTTCGTACGTTACTCTCGGATTTATTTATTTCTCCGAGCAAGATTCACGCGAACGTTTCGTACCAAACGGATTTCCCGTCATCCCAGAAAGCAACCGAAATAAATAAAAAAAAAAAAGCATCGATTATCGCAATAACTCGATCTCAAAAGGTGACGACTCGTCAAAAAGTCGAATTTCGTGTTTTCATCTCTCGTTTCGATTGCTCTCCGATGAGCTGCGTCAAACAATTGCGCATGGATTGCCCACCGCTGTAAATGAAATTCTGTCCGAACGATTATTTCATTCTCATTAATGTTTCATTTACGATGGACGACGAAATTAGAGCTCTCACCATCTCATTCCCAAACGATTGGACATTCGTGACTTTTTTTCAATGCTTATTATTGGCCAACTCACGCGATACCATTTCCGATGGTCCGGAAACACTGCAAATTAAACGGTCCATCGTTCGTTCAATTGACAGAACGAGAGAGAGAGACGCATTCCTCTTGATTCACGGCACCAAAATGCTCAAACAAATGATTATCGTAAACCTACAGTAAATGCCTCTCGGTCAATATACGGGAATATTTTGGAGAAACCGTACAAGTTACTATGAAGGATCGTTGGGAATTGTGAGGGACCGAGGGAGACCAGGAAACCTTAAAAAAAAAAAAAGCAAAAACTCTGAGCGATGAATTTGACTGGATACTCGGAATTTTTTCGATGAAAATGAAATCCGAAAGGAAGACTGACAGGGAAGTCTTATAAATGCTGAAGAAACAGAGAGTCTTTCGAAAGGACGGATCTTCGTGAATTGCATCAACGTGAAGAAATAAAATATTCGAATAAGTGTTGAGAAAACGGAGCCTCTGAATTTTCAATACTTGCAAGAGCCTGAGCGTTCACGATTCGGCCAGTTTCATCGAATCTTCGATCCACCGAGGGAATTGCGCGTGGGAGACCTGTCGCTCGGCGCGCTCATCCGTCTGTATGTCCGTCCGCACGTCGTTTGCGCCTTCGGATTGCTCGCTCTGTTGCTTCCCGTACGCGTCCAACGATGTACTTTCCACGTTTGCTCCTTCCGTCTCAATCTTCTCCCACATTCTCCCCAATATTTTTCTCGCCTTTTCGCGCCATCGGACTTTTTCGAGAGCAAACTAAGAGAGAAGAAAATAAAGAAAAGGACGATGAATACCTCGAGGGAAAGAACATTTTTCAACTCGTCACATTCCATGCATTCGAATTCTTCGTATCCGTTGGCCATTGGCGAGCAACTTTCTTCGCTTCAACGGTGAGTTTCAAATATTTCATTTCAAAGTTGCTCTGAATTATTTTTGCCATCGAAAACTCGATTCTCTACGAAGAACGACGGAGTGTCAGACGGTAAGTGAAAAACGAGAGCCACAAATTTTAAGAGTTTCTGTCAAAATTCATGAAGCAAGTAAAATCGCACCGCGAGTGACAATTATCGTTTGAGAAAAATATTATTTCCTCATAAATTTCGATGCAGAGAGACCAAAGTGTCGCTTGAAAATAGTTTGGCACAAATTACTCGATGCCTAACTTTAAAAATCGTTAAATAACCGCAAAGTGGACGTTTCTCCGGACAGTGCGAATGAGGGATGCTTAAGAAATGAGTACTCAGAAGAGAGGCTCCGAGCGCGCAGGCCAGAGAGAGCCAGCAGGGAGATTGGTCATTTTCGCGAAAATTAAGCGAATTGAATTGAATTATGTCAAGCGTGGAGTGTGACGGTGAGGCTGACGTCAGCCTGGCAACTCGCTGAATTGGCGAGAAATGCGGTTAATACTCGTCACAGTTCCTATACGTTTCATGTTTTACATATTCCCTTTTATATTCCCATTCTTTATGCACAAAATCCATTCACACTGCATGCACATTTTTTCCTATAGAAATTAAAATGAGCTGCTCTTGCATTGTTGCTTCTAAATTTTCCATGTAATCGCGAATGCAACCCGACGGGGAAACCTCCCCCCAGGGTTTCCCATCGACCCCTTGCTTGCGGTAGAATTTTCGAGAAATTGCGAAATTCATAAAAATTCGTCATCCCGACAATTGTAATTCTTCGGAAATCACGGAAAAAAAACAACAACAAGAACAAAGAATTTTTAATAATCGAAATTGTCGAGTTTGAAAACAAATTTTGACAATTTTTTTTGTTAAAAAACGAAAAAAAAGATGACCGTGAAATCCGAAAATTTAAAGCCAACTCAGCATTAGAAAATTACTCCATTTTTTCGTATTCGATGTAGAATTCAGAGATTCAAAAACGTATTCGTTTACTTATTTTGGTGTCGAAAAAACGTGGGGAATGAAAAAATTTGGATTTTCTCGGTGACTTTCCGTGGCAGACGAACAAAATGATGAAATTTTTGTTCATCGAGCTGTGATAGGTTTTCCGAAAGCCTCATTATTCCGGTTCCATTCGGAGAAAAATAATATTTCCCTGGGGACTGGTAAAAAATGAACAGTGAGTTGGGTAATTTTTCGATTCCGACGCGTTAATTAATTTGCTGCTTAATCATGTAGCATCGTTATATCTCCTAAAGTGTATATGTTGCACCCTCGTCCAATCAATTATCAGAGAGTCGATGTGTGGACTCGAGTAAGCAAGCCCAGATGGATATGGAATATGTTTACACAAAGGTTCACATCTACATTCCTATATGCCATTTGAGGGATGATACGGTTGGCCACGATTGTACAAGGGTCACGTAACATTATCTCGTTACGTCGCTGTTACATCATATAACGATGGCCAGCACAAATTAATAGCTAACGAATCGGAGATAAAATGACTGATTCAATATAATTCACAATTATATGAGAATTCGATTGCAATAAACTGTACCAACAGATTTTTATGATTCTCAATTCATTTGATCAATTAATCTCATTATCATTTGGCTTTTCCACTTTTTTTTATTTGAATCAGGACGATACTGAACGTTTGCATCGTTGCAAAAGGAGGAAAATTTTATTTTTCAATTATTATTTCGATAATTAATCTACTTTGCCAATTTTCCTTAATCAATTCGACTTTCGAATATGAAAAAACGTATGCCAGACTATTTTTCACAAATACTGAATTTTCGTTGCATTTCAACGATGTGAAGTTTAACAACATCGTTGAATCACGTATGTCATTGATTTTTCGAGTTAAATCAAGGCGCGACACGTTATGAATGTTGGTCGAGTAAAAAACAATATTGAAGGATGGGGACGACGTTTGATCAGTAATGATGATTCCGATGTAAAATGTAGTCCGAAGCATAATGTTTGAATTAATGCTGTACGATTGAGTAGAGTCGATGAAAATCAGACTAGCCAGAGTGAAGCATCGAACAATAACGCTTGAAGAGCCTACAGCCAGTTTTACCCCCTCCCGACTCTAATATATGTATATAGATAAGTGCATAACAAAATGCATACTTATCGATCGGTGAATGGACGAATGGCTCATTAAAGCCAATACAGAGATTCATTGGTACTGTATGATTGTCATTAGGGAGACAGCATTTTCTATCCCCATCGTTTTCATGTAATTATCAGCTGTCGTAATCACATTTAGCTGGGTGCGATTGATTACATCAAAAAATGTTCATTACAATTATTCATTAGGGTTATGGACAGGGTATAAATTATTTATTTCCAAGCGGTTAATCTCTCCCGTTACTCGTCCCTAGTGACCAGAGGAGAACGAATGTTTTGTCCATATCGAAAAACGCTGCTCGATGTCTCGGTATTTGACGTTTTCCTTTCATTTTTCAATATTTCAAATTCCTCGGCGATAAAATCTTTGTATTGATTTTCGGAAACTTGGATGCAACCCGCCGATACATTATTTTCAAATTTTCATAATAATTGAGGCGAATATGAATTTTTTTATTGAATCGATAATTCGAGAAAAAAAAATGCATGAGCAATATCTATAAAAAGATATGATGAGAGTTCGGTAGGAAGTTGAAATTGGTACGCTGACGGAATGGTACGTTTGAATACTGTTTGATTAGCCTTTCCCTTCACCTTCCATACGATATACTTGAATCTCTCACGGTTAATCGAGAAATATGTTTAGCGGTCCACTTGGCGCGAGCCCAGAGGGTGCACGTGCCTCGAGAACGTGTGTGCGTATCACTTGAGAATCCGTGAAGCGAATCCTCGCACGGTAGTGTAATACGTAGCAGTCCTCGCAGAGTGCTATTACGTGCGAGCACGTCGAGAACTAACGGTTACTCTCGTAGCTAGAATACACACGTAACATAACGTTCCCCACCCCATATCTTTCAGATTGGCCGGAACGCGCATCAGTGACAGAGATCCTCAATCTCCAGTGCACCGCACCATGCACGATAAATTGAACAAGTAACCTGAAAAGGTCAATTTAACCGGATAATTTCGTTCGCGATCATGTACGTCTTTGAATAATCGACCAAAAGGAACCCCGCATTTTGAAAAAGGTTAAACGATTTTAATGACCAATTCCGTTAGCATCAGTTTCAACCTTTTTAAAATCTCGTTATTACGATTCGAGTATCGCGTTGGAATTCTATCCTCTCGCAGCACAGACTATCCCCACAAGTTCTCCTCTGCTTTTCGACCGTTCATTTACACACACATACGAAAACACGATCAAAATTCTATTTTCACTCTCGAACCAAAATATCCACTTGGATTTTAAGATTTCATCGTCTATGTGCTCGTTCATATACGCGAACATACATAAATTTCCTATTATTAGGAGCTATTATGAATTTTCAGGGAAGTGGTGACGTGAATCGTCGCCACGGCCACGATGACACGTCGATGAATATTTCTGCTATTTATCAGTTCTTAGAAATAAGCGTTGCGTGAATTTCAATGATGAAATCGAAATAATTCAGTAAATGCGATCTCATTTGTCCAAGTCGCTAGGAACGCGCGCAGCACAGAAATCTTGCGGCATATCGGCTCATTTATTGACAAATATATATTCCTTCCGGAATATTTCCAAGCCTAAGAACAAAGCTATTTTTTTTCGTAGGGCTATTTGTTACCAAAGCATTGGCAATACGTCCGAAACGAGTTCGTTCGCTGTGCGCCTCATTTATTCCACGTGTGAAAGGCGATCGATATCTTTACCCGGCGATATGTTTCTGCACTCCTTACCTCACGAATCCTGCTACGTCTTTGTATCGACATAGTACAATGGAAAGTATTGCATTTTTATTCGCAATTGATTTTTTTATTCACCGGAATCATGAAAAATGTGAAAGAAAAAAGCCAGATTGTGGTTGCGAGTAAATTCTGTGGGAAATGACGAGCGCGATCAAGTCATCGGTTGGCAAAGCCCATGACCTGGTGGCGGTTGGGATGCCTGCAACTTACTCATAAGACAAACAACTAACAAGGTATCCAGCATTTAACTTTGCGGCCTAATTGCTTGGTGCTCCTCTTAGCAATAGTCGTATTACCTGTGCGGCCTGTCCTCCTTGATGCATCGATCGATGCAAAGCGCGTGGAACTGACCGGATCTCTAAATGGGGAGATGCTATAGATTCCGCAAACCATTCTGAATATGTTGGTCTTTGTCCCCAAAGGATTGAGGCTGACGAAGGTCAGACCTCGGAGATTATTACTCCCCGATGATCGAGGCCTGGATAATTTGTCACCGTTGATTGGAAGCAGTCACATGACCTAACTGTCAGAGCCAAACGAGAATCTAATGTCACGAATGCACCGACTAATAAGCTTCGTCTTGCTTTGCTTGGTAGTCGATAGAGCGATGTTTGACGAGTAAACTTCTCGAAAAGGGTAGTTTGGTGTTTGTGCAGAAAAAGGTTGAATGATTCATGGACTTGGACAGCGTAAAATGAAGCAAATCGCTGAATAAAATTGTTTAACCCAATAAATCGTGGTTTGCATTTTATTCCTGAACTCGACCAGTTCTCGTTCGTTATATTTATCGTGATAAATCGTATTGCAAGCTCCGTAATTGGCAAAGACAATTGATGATAATTTAACGAAACTCTAATGAAGGCACACGGGGGGGGGGGGGGGGGATTTGGAGCTCTGATAGGAAAAAGGGAAAAAAAAAAAAAAGATGTTGGAGATTATGTGACTTTGGAAAAAATCACAACGGTGTTTTATGTGTGACTGCCCACATCGTTAGTGATACCGAGTCGCGTCAACATCCAGGGTCATACGAGGTCAGAGGTCTTTGGGAGTTTGTGGCTACGACGAGTGTGGTGGACCAGTAACTATCGTAAGAATCTATACCCCCTGCTCGTACACGGAAACTCTGGACCATCCAGAGTCGACGTGTTATTCGTTGGCTCGTGTCATAAAGTCAATTGTACAAACTCCCACGTTCAGTGCATACGCGGTTGACATTGATGCTTGCACGATAGACATGTTATCATCAAAGATAACAATGGTATGCACGTACTTATACAAATATAGTAGGCTCAATGGGTTAAGTAGAGCCGATATGAAGTTATCGCAATGCAACGGCGACTGTTGGATCGAGAAATATGACTGGGCGCCTACGTACACGCAATGCACAATCATACCAAGCTTAACTTCTCTCGCGCGTCTGTACCCGCTCCCAGGAATGACATCATCGACAGACCGACGCACATATGTACGCCAGAGTACGCGTAATCTAAGCAAAGCAAGCTCGAGGTGTTTATAAACGAGCGTTGCTGGGCGCGGTTCAACGGAAACAGCTTTTTCATGACGATGCCTTTCTGTTGAGAATTTCTGATAGAAATAGCCTCCAACTTCTGACCAGCTTTTTCGATACGACTCGTGGAAACCCGGTGAGAGCCTTTTCCAGGCAAATTTTCGTTGCATTCGTTTTGCGTGTTTTTTTTTTTTCATAGCAGGCAAGAAAATATTTTGCTTTGCTAAAAATATTTCGAATCGTCAGGTCGATCTGCAAATGATGCGAAAAACCGACACACTCCTGCGTGAGGGGAATGGAAATTCCTACACGTTTTGTTGAAGCGGTCCGTTATCTTATTCGGGGCTTCGGGCCGAAAGACATTCCATTTTTGGTCTTTCAGCCGGCAACTCTCAGGGCTTTTGCTTGGTCGGGTATCGAAGGCTTGCGGAGAATCTTCGGTATATGCAAGGGTTGGGTACTAGTATCCGGTTCTCAAGCACCTAGTCGAGCGAATCGATCGATCCGGTGGCAGCACCCTTCTTCCATGTCCAAAGCGAGACAGCCAATGAAGAAAGAAACAAGAGAAGACTTTGTCTGGGCTAGCACGCGGGCCAGCCTGAAGCCTCTGTCTCTTCTGCTTTTTTCTTCTGACGCGTGTTCATGAAACTCTTCGTGGTCGTTTTGTGCTGCTGCAGTAACACTACGTGCCATATCGATGAGTGATACAAAAGCAGCCACGAGCGTAAAAGCCTGCCGGGGGGGGGGATGAGGAAAAACAGTCAGCGAGACAGCAGGTTCTTCGAAACTCGATGAAAATACACGCCGAGGCACAGAGAAAATTGGGATTCGTGCAACACACAGAGGAGACTGGTAACGAGGTTTCG
Organism: Campopleginae sp. 14b; assembly: GCA_030522525.1. NCBI lineage: Eukaryota > Metazoa > Arthropoda > Insecta > Hymenoptera > Ichneumonidae > Campopleginae sp. 14b. Next base: position 213,843 of record JAPYYS010000311.1, read on the forward strand.
AATAAATCTTAATCAGGATCCCCTTAAAGACGAGTGAAAAAGTAGAGAAAACCAACTATAGCATCGGATGAAGCCAACTTCCTTTCGCCCTTCATCGGACACACCAGTACTTAATTCCTTGATTAAGTGCTTCCTCCAGTTACGGACTTTCCGAATTCGAGAGATTTCACAAATAGTTATCCGAGTGCTCGCCGCGCCCCCCTCGATCTTTATCCTTTTTGTGTTCTGCTTTCTCGTTCGCGGTTGTTTGTATATACCACCAACTCTTTATACTTGAGCCAGTACCGGATCAAGCTAAATATTCTTTCCAACGGAATGTATATGCTCGATTATTTCGCAACGCTGACTCAAAGATAAAGTTTCACTAGGAACAAAGCGCGTTTCAAGTAAAAGGATGAATCCTCAAACGTTAAAACCGACTCGCCAAGAAAATCTCTTTTATCGACTTCTTTAAATCGTTTTTATCTCGTAGACCGTGATATTTCAAGGAATAAAATTTCATGAGATATACGTACGTAAGAACTTTTTGCTATATACGACCAAACAAAACAACTCGCAATATTTTACTCAATTTTTTATTCGTCATTATGGTGGAAAGCTTTTTTTTTTTTTATACTTTATCTTCACCTTTCTGAATCCAGCGCATTTTTGGTATCTCAATTGAAGGTCGTATCTAAACGATTCCGGATGAAACCGCTGCTTCTCTTTATCGTGCCGCACAATTTTTCTCATACGTTTTCCATCTCCCTTGATCGCGCGCGCGGACGCCCAACGCCGGAAAGCTTTTTGGCTCCGGCTCGAGTCTCAAAGACATTTCTTTTGCCGCTCACGTTAAGGCTACATACCGAGGTCGTTATGTATACGGCTTGTATGAAAGGCGCCGGCGCGCTTTCACAGTGTATTCTGTTGTGAATGACACAGAAGAAAATGGTGCGGCAGCCGGCATCAGGCAGACTCGAGTGTGTAGCAGTAATGCGCGTAATAGAAGGCATGCCCGGTATAGCACCAGTAAAGGACAACGGACAATGACAAACCTTCGCGAATGGTTATAAAAAGCAAATAAATAGTATGGACCGAAGTAAGATGACGGAGTAAAAGATGCGAGGATTGCATAAGACAAGGGGAGAAGATATACGCGAAGATGTGAGAGATTTCGAGTGCGATTAAACGTGGAGACTGCGATAGAATGTCGAGGAGAAGAAAAAAATGCACGAGCACAAAACAAGGTGAAAAATAAAATCGAATGGGAAACTTTGAACGAATTAATTAACGTGATTGATGAGGAAATTCTGCCGGAGCGGTGAGAATTTATTCGACATATATTGTTCGGCGTGGGAGTGCATCATGCACGACCAGATTTTTCCGAGATTAAGAGAGAGTTTCGGGCATAGGGAGATTTGAGGGATTTTTGTGTTGACCCATGGTGGAAAGTCCCTTCAGGTCGCCGGGCATTTATCCTTTTCTTTCCTGACTCTTTCACCATCGCCACTATATACCCTCGTACCAGCGCTTCTCCATCTTTATTCTTCCCTTTTTATTCTTCGCTAGAGCTCGTATCATCGTTTCGCTCTACGTTGCTCCTTCTTCGTCGCTTCCTTTTCTCCTATTTTCTCATTCTCACTCGTCCTCTCTTTTCCTTTCCTTCCGACGGAATTCTCTCCTGCTACAATCCCCCTGGCGTTATCTCAACTACGCCTTCGCGCTGATGACCCCCTAACCATGTTACGCCACGACTTGGCGAACCTAAATGCTTTTACCGTCCCCCGATCCTCCCTCCACCCCGGGGTTGCCACTGGTTACGCTGTACGACTGGCTCGCTTTCTTCTTCCTCCGTTCCACCAGACACACACGTACGTTCACATCGACACACATCCTCTTCATCTTCCTTTCGGTGTTTATTGCTTCCCCCCCCCCTTCCCCCCCTCCCTCTCACGGTCTCTCTGTCTCTCCGTTTTGGGCTGCTACGGTTTGCCGGAAACAAAGTAGTTCCACTGGCCACCTAAAAACAAGTTGAGACCCATCGGGGGAGCGTGTCACGTGAAAATTGCCCGGGTCATTCGGCACAGCTAGCAAACCGTCACATATCCTACGGCTCTGTGCGTTCAACACTCAAACCACCCACAGCATATGATTCGTATAACATTTCTCACAAGTTTCGATGACCTTGAAATCCCTTCGGGGGTTTCATATCCCTGCTCGATCCCTCGGGAATGCTCCACGGAATATCAAAGAATCACCGAACAAGGCAACACATTTCGTAAAATAATGTCACGTACGTATTGTACCAAAATCAACGTGTCTTGACAATTCCATTGAATCCGAAATCGACGAGAAACAAACTTCAATGTTTTCGAAGCATTTTTATTTTTTGCAAGAAAATTATTTTTTCTGCGAAAAAAAATGGAAAAAGCCATGACAATACTGATTTGCGTAAAATGAAAATGTATAATCCCGCTTAAGTAAATCGGTGCCGGCTTGAGTGAGAAAAAAAGAAAAGAATTTAAAAAAAATCATACAAAAGAGCAGAGACCCGGGGACGAGCAAGATTGACGATAACTCCGGAATCGATATCGCGACCGCGATAAGTGGCGTCGTTGGGCACGAGTCGCGTTTTGAAATAACGGAGGAACAAAAAATAAAGGGTCGTGCGAGAAGGATAGCAGAGAAGACGATTCTTCTATCTTTTATCCTCGCACCCATTCTCACCGCGTGGCGCTGTCTCCATAATACGAGCAGAGCACGCGGATTCAAATGGAAAAACGGGACCAGGCATTCATAATTCAAGCGACAAGCTTTCCTTTGTTTCATCGGTAGACGACAGTGACGAAAGCGACGCTGACGACGACTAAAGGTGTGTTTTCGTTTAACGGAATAAGAGAGTAGTCGCTCTTTGATCGATTCACCGTGTCTCTTCTATAACTATCGATACAAAAAGCCTTCGTGTCAATATGTTGAAAGCAAATCTATGAATTAGCATCCTCGGCATTCACTTCTCCTTATTATTTAACTACAAAACTCATGCCACGAACAGATCCCTCTAGCTGTTTAGTTTCCCGAATCAAAGCTTCGAAAACAACACTAATTAATTACGAATTTCCTTAATTAAACATTTTAAAATACCTTCCGATCGAAATTTATCCATACAATCCGTTGATCACACATTTTTATTGCAGGAGCTGAGAATTAATGGAAATTTCAGTGCAATATGTAAGCCGTGTATTAAATTTCATGAAGAAAAATTACCTCAATGCGAACAGCGCAAATTAAACGCTTCTTTACCTTCTCATTATCTCAACTCACTGAAAAGGCACGCCCTACTGAGAGAAGACGAAGATTGGAGATTTGACTCACGACAGGAATTTTACGTAGAACATCAAATAATGAGGAGCAATTAGTAGGTTTCTAATTATTGTGATATTTTCGTTACGCTTTAATTATCGTCGTTTACCCTAATTGTACATCGCGTATATACCGTGAAGGTGTTCCATCAGGTGTGCGTTTTATTCGGAGTCGAGGCTTTTCATATACATCGAGGAAAATCCACGCAGTTCTCCCTTCATCAGAGAAGAAGGTGTAACTTTTGTTGCTCTTTACGAACGAGCATTTCCGAGCAAAACTTGGAAATGTTTCTTGGCCATCTCTCTTCCATCCACGCAGCTGATCGATTACCTTAATCACAGTAAATGTTTACTGAATTCTAACAATAATAAACAAACTCCTAGATTTCAATCAACACTTTTACAAAGTAGAATGAAATTTTCAAACCGATTAATCTCGACCTGTCGCGCCGTTAATTTTCCGAGGTTAAACTTTGCACCTCTGGATTTCGCTTCAGTTCACCGCCCGAGTCGGCGGTCCGACCCACTTTTGAGGAATTCCCGTCGATCGTTCCTCAGCTCCTACGTACAGCTCGCAACCAAGAACATTCAGGCCCAAGTTTGATTGAAAAAAAAAAAAAAAAAAGAGAAAAACAACGTTATGGATCTGAATCTTGAGACCCTAGGGAAACGGAATTTTCCGAGTTAAAACTCCATAAACATACAGACGCCAACTCCACCAAGTGCAGTAAACCCTTATTATTCGAAAATCTCAGAAAGTATAACTATACCGCATAGACAAAATTACTGGCTCCGCGATGTTGAGAACTTCTCTAGACTGGGTCGCATGGACCACTCACCACGGTCCAGAAATTATGGCTTTTTCCTCACTTTATCGACACTGCTTACGTCGAGAGCAATTAATTCATACTTTTGCTTTGCAATTTAGCTCCCAAAACGTCAATTGATCAAATCCATAAAAATCTATAATAAAAAATGGCAAAAAGTGCGAAATTTCCGGAACGGAGAAAAATCGCTTGAATAGTTTGCAACTTTTGCCATTGACGTATTTCAAGTTGGACGTAAAAACTTTTGGCGAAAAATTTTCGAGGGTAAACTCCGCTTGAGAAGAAACTCGAAAACTTTGGAAATATTCAAAATGACTTCGACATTTCCGTGTCGCTGCAAAGACACAGTAGATTTAGTTGGATTTCTAAAGATCAACATTGACCAGAAATAATCGAAGCACGAGCGACGCGACCGAATATCAAGATCGATTGGAACCAAGCAAGTTTTGCAAACTCGAATGGATTTGTTTAGAACTAATTTAAACTCGTGTGCTCTGCGCTTTCGGTGAAAATCGAAACTCCACTGACCGACAGAAACAAAACGCGATACGAGGAAATCTTTTATGGGATAGAGCAGCAACTACCATCAAACGTCAATGTCCAATGTGCATACGGACATTCCCTATGTCGGCCAAGCACATGGATCATACAAATAAATCACATGAAACACTTGGCCGTCGGTTCTAATCCCGACATTAAATAACACGTTTGGTGACACTTTCCGAATAATGATTGCTTAACACCTTTGGCAAAAGCCCAAAATCCCGCGCACATTTCTAACCTGCATATCATAAAACTCATGCTTCGTGACACGAATTTATAGTCCCGACTAAACGAACCTTCACGAAGTCATTTTATCACTAGAATATGACAAAACGGTCTATATTTATCAAAGTCAAGACAACACTAGAGACCATTCAATTATGAAACTTGCTCAGAGCGTTATTATTTTTAGAAAAAAAGTTGAAATTTTGAGAAGACACTGAGTCGACTGTTTTGGAATAACGAGGAAAATTCCGAAAGCATTCGGTCCCCCAGGATGCGATTATTGGCAATCGAGTGGCGGAGTAATTTTTTGTTTCGTTGATTTTTCGCTCTTGAGTAACGAGCTCGGATATTTCTTTCATCATTATATGTTATTTTATAAAGATTAATCTGGATCGTTTCGCTGCAAGAAATATCATGTTTCCGATATGAAAAGAAAACAATTTATTCTCGCGGTGTTATTTTCAATCGAAAACCCATCATAGAATTTCGAAGCGAAGATATTGTAGGAACATTTATTTCCCACTAGACTTGAGATCGCAGAGAGAATTACGAATTTCCCCATGAGGATACCTCGACGAATTCAAACTAGATATCCGACTTGTTTTTTTTTGTTTTCTCTCTGTTTTGCTTTCCTCGCCCATTTCATTTCTATGGAGAATCTTGGTTGCTGGGAATTCATTCCTTTACTTTTTGTTTCCATCTCGTACTAGTTGGGATTCACGTTATTCTTTCACGCGCGCGCGCGCGTCCACCTCTCTCTCGCTATTTCTCGCTCCTCTATTTGCTTGTGTTTGGACATCCGGACAGTGACGTTCTCGTTTATTCTCTTTTACTCCTGTTTACATATCGTTAGCGCCCACCTGTCACACCTTTGTCGCTGCTCTCAAATAAAACCCTTATCTCTTTTTTTCGCCTTCTTATTCCTCGTGCCAACATTTTACCTTTCGTTGCTCGCAGTCTCCTCTCGTCACTTTCGATCTGCATATACTTATCTCTCTCGTTTATATCAACACACACACACACACACACACACACACACTTTCCATATTCTCTCACATTATGAATAGAATTCTCGTTTGGTATTCTTTCGTAATACGCTTTTCATATTTCCTTCTGATAATTTCTTCATTATCCAGGAAATCCGTTATCCGCTTCACGAACTCAAATTCAACAAGTTTTTCTTTCCTTTCTTCAAAATAAAGGCAAAAAAAACGAATAAAAATCTGAATTGTTGTGGTTATACGGGATCGTGGGAAATAACATTTCTCAAAAACGTTCAAGAAAATGCGTGCAACTCGAAACATGAAGCATTATTCGCGATATTTATCGAAATTAGACTTTTGGCTATTACGGAGACGCTAAATACCATGGTATGTCGAGGAAGTTGTCACACTAACGGCGTCAGGTGGGAATGAGCGGAAATGTAAGCACTCGAGGTCGTACGAGGCTTGCATGAATCACGTTTAAGTGCGAGATCGCTAAAGCAATTACTACGATTAAGTTAAAAGTCCCGCGTGCTCTTAATTTTCATATTGACGTTTATTAACGCGAGGTAATTCATTGAGAATGGGTAATATTTGCGACTTGAATTACGTTTTGGAATTTATCGGTTTCCGTCAAATTTCGAGCTTGCCTGATTCGAATTTTCATTTTGAGATGAAAAAATTATTCCATTGTCATGAGATCGCCGCGGCCGCCGAACACCACCAAACACACACTCTGACGGACCATCATTTTTTAAAGGGATTTTTTGTGTGCCCGAGAGACAGGAGGATCGTTAGATTTCTCGTTAGATCGTATAGAGAATGAGTAATGACTCTACAGCTGAGCAAGCGTTCACTCTTTAGCGAGAGACGACGGCGATGACGTTAGACGCGGTCAATGTGAAAGAAACCGAGCGGATATGAGAGGACGAGTGAAGGAACGAGGAAAAGAGGGGGAGCAAAAAAACGGGGAGTAATAAAAAATGATGGAAAAACGAGAATGTGGGGGAGGGGCAGCAAGTGATTCACCACGAGTTTCTCGACATACGTAACGAGAAACACACCGCGGGGAAATCTCGGTCGTTGAAGAAACACGACACAGAAACCAACTCCGATGTAGACGAAATCCAAACTACTTTCATACAGGCTGATTCAAAAAATACCTCCCAGACTGAAATCGATTAATTATCGTTAAAAACTCTCGCATTAAAAAGACGAGACTGACGATTGTCACTCTCAAAATTTCAATAAAATTTCTCCCTCCATTAGAATCGTTAGGAAAAAAGTTTTCAACTTATTTTCAAGGGCGTTATTCATATTTTACATGACCGAAGATAAAAATAATTGGAACACACAAATATCAATAATTTCATTATAAACGATCGTAAAACCGATCAGACAACTCGTAAATTTATGTCTCTTGGCCTATTCCATTTTGGCTTGATACAACTCTCATATCCACTGCGATGTTTGTATAGAATTTCATGCATCACGGAACGAAACAGAAGATTCGTTATATTCCTCGTAACAGCATCGAATGGTTGCTTGGTCGGATATCCAGCAAGGAATAATGTTGCTCTGGTTGACTCGGTTTTCTTCCTTGGTTCCATTATTCCCTCTGACGTTCTCGTTATCCAACGTTGAATAAACCCTCGCACAGCCTCGCACAGTCGTTTCACTCTTTTACAAAACTCTCTCTCTCTCTCTCTATATATATATATATATAGACACAGAACGAACACATACAGGAGAAAATTGTGAACGCTCTTGCATTATTACGTTCAACATTGAATTCTCACTTGCATTATTCTTGTTTCCAACAGTTGACAAATGTTTCTCGTGATGTACACACGAGCGCATTGTGAGGTTAAAACAGTTGCGAAAAATTGTAAACCGTTGTGCACGATAAGCCATCTTTTGTCATGAAAATATGATAATCAAGGGCTTTTCAACGAGCTATCGAATCGTTGAGCAAACATAGTTGCGTGTGAAAAGAAAACGTGAATGAAGAGCTTTGTGCTCAGTAGCCAGATCGTTCGAGAAGCAAAACTCAACAGCAGCCAACTGTTTTCACATCTCATAGGAATGAGAGTAATCATGAAGCCTTTTTCAATGCTGTACAGACTAATAAAAGTGACAATGGATATTCGACAACATCGAGCAAATTTTTAATTCGTGTTAATCGAGTCTGTGAGTGAGTAAAAATGAAAATGTATAAAATTTACGAATCCTCGTGTTTCTCAATCAAGCCAAAAAGCGCGGCACTCCATTTACCATTTTTTTTAAAATTTCTCCAAGTTTTCGAAATATTCGACGAAAACTTTTCTGTTGACCGAACGTTTGCTCAGTTCAACACGGGCAGCAGGCATGTACACACTCGGAAGGTGAAATGTCTGCTCTTGTTTACATATGATGATCGTTCTGGTAGTGTCCCTTAAGGGCTCTCTCGCTAGGCTATGAGTAAAGTGACGATGCTGGTGAGTATCGCGCATCGTTATATCACGATTCATTGTTCATGATGGTAAGTAAATGGTAAGTGAGTTGTAAAATAATATCTCGTCGTATTTGTACGAAATGTTAGGACGCAACGTCGGGCGAGCATGCTCTTGGGCCGAAGGAATAATCGTTGATGTAGAAAACATGTAAATATAGCGATAACCATAAAGCCTCATTCGTCCGTGGAACAATGCAGTGACGGATGAAGTCAGTTATGGCGTTTTTTCGCAATGACAACTCAATTACTCGTGCGAGGCGAACTCACATAAAATTACGATTATGCTTACCCGTGCAATTATTATTGCTCGTATTATAATTATTACTATTATTAATGGCTTCGGTAATAGTGAGAGACAAAGTGTATGGGCGCGGCGTGACTTCCCCAACTTGTATCGTCGCGCTGGCAACCAAGTTGCGTAACATCTCCTATAATCGACAGCTTCCACTTAATAGTCTGTATACGCTCGAGTCGACAATGATTCATGCATCCCATGGCGCTTGAATTACGATTGAGAGTTCACGATGTGCATTGTTTTGTCTAGATGAAGACCTTTGCGACAGAGGCTCTCAATTGTTTATTCAAACGCTCGATTTCATCAACGTAAGTTTCTTCTCGAAGCTGTTATCACTATTAATTAAGCTAATTATTAATAATGTTCGTTTTAAACTCGATCGATATTTCGAGGCTATTGGGCTTGGAATGCACAGTGAAAATTACCTTTTAATTATCTCCGCGTTTAATAAAGTTAAAAAAAAAAGAAAAAAGTAACAAAAATACTCTCTGAACGACTCTAATTCAATTGGGTTGAGTAATTAAGCTAATCAAGTTAACTGCTCGCTATTCTCGCTGCGTATTACGCTTTCCCGATGAGCAAAAAAGCCTCGACTTCATATTGGAATCGTAAAAAAATATAATAATCAGTGTATCATGTATTGGATATTGGATTTCTATGTCTAGCTTCCTCCTACACGGTGCGTATGCTCAGATGTAATTAGACTCGATGCTCGAAGGCTCGGCAGATAAAATCAAACGAGAAAAATGATAAAAAGTAGGAGAAATATTAATGCACGAAGCTGCAAGAGGAAAGCTAGTCAGTTCCAATATCGCCAACGACTTTGACATGAATAATAGAGTATTATGTAGCGCGCGGTATCGCAACGCCAAGAGATCGTATAATAATTGTAACATGTGGGTGCCTTGCCAAGGGCAACTGGACTCTGTTGCAACTTCGTAATTCAACGCTGTGTTTGCTCTCTCCCCTCCGGTCTCCAATGCTCTCGTTGTGCAGGTATTTTTACACCGCGATTGCAACTCCTTTACATCGTAATTCAAGCGTAATTGCAAAACAAAACAAAAAACCCCCTTAACAATTATACTTGATTGAGGAAATGATTTTTTTTGTTTGTTCACATTGCACGATCCAAGAATATTCCGCAAAAAATCTCAATTATACGCTTCACGTGTAATATCGAGTATCGAATTCCATTAAAAAAACATCCGAGTCTTAGGCAATTGCATCCTGCTCGCCTTTTCACCCTCAGACTCATCGTCACGATTTCGTCGTGTCCCTCAAAATGCTCCTTTCCAGAGCATACGTCAATTTAAAATTAACAAATACTCATGAAAAGGATCAGAATCGATGTGTATTCAAATAGGAAATTATTTCAGAAGATTTATGAACAATATATTGATAATTCAGGAGATTTTTCAAAGTCCGTATTAAAATGAAGAATTTAAAAACGCAGTACGTATTAAAAGGGATATCAGGGTCAACACTGTTCCGCTCGAGGAATAATACGACAGCCACGTCTATATCTTGCCATAACCCACACGCATACGTGTCAAAATTGAGTATGCAGTCTAGTGCATAATGCACGATGTAGCCACGCACGGATGGGCAAAAAAAGTGAAATGACTGATCACTCAGCCTCGACGACTATATGGATCGTAATGATAATAACAAAGATCACGTAACAACGCACTGACGAGATAGACTCCAAGCTATTCTCGAATTTGATCGAAATAATAGTCACGAAATCAGATTGCAATAGTTATAGAGATAGATACAAATAGCTAAACAAATGACTGTGATCGAGCTATTGTTCTGTGTATGTAATGTTGCACATGACGAATGTGAGTCATCGAGCAATAGCTCCAATGTCTCGTTGGCACGTTCCAACTAATCTATGATCTTGTCGGTACTCCATATGGAATTACATACATGTCCTGGTAACATCGATACCTGAGTTTTATGCGAATTATAAATAAAAATACACAGTATTTAAATCGATAAGTTTGAATCGACGTTAACAAAAGAGATATGAAGACTTATTTTTAATAAATAATCGAGCTCTATATTGACATCGAACAAATTCGATGTGGTCCAAAAATGCATCGTTGGAGTGCAACGGGATTCATTAATTTATTAAATTTTTCTGTGAGCAGAGCCAAAAATAAAACTGCAGTGAGTGTGTAGGACAATTTTTGCGAATAAAAAATTGAACGTCGAATAAATATTTGGATGATTCGAAAAATATTGAAAAAATGGTGAATCCTTCGGCAAGGATATCACTGAGGAATAAATTCGAAAGATAATCTCGATTGCACAATGCTTAAAATAGGAACAAGACTGATGATTAAATTATCATGAGCTCTCGGTATGGCACTTGTACGATAACGATCTGGTGCAGTGCCTCTATGACGGATGGGAGGTCGTAGTGAGCTAAAAAGAGGAAGGAGAAAGGTTGACAACTGAGCCCGAGTTTAAACCAGAAGGGTGGATGTAATTTTAGCCTCGAGTGCCGAAGGACGGAGTGATTGCTTTCGTAACTTCTATTGCTTCTCAAAGCTTGATGCTCCTCCTCAAAAGTGATGTTTCTCCGATGCAAACTGGGCGCGGGGCTTTGGTTTATCTCGAAGAGAAACAGACGTTGCGTGCGCCTCGAGATGCAACAGAAAGCACGGAGAGTATAGCAACCCCGTTAGCTGGCAACATGCGCTCCGCACTCCTACTTTTATCTCTCTCGTCATTCAACCTAAAGTTTATTATAAACTGCTTAAAACGTATAGTGCAACGAGATGAGAGCAAAAGTTGTAGCTGCTTGTGTCTTTTGGAAATAAACTTGGGCTGTATAAGCTGTGGCGAGTAACGACTTCCGGAATGGTTACCACAACCGGTGAGAACTATTTATGTAGGATCCGCTGCGAGATGATTGGTGCAACGTCTCGCGTATTAAGTCTGTCGACACTCGGTACGAAGAGCTAATTAAATTTGTCCGAGAATCAAACGGGTGACGTTACGAATTAATATGACGAGAGATTTATCGGACGTTGACTCCGATACAAAGAAAAAAATGGTAAACGTGTGAAAAAAGTTTTTGCCATGTGTACAAAGTTCTCGCAGGTATACGTTCTGGAATGTTGGATATAGTTGCTTAATTAAGGAACGTTGAAAATTTATGTGAATAAAAAAGGATTCAGAAGGCAGTGTCGGTGCGGGCACGTGCCAGTGGCAATTCCATCCAGACGTACTGGTTTGAGGAACCGAGCGAAAGAAACCTTCGAGGCTTCACCTGTTGTTCATGGCAGGTGCCCTCGAACTTACGAACCGTTGACTAACTCGCCTTTCCCCATGTGTTTGTTACGCTCTCTCGTATATTCCGTGGACATCTTTGTGTGTGTGGTATTAAACCCGCCGATGTAGGGAACCGGCAACCCAACGTGGCAGAAAGCTCGATCTTGGACATTAGTAGAGTGTAACTAGGATTGGATTTGACTCGAAGAGTCTTTGTTCGGGTCCAGTGGATTGGCAATCGACGAAAACGCGTCGAGCATAAAGGCAGGGTAGAAAGGAAATAATCAGCAGTCCCGCATGACACGGCACAGGTGGTCAGCCAGGCGATATGCTTGACGTCCAGACCACTTTTATTCTTATTTTTATTTATTCCCAACCGTACGATGCGTCGTAAACGTTCAAGCTGTAGCTTGATGTGTTCAACGGAAACGACCAACGAATGAGGCCTCGAATCCACTCGAGACTCTTGCATAATTAAAATATAGACCCAACTTCTTAAAATGATCGTTTTGCTTATTTGATCAAATTATTACGAACGAAAAATGTGTAACGTGAGTTGAACCGAGGCTATGGCATCATAGCAGGTAATCCGAAAGCCCCATCAAGCCTGGGCAGCGTTTAAACGGGGACTCGATTAGATTAACTCCAGACTCCCTTGTGTCCGGAAGTCGTTCCGTGCGATAACGACGCAGAGGACAAAAACGGAGCTCACAAACACCAAATTTTCGTTTTTTTGAGCCAACCAACCGTCTACATGTAAAGAGAATACTTTATTTTACGATCCCGTTACCTTGTGCTCGTCTTCGTAGCATTTTTACATTCCTCGCAAATTTTACATTCCAATTTATTATTCTTCGTACGAAACTTTCGTGTGTTCTAAGCTCGAACTTTGTTTTGTCTTTCAGAAATTCTTGGCTGCTCCTCTCGACGATGTTTCATGGATTTTCAATCGTGGTAAGTTCTGACTCGGTAACTTCCGCAATACACAATCACAGAGGGCCAGAATCGCATACACGAAACGATATTATATACTTACCCTCGATCCTCACGAGCTCGGTATGCATTTGAGTCCTTGAAATTTCGTTGTAACGGAATATTCGCAACGGCAAATTTGGTGAATAGGATTGCCACGAGAGGAGGTGTTCTCGAGGATTGCATCCATGTCCGTAACTGGAGGAATCGACCAAATTCACTAACATGCCAAGAGAGAGAGAGAGGGAGAGAGATAATGCAAGAGGGAGTTAGAGACGCTCAGGTTAGAGGGAGTCCTTCTGGTGTATAGCCTCGAACACAACGCACGGTGTAACACACTGTGTCGCTTCTGTGATTGGTCAAGTCGCCTATGCATATGCATAAGCGGACTATGCAAATTTTGGTGGCTCGTTCGTGGGAGGAAGATTGCAAGTGCTTGGCTGAATACGAACCAAGGCCATCGCTTCAAGCCCTGAAATATAATTTCTACCATTGATATAAATTTAAAAGGCGAATATTGCGGATAGAAATATATTGGTGCACGTAAATAAATATCGTGGGTGGTGTGTTGTTCTCCAATGCATAGAATATCAATAATATTTATAATAAAAATAGGTTGAAGCACTTGGGGTATATTGGGAACTGAAATTCCGAGGGATAATGCACAATTCGTATGAGCACACGAACCACAATCCATGGGTTACCTCATCCGGCTACACTATACACATAATACTAATGACGCGGGTCATTTGCGTTTTCATGAAATATTCATCGATCACAAATAATCATGTAGAGACTATGCTCGCGTATTATCGTATGTCTATATGAGTTTTCGCTCGGCATACATGCCAAGTATACGAGGAGACAGAATTCGATCAATTTCTCATCGTTCGATAATCCGAATGCGGGCTAACGCCGTCCATACTACAAAGCAATATAACGAGCAGTTGCCTTTCCGTCCTTAATCCAGCATAAACTCCGATAAGACTCGGATTTTCATGGTATCCATCAAAAACCAGAAGAATTGGGAAAATAACGAAAATATATATTCGAAAGGGAATAAACTGGTTTTAATTAATTCGAAAATATTCGGACAATTAATTTTTTCAAAGTCGAGTCGTTATTTATCGTGGCTGGGAGAGAACGAGAATGAAAACAGGTTCGAAGTGGTGAGAAATGATGCGAAACGAGGCCCGATCGTATCAAACCTATATAACGGGCGTTGAGTGGATGGATCCCCAAAGGTTTGCACAAACGAATATAGTGAGAAAAGGTGAGTTGTGCGAGTCCTTTGTACGACGCGTGCGAATGGCAATGCAGGGGCCTAGAGAATGGAAACGTACGAGGAGATAGAGTGAGAAATATATATGCCAGTTGTATATACATATAAAGGTTGCCGGGCTAGGGAGAGGGCAAATTTTAATTGGATTTAAAGCCGGCTCTATACCGCTGTGCGCTTCCACCAGGACTGTTGGCTGCTCTTCCTACTGCTGGCTCTCTCTCAGCTCCCGTTCGAAATAAAAGCTCACCGCGCGGGTGCTGCACGCTTCGCGTACTGGTCTCGGCAACGCGCGCTACCAGCAGTACCGTTCCTGGTATTATCCGAAGCGCAGGGCGCCAGCAGCACTTCACGTAACTATACGACGACAAAAGCCCTCTGAATTTTTAACTTTTTATCTTTTTTTTTCTTTATCCTTGAACCAACGAATTTTATCCAATCATGTTAGTTTGACTTTTCAACTTTTCGTAATACCAACAGCTCATTTCGTCGGTGATACCATAAGGACCATCATCAATTTGTTTTTCAATTCGAAATCAAACGGTTAAAATCTCACGGGGGCTTCGCGATCTTCTTCTTTCTCGTTGGATATTCAACAACGTCAAGGATATATATTATTATTCCGTTTGTTATTTCATTACATCAGTTATAACCGAGATAAATTGCGTTTACAAACACCGATATTCATATGGCGATCGTTATAACATGAAATTCGCTTGACGCCGTTAGAGATTTTGCCCGAGGACGCCCAGTGCATACACATATTTCGAAGCGTTCGTTTTGCCAGAGTGAAACTGCTAAGAACACCCGCGTAACCGCACAACCGCCGCGAGCAGAGACGAGAGAAGCAAAACGAACCAACCTGCGTTGTTGCATTACGCCGTCTATGCACCCACACTACCGGCTCGAACGTATAGCCCAGCGCGCGCACACACACACACACACACACACACACACAATTCCCTCATCTCTGTATATCGCGGCACGGATTTAATTTATAAAAGTGCGTCCGTGCGTGTTTTCCTGTTCGCGTTCGTGTTAACGCCGAGAGGCTGTCCAGCAAGTTTTGCGGTTACCCCGTGCATGCATATGTGCCCGCGGAGCCCAGAGAAAGGGAAAACGAAAAGCCAAATCATTCTATACACGAATCCACGAGGGACGTCGAGACCTAGAATAATTATTCGAAAACATCCGTCCGGCAAGCATTAAAAAGACCCCGAAGAGCAGACGCTCGAGAAAAAATATAGGATAAGAAACCCGCACGCTCAAATTTATGCATGTGTGCTTATGCTTTTGTATGAAAACCATAAACGAATTCGATGCCAAGAATTGCGCAATCTACGTCGGAGAAACTTAACAACTCGGACGTTGGGACGTGGAAAATTAACAGAATTATGGTATGAGCAAGGAAAATATATAAAGCAACATGATGAATTGTAAATGAGCGGATACGTGCCAAGGTCCAATCGTTAGGATACATTTTTAATGATTCGATCAACTTTGGACATTGAAGAAGGAAAAACAAAATTTTTTTACAGCGTCCCACTCGGTTGCAAAGGGCGTCGGCCCTTTATTCAGCGAAATGCATTTTCCCTTTAAATTTTCCTTGCCGCTCCGCGTTCTCTACTTTTACTACATTTTTAATTGAAAAAAAAATGGCGCGGCTTAACTTTGGCGATCACATCGATAGGCGCGGAGGCTCAAGCTTCCAACTGTTGTTGCATTTCAATTAAAAATAATTGGGAAAATGAATGAATTGCCATTTTTCTACATCGTTATTTTTTAGCATCCTCGCTAAAATCTCTTGGGCAAAGGATGTTGCTATTTTATAAATTTTACCAAGTTTCCGGAGCGAGATAAAAATGATGGAGAACCAATGCGTAAACTTTGCTATTGGACTAAACTACTTTCCGCGTAATTGGACCAGAATAATTCGAGACTACCACAGTTTGAAAAAATTCGAGTTCGTCTTTAAGCAAGTTTATAAGTGGCTCTGAGCTACCCCCCGAGTCCTCGCTCAATAAATTTACAAAAGTTCAAGTACTCTTATCGCTGCTCGTAAAATATGAGAGTTCAAAATATTGAGATGTTGATAAAAACTCTTACACTGACGTTTGCCCAATTCGCAACCGGTTCTCTTCAATCGCGTTCCCATTCAAATGTAAAATGATTTTTTTTCTAAATCACGTCGATTATGCATAAAAATAGTGACTTTAGTAAATTTCGGGTCAAAATTACCCACTTTGTCAACGATGTACGTTTTCACAACAATTATAAAAATATTTGCATTGAAAATTGCATTCAAAGGATTTGCTCTAGTCCTGCAGCATTTCGCTCATTTATTTTTCACTGATCCTGACTAATTTGACCAAGACTTTGCATGGCAAAGTAATCCAGAAGTAAAAGAAAGAAACACGGCCAATTAGTAACGAATTAATTAGATTTCTCAACAGGAAAAGCCGAGATACTTTCTTACAAAGAAAACGTTGCGACGAGAGACATGTAAAGGCAATTTTATTAAAGTCGCTTTGGAAGTCAAAGTAAAAGTAACATGATACACTAGCGGACGAGAGCGTGATGTTAACGAAGTTAAATTTTGCCAGCAATTACTACGAGGAGTTTGATATTTCGGTCAAAAGGAAATTTAATTTCCATGCTTTTATTCAATTCACGTAGAAACTCAATTCCCCCCCTTCAGGATTTTCTCCGAGATTATAAGAAAACGTCGTGGCATCTTAGGAAGAATAAATCTTCCCGATGGGCTCGAATCAGTTTTGGTCAAATTGATTTTTTTTTAAACAGGAGGCAACAATAATATTAAGGGCCAACCTCAGAGACGTTCTGTGCAATATTTGAACAATTCCGAATGCCCAGCACTTTCAACGCATCGTCGAAAGTTATTATGTATCCGAGGACATTACAATTCACGATAAGTCAACAAAGTTTACTCGATAATAAAATGCTGTAACTTCCGTTCTAAGAGTCTTAAAACTTGGCCGATCTACCACTTAATAACTCAAGTTGCAAGGAGGAAAAAAGTTGGTAAAAATGTGTAGTGGGGTGAGAGAGCGAAATGAGTTGAAGTTTAAAAGTCGCAGCGAAAAAGGACGGGCGAGTTTCGCGGAGCTTTTTCTTTTTTTTTCTCGTTTGTGTGTGTGTGTTTCTGGCTCGGTAGGAATTGAAATTTGATTTGACCAAAAAGCGAGAAGGCTGCTGGGACAGAACCGTTGATGCTTGATGTCGATCTCGCCCTCTTTTGTTGATGTTTGGATAGAAAGAGGGTTTGCAGAGGAAAATATATGCACGCATTGAAAACAACCCTCTCGTGGAAGTACTGGTGAAGGTAAAACAAAACAAAAAACACACACACAACGGAACAAGGGAAAAATGTCGAGAGAGGAAAAAAGACTCGCGACAGAATGTGCTGTACGCGGAGAGCAGCTCGTAGGCTTACTCCATAACAGGGAGGTCATAAATAAAAGAAAAGCCATGATCCCATGCTAGCAGAGGGTGAGGAAGGCCTGAAAAGAGGAGTGGGAAACACATCAGGGAGAAAAGTAAAAGAAAAAAAAGCGGCGACTCTCCTTCTCTGCGGGGAAGCTAAGAACGAGATGTATCGAATGACTTAACCTCTACACACGTGACGCACTATTAAACGCACCTTTGCTCAACGTAACCAACCAATAAACTCGGCAAAAATAGAGGCAAAGAAAAGCTTCGAAAACATATACTGGCGAAAAAATAAAGTAACGACGTTGAGGGAGCAAAACGATCGGTAATACAAAAGCCACAAATAGAATTCTTTTATAAATTTATACGTTCATCCAGAACGGATGGTAAATTCATTTTCTCTCTGGTTTCCTCAATTTTTCTCATTAATTCTTCATCAATCATTACTTTCTTTTTATTATCGTATTTTAATCACGCGGCCCCGTAATCCGCACGACCTTTTTGCTCCGCCAACATTAATTTCTGCTTGGAACTGTTAACCTCGTGTAAAGTATTCATTGTGCAATCTCCACTGGTCCATGTCACGCGATAAATAATTTGGCGAATGGAGCTTGAAAATTCTGGCGCGAATCGACCGCCAAAATGAAAATATTATCAATTATTCTCGTGTACTTTTCCGCGTTTCACCTGCCATAACGTTGACTGAATTTCAGTTGATCCGAACGATCGGAAACTCGGAAAAAGTGTCTCCCACTCTCTGAGCTTTTTGTTTGACTCTTTGATCGTTAAATTATTAATTAGTCCGATTTTACAACCGGAAATACAGATTCACTTATTCATTTTGAAAAACTGATTTGTGATCGAGTAAAAAACTGGGTTAAGCCGATCTCTTTGATAGTTCCTTCAACTCGCACTCCATTCTCACTTTTTTCGATCTCTCAACGACGACGAACAGTAACCGCGTTGGACAATCAGCGAACGCTTTGAAAACTCTATATCCATGCTCCAGATCTCTCTGTTGTCCTTACTCTCTCTCTCTCTCTCTCTCCCTCCCTCTAGTCTCTGTTCATCTTTATGACTGCAAACAGAAAGAAGAGAAAGAGCGACCACTTTATTCCTCGTTCAACGTGTACCAAGGTTTTCACGAATTTCGCCTCTGCTCCTCTGTCGAACGTTTCCCCGCCCAGTGTCGTGCCTCGAGCTCCGCATATACCAGGTGGCCGAAAAGTCATGCCAGACGAGGGCAGACTGTGCAAACCTCAGAGAAAACTTCGGTAACCAGTCTCGAGATAAGCTCAGTTGATAATTTGTCACTCGATCAATATTGTACGATCGTTGAATGACATAAAAGATCAAGAAACGTTCTACTTTCTAGAGACCAAACAGAAGAGCCTGTAGCCACATCTTTTGAAATGCCCTGTACGTAGCTCGTAGCCCGAAAACTCGACCCTTGCAGCAATTTCTATGAAACAACACTGCAGCTTGCAAAAGCTTCTGAGTAAACTCTCTACCTCTAGTAGGACTTGAATTTCTCTTGGATGTTGATCGTGTCGGTGGCACTTTGTTCTCTCGATTGATTCTGTAGCCTCGACATGATGCAGTTTCCACTTGGTTCGTGTACCTCGTCGATGTCATTCGAACGGTAGAAACTCAGATATTGGGGGAATGACAAAATACTTCTCATTGACACTATTCAATTAGTTAATCAATTAATTTAATTGGATAAATGGATGGACGAATCGATAACTAAAATATTCGAAAGAAAAAAAACGAAGCTTAACGACTCAGGAACAATCGAATTCGCCAGCAATCACCAGAATAAAAATAACCGATATCCAGTCGCCCATTCGACAGCAAAACTCTGCTATTTCTGTCGGAGTTTGCGTCAATCCCACGCAAGGATTCATTGCCTCGAACCGGTTGCTTTCGTTTGTCTGCTGAACAAGCACCAAGTTTTTTTGTTTTTTTTGTGTCAAGTTACCACACTCGATGTTTCCTTTGCATTAGTTACGCAAACTGACTTTTTTATTGCTCCGCCAACACCCTCCAGTTTACTTTGACTCTAATGTCTCTAATCCGCATCTGCGAAATTCTATCGCGAATCTCAACAGAGACCTAATTCATTCGGTTTACCTGGTTTCTATTTTTTTTTTTTTCCTTCCTTGGGAGGAGCTTGCCAGCAAATAAGTTCATCAATAATTCAACTCTCTGGACAGATTCAATGACACACGATGACAAGAATTCCGTTCAATATTTCTTTAAGCACATCGGAGCATAAACTGATTTTTTTTTTTCATCCAAAAACACGAAATTTGACAATTCATTTGTATCTCGAAAAGGTACCATGAACAAATGATGGTTGTTCGTGTTTTTTTTTGTTCACCGGTCAAAGGGTTAACGAGAAAAAAAAAAAAAAAAAGAGGGAAAGGGAGAGAAATTTTTTTATAAATAAAAATTGTAACGCAACGCTCATCCTCTAATAACGGTGAGGTGCAGACATACTACAGTCCCTGAGAGTGAGATTTTCCTGTGAAAGGAAACACTCTGCCTGGAGAGTGGTTCAATAGAGATTATGTAACTTGCTCGCGATCGTTGTTTCTCACTCTTCACAAGGGAACTTTTCGGGGAAGTGACATTTAAAGCCCGAAAGCATGTTCCATTGGTTACTATTTGAGGAACAATGAGATAAAAAAAGAATAACGGACTTGACATGTATAGAACGTTCGTTGGCGAACCGCATACTTCTCCTTTTTTTTTTCATTCTCGTTCGCCTGGATCGCCACCGTTGTATATCATCAAGCTGACCCAACGGCGACCACCTCCGGGACCTTTAAATCCTTTCATTCGGGACGGCCGAGAGAGTGTCCGAGAGAGCATCCAAGTTATATTACTATAAATATGTATACCCAACACTGTCCACACGTATAGATGTACACAACACAATCATTAAACTGTTTCATAACGAAATACGAGGAAGATTACTGCTCTCGTTTTTCCGCATGCAACTCATCTTCGAGGTCCGTAAAAAATGGATAAAACTTGAGGCATGCAGGGAATTGCCTGTTGCCGAAGGAGGAACACAGATCGAAGGGATATCGAGGCGTTGTAATGAGAAAAACGAATAAGCAGGAAGTAAGAAATATCAGTTAAAAGACGAAGGTCTCATTGGGAACGTTGGCACAGTTCCAAATCGTCAGGACAGGAGCCGAACGTAGGCGAGGCAAGATTTCAAGGTCCTGCTATATGTACGTGGCAGAGAACATTCGGTAGACAATGAAAGAGTGACCGGAAGCTGAGGCGGAACGTGGAAACGCAGGAAAAATCGAACATTGGCAATCGAAGAGCGAAAAACAAAAAGAATTGCGGAGGGAAAGACGAAAGTAGCCAAAGTTCCTGTTGCACAATCCCGGTGGGCCGTGAGTTTTTTCCTGCTCGAAAACAATGTTTTGTAGAAATGTGGACGCGATGGAGATTCCTCTGTGGTTAGGTTTTTTCTCGTATGTTTCATCCCCGGTAAATACTTCAGTGCAAAGAGTACTCTGGACAAACATTTCGTCGCTGAGCAGGCAGCCTGTTTTGCCGCGTTTCCGTCAGCGCTTACCAAAAGAAAAGAAAAATAAAATGGAAGAAAAGTTAAAACCTCCCTTTTTATTGGTCTTTTTCTGTCTCCTCCGAGCATCGTGGCATAACCCAGTTAAGTTCGAAGCTTGATAAACTCCGAGTGTAGTTCGCGTTTGTACCTTCTGTTCTCTCTTCCCATCCGTTGCTTATCTCTTTGATGTTTGCCACGAACACGCACACCGCACTGAGGGACATTTCATTTTAGCCGATTACAGGGGTTACGCGGTTCACTCGGTTGGCTCCAAATACCGAGTCACATCGATGATGAATGTGCGCGTTTGCCGCAGCTAACCCATCCGGTCATTTTGACCCTGGCGAAGTATCGCCAACGCACACAACGCATTATGGCTGCTATGACACTGTGACAGGCGTAGCCTCGGACTGAACTATCGTTAATAAATGAGCCAGAGGGAGAAAGCATCCGTCTTCCATATTTCTTGACGCCGCAGCAGCAGCAGCTCACCCTAACTCATTTCCGGTTTCTTCGACGCCTTCGTCAAAGACTTACGGGGCGCTACTTGTTTGCCTGTCATCGCTCACCTCTATCTCGTCTTTCATAGTTTTTCGCGGATACATAAATAATATACATGTATGTTCCTGGACTCCAGTCTTGTGTTTGATGTTCGTTTATATGTACGCGATCTATAAGAAACGCTATAGAGCACAAGCAAAGCGTTTTTGCGCCGAGAACAAATATTTAGGGGCTCCGATGACCATGAGAAATCCAACACTTTGTGTCTAGCCGCTGCTCCCGTAATAAAAGCTTTCCAGCTCATGAACATCACCAACTTTAAATGCGATTGACACGCGGGGCTTATACTTTTTCATCCCACGTCGTCTCATCCAACGCGATTTCTTATTTTTCACAAGTTCAAACTTTGCAGCATATCTTTTAACATTCCTTTGGTAAAGTTGACTCAAACGTGCGTTCCAACGTCCGCTTAACAGATGGCCATTGTCAAATAGACGCTCGAACGTTCCACTTGAACTGCAGCAACACGCCGAGCCAACTCGAACCAAACGAAAGCCTCTCCGCCCGACAACCCGCTCTCAGAACCAACACAAGTACCAACTCAAGTAGCCGAGTTATAGTTGGATTGCTACCCCCCCCCCCCCCCCCCCCCCCCCCCCCCCCCCCCACCCCCCCCCCCCCCCCCCACACATATCCATTCCAACTCCAACGGGGAACACTCAAAATTTCCTGGGCCCCTAACAAAGGCGATTCAATCATGACCAACTGTAACGAGACAGTTTATCGACTTGACGCGCCAAACTGTACTAATAGGAGACGTGCTGGCAACCAGCGGGATTCAGAAACGTTCATTCTCTGTCACAGTTCATTTCACCCTGTCCAAGTTTTTGAAAATTGATCGAAAATTTTACTTTTTAACGTAACTGTATGCGGCGAAACTCCCACATAGCCATCGCTTTCCTATTCATTAAAAGAATCCAATTGTCCTACTCAGCCTTGTGTCTTTGGGAACAAAAAAATTCTTCTAGATATCTGAAAATGTACGACAACCCGAGCCTGATAAGAGAAATCAGTGCATCACTGTCCACCCAATTTTTCAATATCCGGGCAGCGCTTTCAATGAATTTGCACTTGAAACTCAAACAGGAATGGACGATCGATGAATTGCGCTCAATATCTTGAGTTCTGATGACTTCCAGCTTGGAGCCATTTCGTTCGTCAGTGATTCGCCGCATGTTTGTTTCATCGGAGTAATTTCCGCTTCGTCCCTTTTTCGGAATGTTGAATTATCTGCATGATCAAAATCGTTCTGTGCTTTGAAAAAGAAAAAAAAAAAAATAGGACACATGGTAGAGGGAGCGATTGCTCGATTCTGTAAAAGAGCTGAAAGGGTTGTCATAAAAAATATTCGGACGACATGAATATTTTAGGATTCACGTATCGTACGAGGATATTTTGAGAATCGATCGTTTTTTGTAACGCCGCTACGAGAATGGTTGTGAAAAATTCATCGAAGATACTGGATGAGAGAATATGAGGCGCATCGAGTTTTTAGCCGATTCGGCATCTCCGTGGAAAACTGGTCGATCGATTTTCCGTGCGATAGCAAGGAAATAGCGCATCTCGTTGTATAACCCGATCTCGACGCGTTCCTACAACTCATGCACCGTCTAAACTTTAGTCGTCCGATATAAATCCGGGTAGTTGGGCGAAGATCTCAGAAATCGCTGAATGCAGAATACGATCCTCTTCTACTCCTTATCGAGGCAAAAGTCGGTTTCGGTTGGACGATCGAATCGGAGAGACGGTTGTGCGGAAAGAGATAGAATTTTTCACGGTCCTTGGGAAGGCGAATCTTTGGTACATATAGAGAAAGCTCGTATTCGTGTGGATTCCGATGTGGCATGATGATGGGTCGGGGAACTAGTGCTGGTGGTAAGAAGAACACCGAGCGGAAAGACTTTCGGTGGGTTCCACCTCTTGAACGAGTGAAAAGCAAGCGAGACGGTTCACAACTCGGGATTCCTCGAGGCGCGAGAGGACCACCAGCCCTTGAGCAACGGATTTTTCCGATGGCATGACAGCGGGTAGGAGAAGCTCCTCGTAGGGTGAGATAATCGCCGCTCGAACAATAAGTTCTACGCTCGCCTGAGCCTCCAGACCGGAGAAGGCATCTTTGTCAAGTAGTAGGGGTTACGCGATAGAAAGGCGATGGAAGAAGAAGCGAGTGAACGAGAGAAGACAAGAAAAGGGACTGGCGAATGGGTTAGGGGGAGTTGTGACTGGCTCGAGGGGCCGCTTTCCACGTACAAGAGATGGAAAAGAAGACGAAAGCAAAGTGCGAGCGCCTCTACATTTCTACACTCCTGACTACTAGGCTTATGCCAAAGAAAGATATAAAAAATGTGCTGGTTGCTGGTAAAGAGCACAAAGCCGCATGCCCGCCCTCGAAATGCCAAGCTCTCGAGAAGAAAATCGTATTGGTCTTTCTCTTCGTCTTCCAACATTTTCATCCTCGTTAGCATTAGCATTTCTTCGACATGCCGAGGTATGTATCGTAGTCTTTGAGGATTCCAAAGCTTTTGGCTTTCGTGTTGACCATCGTTTGGTCTCCCTGAGCCTATAGAGCGTGAAACATATATACCGAGCCTCTATTGTCGAAGGCGTCTTAATCTAATGCTTAGAAGTTGATCCAACATCCGGTTCTAATGTATTTCCGGGAAGAACCCGAGAACCGGAAGTCGTTCAAGTCAGGTGACCCTACGAAGAAGCAAGGATCGTTAGCCTTCTCGTCACGGCTATCAAATCCCATGACGCGATGGTTTTGTTTTACCCTGCGATACCCAAGCTGACAATTCCATCCGGAAAGTGCAGTCCATATTCGATCCGGTGCGAATCTAAATCCTCGAGAATCTTGACACTCGATCCGATTATCGTTGCAATTTTCATAGCCGCTTCGGTTTATTATCTCGAATGTCCATAAATAGGGGGCGCGGATGGAATGCCCTGGGAATCTTGTGCGTTGTCTTTCTATCTTTGGCTCTTGCACTTGATCCTTTCATCGTTTGGAGGTTGTGGATAGAAGGGAAACTTAGTGTTCGTCTATTCCAGCCACAAAACGAGTCCCCAGGGCTCGATTAGGACGTTTGTTCTTCCTGTGAAAATCTCAGTCGTAACATAGACGTACTTTCTTACCTTCTCTTTCGTCCTCTTTGGCAAGCTTTTCTCCTCGCAATCCCACGAATTCTTGCTATCTGCGGGAGACTACGTTGACAGCAATGGAGCGAATACTTCGGTGGTCCGTTAGCGGAAAACATTGAAGGAGTCCGTCGAGACCTCGCCTATACTGCTAACCAGAGCGATAAAACTATAGAAGACAGCCACTCGTTCCTTCATTGTACCGAGTCCCGCAGACTCTTTCGCTAAAGCGACGTTCAGATTTTGAGGTGAAAATAAAAGATAAAAACGTAAATGGCTTGCTCCTCCCCGTATCGTTCATCTCGGGGAAGCTTCTGGTGAACATGTGTCGTTCTCTCGTCAAATTCCACCGGGGTAAAGCTTCGTAAACCATAAAGAAGCACCAATCCAACGAAAGTAGGCAGCTCAGACCGATCACTCACAAAACTGAACGCGT
Organism: Campopleginae sp. 14b; assembly: GCA_030522525.1. Classification (NCBI taxonomy): domain Eukaryota; kingdom Metazoa; phylum Arthropoda; class Insecta; order Hymenoptera; family Ichneumonidae; species Campopleginae sp. 14b. The sequence continues at coordinate 239,258 of JAPYYS010000311.1, forward strand.
ACCAACATTATTACTACTATCGAAACGTGCAGCAACGTTTTTCCAAATGACAGGCCGAATCCTCTCGTCTCTTGCTTCATGCCTCCGACTTGCTCTCGTTCACCATCCAATCTGTTCCAACTATTTCTGGCCAAGATAACGACCACCAACTGAACCAACAGCATCGCGCGATCCCCCATGCTTACTAATTTATTAATCGTAGCTCATCAACCTCCATCAATCCCATACACGCCCACACCTTTTTATTTTTTATTTTTTGTTTTTTTTTCCCCTTTTTGCCCAGGACTCTTCATAACCGCAGTCAGAGATCCATGAATGAGCACACGATAACGAGCATTAGTCCAGCGGACTTTAGCCTTCGATCCGCTCGAATCAATTAATACCGATCGAGTCCGGATCGTTCGCCATGTATATTATCCCTCTGGACTTGGATAACTCGATGGTGTGTATCATTCCAAACGGATTCGACGATCCGGTTGATTAGTCACAATCCTATATGCAACCCTAGCTGTCTCTCCTCTGGGGGCACGTAATGTGCTCTGCGGGAACGAACGTTCGTGAGCGCCCGACTGAATGCAACATAGCCAAGATTTTATGTGTTGTGGCTTCAATTTCCATGAGCAATTTCGTTCCATCGATCCGTACGATACAACAGAGCATACCGCTGAAATCATACATTGAGCTATGATGAATTCGTTACACCGAGCCTGCTCCCTGATTACGTACTTTTCCTCCCAACACGCCAATCACTTTTTTTTCTACTATTCTTAAGTAAAGCTCTTGTAAACCCAGAGCTTCGTTCGACCGATTTCAACATTATAGGAAAATGGCTCGTAAAAGACAAAATTACGAGTCTGCTCGTTTCTTTTGTTCAAGAGCGGTCCTCGCGGAATAACTGCGCGTTGTGTTTTCCCTGAACGTTCTGCGCTGATGTTTGGCCGAGCTCGCGATTCGGTGATCGAATTTCGTCATCAGAAAAGAGTTTTTCCATGAGTCTGAAGTTTGCATCGACGCAATGCCACGAAATGAAACAAAAAACAAATAAATTATTCGCCACTTTTTTTTTTGAATTTCCTTTTCTTAATTTGCGTCTTTTCGATTTTGGACCTCAGGAATGAATTCGTGAAATAAAAAAGTGACGAATCATTTTAGAAATTTTTTTTTTTTTATTTCGTGACATTGCGTCGATGCAAACTTCAGGCTCATGCTTTTTCTCTCTGGGATTTTAACAAAGCGGTAGCGACGTGTGACTAAAGGAACGAACTTGTAATAAGCAGGATGAGCTCTTGTAACGATTCATCACACTTCCAAGAAAGTTATTCCGCGAGACTCGCGTGGGTCTTCAAATCTTCTTTCGATTAATTTTGAAAGGGCATAAGAAGCGTTAAAATTGGAATATCTTGTGTTTACATGGAGGAAAGAATGCGCAGGTTGGGTGGCAGGGAAACGATGGTAGGGATTCGAGTAACATCGATATTAGAAGCCAAAGTGGAACTGACGTAGGGTCGTCGTCTTCGTAGTTAGTAAGCGGAAGTGGGCTTGGCCTACTTTGATCCGAACAACAAAGAAGCCTCCTCAGTTTGCTCGGTCGGAGCCCATGCCTGGGAGGCGAAGAAGGAGGAAGAAAGAAAAGTGGGGAATGAGAAAGGGCGAACAAGGTATGGGGGGAGGTGAAGAACAGAGAAGAAAGGAACGCTCTGGCCCTGTGATTTGACGAGCTTTAAACATAACGCGAGACACAAGAGTCCTATCTGTAAATTCCTTGTCCACTGGAAGAGCAAATTTAATTCTATGAAGTATTTTTCCACAGTCTTCGCTCTCCGGATATTCGAAGTGAAAATAAAATTGCCTCGCTATTCCAACAACCTCGTGCCTATATGTAGAACAGGGTTGGTTACAATAGATCAAATAGCGTGAAACTCGTCTATCTCGTGACTCGTAACTCGCATGTGACGCTTGGGCACCGAAGGAGAAGAAGCAAGAAGGGGAGCAGTCACGTGCCTTATGTTTACTCGTGGCGGTCATCCTTTGTCCCTTGCGGCAGCCACGGGCTCCACATATAGGCTGGGCCACCTCTTCGCTTTATACATATTCTTTCCCCTTCTTCCATTTTTTTCTTCTCGTACCCTCTTCTCGTGCTCGTACGACTCGCGGCCACACTCAAATGTCCTCGTAAAACAAACCTATCGTCTTTTTTCTGACGTTTCTCAGTCCAGAGTCGTCGCATTTTTAGTAGGAATTTCGAGGCCCTCGAACCAGGTGTTCGCGCGCCACTAAGTTCACATTGATTGTAGAATCTCGAGACATTTTTTTTTCTGGAAACACGCGATCGTCATGTCCGGAGTGAACAATTTTCCAGATTCGCATTTTTCGAACTGGAGCCAACACCACGAGGAAACAGTTGAGGGTTTTTCTTGATTTTTATGCTGCACCAACGATCGAACGTTCCAGGCAATGAAAAATGCGTCATCCACAACTTTGGTGAGTAGACCGAGTCTCTAAAACGTCTGGCTACATTTTTTCCGGCGAAAATTTCACCGAAAGTTCAGTTCTATCGAAACCTCATGATTAGCTGTAACATTGGATCATTGATTGAATTTCAAGGTGTGTGTTGTTTGCGTTATCGCGATGAGAACTGGCAGTACTCGGAGGGGATAAATTTAGGCAATTGTAACTTCGTATTGGGCAATTTATCCTGCTCTCTATCTCCCTGGACGAGTAATGCAAGCTTAACGAATGCGGTTCATGCGAAAGCTTATTTGCGGTATCGCATTAATTTCATGAATTATTCTATTATGACTAACTCGTATTAATTTTGCGTAATTGAGGTTTATCACGAATCCCGAAGTGGATTCGTTCTATACGAATTTTAGGAAACAGAGAAACACATTTATCCGGAAATTCTCATTGCTTGAGCAACTTTGCTCGAATGTCGAGGCTCCGAATCGCGACGAGCTAAACAAATTTCGATTGCTCGCACAAGTCCTGTACACTAGGCTGGAGGATAATTTTCTAGAATCAAATTCCATGCAGCGCTAACGAATTCTATGGGGTTATGGGAATTCACCATGAATTTTAAACCCAAAAGACAAATCTGGTCAAAATCAAGATCAACTTTACATTTTTTTTTTATCGTTGATCGAAAAGACTTGGAAAAAATTTGGAAAGATAACAGCCTGATTTTCCGGATGAATTAAATAGAATTTTATTGCCGAAAAGACAGGAAGATTCGGAGGACAGAAGGAGGGAAAAAGTTGGAAGGATGCTGTGAGATGGAGAATCTATTTGAATAACACGTCGTAAACGATGATACTGAACATTCATGGCTTACCAGAGGAGCCGCGCCTCGTTATGATGTCGCTCGCTTTATGAAAACTTTTAAAAGGCACTTTTCTCTTTGAACCTTTATAGTGCGTAAAGCTGAGGCTGCTGTAATAAGTAGAGTGGAGTCTCGAGAGAGAGAGAGAGCGAGAGAGAGGGAAGTCTTGGTCGTTCGGGATATACTTAACTTTACGGTAACCCTATGAGATGCGTTATGCTCGAGTGAGAAACAGAGAGGATATGCCACGTCGTAGAATGGTGGATTAGTCGGGAGGAGCTTTAATCTCGGTATATCCGTGACGGAGAGGAAAAGACATGGAAAGCTTTGTGGACGAACGAGCCAAGCTTTGCTCGTTGAATGCGAAGGGATATTCATAGGCGAGTCAGTCAAATTCAGATGCGTATGTATGTTTGTTTGTATGTGAATCTAATTCTCGTTCTATCGTTCATATTCACGAGTAAATAAATTTTAACCTCGTTCCGCGTATACGTTAACATATATGAGAGCAAAGAGGAGTTTGAGGAAGAACCGAGGGAGTAGGGAGGGAAAGAGAGGAAGAAAATTGTCTTAGAAGGCAAGAATTACATATTGCGAGGTAGCTCGCAAATTTGTAAGTCACCGTCACCGACGACGACGACGACGACGACGAGGGAAGCTTTCTCGTTTGCTTGCTCACAAATGCATGTAATGGATCTTGTTGACATATATTTCAATCTCGTCTCTGAAATGTCTCATTTTTTCGTTGGTGTCTTCTATACGCTTTACCTGATTCAATCAACGTTGAGACATATTCGAGAGGAGAACAATTTCGAACGCAGTTTACATTCGTTTAATTAACCACGGTTTATACAACATTCGTTTATAGTGTCAGAAGCGTTAGGAGCTCGAGAAGGAACTCTCATTTCTATGTTCACCGAAATTTCAAAAAGTTAAGTCTTTTATTAATCATGCTTTAAAGCTTATATATGTTACGTTAATTATATATTATTATTTTTTTTTTATTTTTTTTTTTTAAATATAATATATATATATAATAAAGAAATATTAAAAAATAATAAAAAAGATGTAAAACCAAAGTAACGTTAAAGCTTATATATAATAAAAATAAAGATAAAAAATCATGCGTTAAAGAAAGAAATAGGATCATGAAACAAAAGGGATCGTTTCACGAAAGGAAGAAAATATTATTCGCCTTGCGAACGTCGAAATTTGCCTTGGAATGTCCTTTTTTCTACGATTCTTTTATTTGTCGTCGATTATGTTTTTTGTTTAACGACGAGGAACACTATAGAACGATCTTTATCAGTTAGTTCGTTGTTGTTTTCTTCTTATTGTCTTAGAAGTAGCTTCCTCCGGAGGCTCTTGTCCTACTCCGTTCTCTCTCGCGGCAATGCCTCCGTAGTGACCTCTCTTTGTGCTCAGGAAAGCTACCTAACCGGAGGAACTCTTGGTGTCTTGGTACACGATTACCGACGCTCCTCCGGTCGACGGACAAAGGGACGACCAGACACGAAACACTGCTGACGCTCGCTAGAGCAGAAGAGAGTCAGGTCGTCAGGTCATATTCCTCCTCCTACAAAACTAATTTCACCAATGGCCAACATTTAAATTGAGCTCGATGGGATCCTCCTTCTTGCTTGACTCTATTCTTCTCGCCTTCGTACATTCACCACAGCCATTCGTAAATTATTCCTTCATTTATACGCCTGACACCTTGCACGAATCATTTTCCCAACGATCCGAAACATTGAGGTCCATAGTTTTTTGAAATTTCAACATTTTTCCAAAATCCAAAAAAGCAGGTGCGAAAAGAAAAAGATGCATTTTTTTTTCGTTACTTAATTTTTTTTCGCCATCGCCGTACGGTTGAAAAAATTAAATACAAACTGCAAGATATATCAAGAAGAAGAAAAAACGAGTTGCTTGGAGCAGAACAAAGCTCTGGCAGGAAGGAGTACGATCGTAAGGAAAGTTTTAAAGTAAACAGCAATAACGCTATTTATATTTAAAGCGTGCAACGAACCTCCCATGAATTGTATATTGCGTGGGAGTTCTCGCGGAGAGTAGAGGAATCGAGAAGAACAGTGTGTTACGTGTCTGCTACCTCGGAACCACGACAGCGATGACGGTAAAGCGAGGATAGTCTCTGTCTGGAGTCTCGATGTTAACTTTCCAGTATGGTGGGGAGATTACGGTGTGTTACAATAGTTTTGGTGAACGGCTAAAAGCCACGAGGATAAGCGAGAGATGGCAAAGAAAGACTCGTAGAATGAGAAGGAACATGCACAAAGAACGTCTGGAGGAAGAGAACGAGAGAGAGAGGGAGAGAGGGAGAGAGGGCGGTGAGGCGAGAGGTTAGGAGTGAAAGAGAAAGATGAGGAAAGAGGAGAGAGAAAAAAAAGAGTATCAAGAGCTACAGCAGAGAGGAGCAACGGTGCAACGATCCAAAGGAAAACCGGAGGGTCACGCTCCGGTCACTGACATCCAAGAGCGCGGGCGATCTTTCTTCTTCCTACTCTTTCATCTTGCTCTCCCATCTCCCTTGGACTCGTCTATCCTCGATCATCTTTTTTTCATGGCCTTTAAAAACACTGGAGCTTGGTATTCTTTATCTTGGAATTTACTAATCTAAACTCTCCTTCGATCTTCCAATTGTTCCCTCCCTTCAAATTCAATTCTACTCTTTGTTCTCTTCGTATTATTATTAAGCTGCTTTCTTTACCTTCGCTGACTCGCACTCACCCTCATTTCCAATGCAAATCTCATACTTTTTTCTTTCCCATTTTTTCTACCATAGCCAGAATTTTTCTATCCATACAATTCCCATTGCTTAAGCAACCTCCGATCCAACAGCGCGAACGATTGCTCAGTCCAGCTCCCAACGAGCTCGAATCGTGTTCAAGCTTTGCCATGTTGATTGACAATCGATTTCACTCAAATCTTTGGCCTTTCGACTACTGTTGCAATTAATGCGGGGAAAAAACCTGCAAGCTTTCTACCAATTAACTTCGGAGCTCTAGCTCGACAATGTTACGCTCAACGGTCAAGTGGAAAATCGATTACTTTTTATTATATTTCTATAAATAAATATTCATTTCGTTGAAAATTTCGGCACAATCAACCGCGACGTTTCCCACCCCTATTTTTTACAATTCTCTATTTCAAAGATTATTCAAACACGGAAAAAAGTAACGTACATCGATAAGAGTCAAGGAACCAACTTTAATTGCCACTGACACAAGCTCCAGCGGTTGATCTCGCATTGGCATGCCCCAGACCTCTAGCTAATACCTTAATTAATGGGAGCACGAAGTTTTAAAAGATTCTTTAAGAAGTAAATTCATGCTGGTTTGCCGCTTTAATCCCACGCTGCGGCGAGTACATTCCCTCCGCGATAATTAGCTTTTGGTTAACTTTTTTAACAGTAACTAGAAATCAAACATTAATGAGTTATAATTCAGAATAATTGAAATCCGATAGAATTTGGATAGCGAGTTACTTTTTTCTCACTCAAAAATAGCAGCAAAGTTATCGGACACTCGCTCATGAATAAGAAACAATAATTACCCAAGGAAAACGTGACGAAATCTGAGAAAAATAACATCGAGTGCCCTGGACTCCGGCTAGTAAAACTTCCGACCCAACAACTCTCGATTTTCCAAGTTTTTTGGTTTTTATTGACTGCCCACCTATCTGAGAGACCAAAGCCTGGCCTACATCACGAACTCTAGTCTCGCGCGCTACTCGCGCTGTGGTCTAATCTCTCCACAACCAAAGAGAGTTCCCGAGCTCCGAGAGCTTGAGGAGCAAAAAACACCGAGTGAAAGGTCGTGCTGTTTGTGCTGACCGCAACCAGGACAGAGTTCAAGTACCATTCGAAACGTTCGAACGCTTGCAGCTATACTGCATCAAACTTTTCTTATGCAGCCACTCGATATATACCGTTAAGTACATCATCTACATAAATCTTTGGGTTAAGCTAAATTCAAGACTTTATAAAAACGTTACGAATGTTAAATTCATAAATCCGACTCTTGAATACTCCGGAAACCCCATTGCCAGCCATAAGGTAAACAGAAAGACAAAACATCGGAAGGATCACGTGAACGGTACAAAAAAGATTTCGTCACGCCGACAAATCACAAAAGTATAATTTGAAAATAATTAATTTCGTAAATTGATCGAATTATCGGGAAAGCTCGAACTCATCGATGGCAAATTCCTCCGATAAAAAAATTCAAGCCGAATGGACTTTTTACAGTTGAATTTTTTTTTGTAATTACCGGACTCGGTGAATTATTCTGAAGAGTTCTTGAGTTTCCTCATGAATGAGTAATTAAATACGAGAGCGAACGGTCGCGCACGGTGAAGAGGTGAAATGGTGCGACAAACAATTATCGAAAAGGAAGACTTCGATAATTATCGGGCTTTTGGAAAGGACAAACAGAAAAGAATAAAGTGCAGTGTTTTAATTGCAAGCGTGTACCGTGAGCGAGCTCAATCTTTCGTATAGCTCTTGACTATCGCAAAGAGTTGTAAAAAACCGTGAGCAATGACATAAAAAATAGGAAAGTTTCGGTCTGGTCGCATGTTACGACAGAGCTCTGAATTTTTACTCAATTATCTTTTCGCCTCAGATAATTTATGTCGCTCCGTTGATTCTCAATAGGACAGCGAACAAACTTGTGGGAAATAGATAAGAAGGAGAAAAAAGTGCGGTAACTCGGTGTAGAGAGAGCGCCTTATAAATACCGTTTTCCGCAATCACTACAAACCACGAATATTCCCACGATTATTTTCCTCTGTTTTCCTTTCTATATCTTCCCTTTTCCCTGTCTATCGCCGGACTATTCTCTTTGGTAAGCCAGCGTCAAGCATTGCCGGAAGAGTCTAAAGGTTTGCGAGTCAAGAAATAAAAGGAGGCGAGAACTTGGAGTGCAGAGAGAGAGAGAGAGAGAGAGAGAGAGCAAAGATGCTGGATTAAATTTCGCTTCGTTAAAGTTCTTGGTGAAAGAGGAGGCACCTTTGCCCGCATTGTTGTCCGCCTTTCAAAGAACTGTACTTATCGTTAGTACTCGGTCTCTAATTGAACTTGAAGGCGAAAAAAAGAACAACGGAGAAGGGCGATGGAGAGAGAGAGAGAGAGAGAATGAGCAAATGGGTTCAAAGTTAGTAGACTGGCAAAACTATGTGCAAAGTTGCATGAGGCTTTTTGTTTTGACAAAACAATCGATCTCGTAACATTGCCATTTCGTTATTCGTAAACGCAGCGAAAAAAAAGATCAATGTACGAGCGAAATTCGGCAGCAACACTGCGGGATGGGAATTGGAAGCGGAGCGAAGCCACGTTCACGCTAATTGAATTGATTCTCGGCACGGCTGAATTCATCGGACAAAGCCGAAAATAAATGAAGAAAATCCGCACGTCCTCGTTACCATTTTTTACTTGCAATTTTTAACGAACCACGCGCCTCGATATCTCGTTCGTATAACTTTTCTCACTGCGGAATAAAAACTCCAACCAACTATCATTTTTTTCGGCTTTCTTTCCGTTTCGAATATTTAATCGATCATTGCTTTTTTTTCAATTGCAGATTCGAAGGGACGATCCGATTGAGAGAAAAACATTTTCTCCGGTGTGTTGTGACATTCTCGTGAGTGTTTCGGACGAGCCTGACTCCTTGCTCTGCCCGTAAATAATAATCTGGGTGAGCAAAGTTTCAGGTGAGTTCGTGGCACTCGTATCAACGCTCCACTTCTCGACCTTCACCTCGAACCATTTCTCCTTCGTTCTCCATGTCTTTACCGAGCAATCACGAGCCTTATCGATTCCTTACGATCGAACGATCATATTAATCGACGATGGATGAAGAAACACTCAGGGAGAACGAGTCAGACCTCGAAAGTATACTCTTACGCCTGAAATTTGCTTTTGACCTGGATTATTGAAAAACGTCAAGCCATTCGTGGCTTCGACGATATAAGGTGAGCAAAGTTTCAGGTGTGTGAGTGACTCGGAGGTGTCAACAGGATTCAACAGAACAATGGCATCGGAAACGACCAGCAGCAGTTATTTCAAGTCTGTCATCTAATCTGTACGAAAAAAAAAATCGACAACATCTTAACGTTTTATTCAAAATAATAAATAAAATGAATAAAAATTCTGAAGCATTCATAATTCACACGATGCATAAGTCAACTTGTCCAGTGAATGGATAACGTTGAAAATTGGGGAGGTTCATGAATTTATAAAAATCTCAGCCATTCCCAAAAAAGGAAATGATCAATTTTCAGGAATTTAGCTATTCGCATCGATCATCTGGTTCAATATCTATGTTACTGGCTCTGGAATTTATTTAAATACTGAGTACACGACTGCCCAAGGACTCAATCAACTGGAAATGCTATTTTCCTAATATTTTTATTTTTCGATTTATCCAAACGTGTCAAACTTATTTTACGATCATCCAAATGGTCGGTTTCACCAAATTAACAAAAAAAAATGGGATTTTTTAATTCGTAGGCCAAAAGTGACGAAATCGGAATTTTGTCACCTCGAGGGATTCGGAAGTAACGACGTTAACATCAACCGTCGGACCGTTATTTGCATTCACGGTGGAAAAAAATGGTCCATTAATCGAATACTTGTAACATGATGTAATTAGAGAAACTATAGGAACGAGGAGATAACCGTCCATTACGAACGAGTTTCAATCGTCCTCCACCCTCGTTCAAACATCGTTATAAATTACGGGTCTCATGGTAGTTACAACGAGTAAAAGCTTCAGTGTGAACGGCCGCAGTACGTACGAAGCAACGAAATATAAGCTCAACCCTGTATTTCACCCTGCACTCACTCGAACGCTGTTATAACGCTTCTCAGGCAATTCCAAATGCGCTTTAAACCGTTTGTGACAAAATATTGCAGCCATTTTATGATACCAAGAGTCATACAACCCATTCTCCAATTTCTTATCAACGCTGCTTCTCTGTTTTGTTATATCTCCCTTTTCATATACAGGGTGTCATTTTTCAACCCTCGATTGATACACTGGGTCATTGTGACCCAGAGCTTATTGCAAGGGACTTTAAAGCTCATGAGACTTTCGAAAGTATCAAATATCGATGGAATCGAAAAGTTTGTGTTTTTCAAAAATGGACAATGGACTGAATTCTTATTTCATTTATTTTTTACGAAAATGCGTGACAACTGATATTTTTTAAAAATCCACTCCATTTATCGGGAATTCGATCGAGTAACGTATTTTGAAAAGGAAAGAATTTTGAGTTTTTGTCGATAAATTAGAAAGCTCTCGAAAATTTTTGTGGGAAGAAGATATGCGATGGAAAATATGGTCCGAGTTTTAATAATCCAGTGTGTGTCAATGAATCATATTGTTTAATACTCTTCTGTTCTTTATTTAGTCCTGGACATTTATCTTCGAGGTATTGATCGGTGATTCTGGGCCACCCTGTATGCAGGCATTCTGTCCTTCTCGTTGGCAAGTGTCTTTCTATTCGCACTATACTCTGGTGGCTCGTTAAAACTAGAATTGATCTATCTGCGTTTACCCATGACGCGGAGCTCTCTACGGACATGCACCAGTCTCGTAATTCACGTCTACCACTCGACTTGTCCACCAGAGTGAAACGTTTTGTTAACGATAAATGGACGCTTCCCTATACAGCTCTGCGTAAACTAAAGAATTTTTTTTTTTTTTTAATCCTTTTCAGTCAAGCTTATGTACAAATATGTTCCACAATTCTGCTGCATCCTTCAGTTTCCTCTTTTCCGTTCGGCTCTGCCGTACAATAGATCGAGATGAAAAAACAAAATTCCCACATTCCGAAAAGATTTTCTCCACCACGTGAAAGTCCTGAGAGCCAACTCCTTCACGTTTTAATTCATGAAGCGACCCTTCCACCCAAGTGCCAGTGGACTCTTTTTACGAGACGTCTTTCACATCGAATAAAAAACGAATCGCCAGGAGTGCGTCGTTTTTTTTTCATGCAACAACGAGACGAAGCATTCATTGAATGCAAATTTCGAAACTGTTGCTCGCTCCCGGAAATATTTCGATATAAAATTCAATTTTTGCGATTCTATTATAAGATTCATCAAGGAAGCTTATCGATGAGAAAGAAATGTGATTTTGAAGGAAAAAAAAGTTGAAATTTGTTCGTTGCCTCGAGCACGAAATACGAAAATCCATAAATTCGTTTACATCCTTCAAAAAAATGCTTTGAAAGAAGCAACTTAGATGGAAAAAAAATGTAAAATGTTCTCCGCGCAATGAGCATCACCGACAAATTAAGGACCTCTCGGAAAATCTTTTCAATGGGAACGTAATGAGCTTTTTTTTTTTTTCATTCGTCATTTACTCTTGGACATGAAAAAAGCTGTGAGTTTTAATATTCCAAGAATTTCAAGGAGTGTGGAAAGACGTCTGCGTCGTTATGTCCTTTGACCTTTCGAGTTGGTCGTGTTTGAAAATTTGGAAAGAGAATAAAAAACCTATGAGTGAAAAGGTTGCAATGAATTTGCTTAAAATCTCATGAAATGCCTTCAAACTTGTTGGGAATAGAGATGTTTGTAAAAAACACCCATGGAGAAGTGTTTGGTGGGTGAAATGTTTATCGTTAAAAAATCAAAAAATGACATGAGCTCGTTGAGTCGAGTGCAAAAGCGGAGACCCTGCCATGAAGAGTTTTGGAGTGGCGAGCGTTTGACGTTTTGCAGGTCAACTGGAGCCCACACTCACACTTCCGGACATTTTTTCTACAACTCACTCTTCGCTTTGTCACGCTCGCAATCCGTTAACAAAGAATCCAAAAAAATTACCATCATAAAGCTACTTTCATAAGAAAAACAGCAAAAATCCTTATTTCTTGGAGTAAAAATAGTTTACGAAAGTAGAACGACCCAAACTCTCTTATCATCTATTTATATTATTGGCTAATGACGTCAGTGAACCGTTGACCTTCTTCCGTTAAGGCTATTCTTGCGAAGAGTCGACAGTACCGAGGATTCGGTCGGTTTTTACAAAAGTCTGAAGATATAAAGTGAAATCTGCAATAAATTAAAGCTGCTGTGATGGTAAAGGCCACGAAGACTCTCCACCTGGGCGTAACGTCTCATCTCGACGTCAACAATGACTCGAATTTTCTCATTCGCATAAAAAGAGCCCCAAGTCCGATTTTGATAAAAAAATAAATCAATTTAATTATTAGATAAATCATTTTTTTCGTTTTTCAATAACGAAAATAACATGTTCGATGATAAAACCGCGTATGGAACTTTAAGAGGTAGTAAAAAGGCATGAAAAAAAAGTTTTCTATCGTTGCACGAGCTTAGGGTCGAAAAAGTTGTATCAACATGACTTAGCATTAATAGGGAACGCTGGAAAAGAGAATTTGTCAGACTTACAAAAGGTTGTTAACAGGGTGAAAAGTTTTGTATGACAGAGACCGTGGAAACGGAAGTAAAAAGGATATTCTCGATGGAAACACTTGTTCCCATCAAGACGAATTAGTGCATGTCTGTATATATAAAAAAGTGGTGATTAAAATGAAGGGAGAAAGGGTGCGGTAAAGAATGCGGTCGGGGGGGAGATGAAAATTTGGGCGAATAAATTGAGCGTACGTAGCGACAAGTTGGAAAAGCTCGTGCTAGATAGGAGAATAAAACGAAAGAGGGGGCGGTGGGGGGGGGGGGGGATGATTTCCCGTGGTATGCACTATTCAGCAACGGTGCCGAGTCTCGAGCAGAGGAAAAAGTCGTTGAGAGAGAAAAGGATGGAAAAGAGCGGCAAAATATTCATACGTAAAACTTGTTCCATATTTATTCATAAGCCTGTGCTTTTGATGACAGTACGACCAAGTCTTGACACAAGCAGCAACCGCGTACCCCTTTCTCGTAGCAACTTATATCGTGCTTACGCTGCACAATTTATTCCTCCGCTACGACGGACAATTTTCAACCGAGGCCTCTCTAGCCTCGATGTAACAGTACTTAAGATTCACACCGTTAGAAGACACTTACTCTGCCGCCCAATGTATTGCCCGCTTTTTTAATCTACTTCATCATGCATCTCTTGCTCGCGTTTCTTCGTACAACCATGAGCCACGAGTCGGACACGTACACAGGCATTCTGTGACACACAAACGCAATGCGTATGGTAATAAATTTCTATTGTGACTCTGAGTCTAAATTCTTCACAAGTTTTTGTGAAATAAATGTTGGCGGCTATTTGACGAACATCGCTGTTGGCGTTCGCATAGAACATTCGATTTCAATCTTCATTCTTTAAGTTTCAATAACAATCGTGACGCTTGAATTTCAAATGATTTATCACATTGGTGCGGATAAGTCTCTCCCACGCTCTCGCCTCCGACTGCTTCGATGGCTCTTGCATTTTTAAACACGTCCTCGAGCAGCCAGAGACCATTTTCCTCAATACTTTTCTACAGCCAGCTCAACGATTCGTGGCTCACAGTTTCGTTCCTCGCGCTCACTCCAATCGACGCAATTATATATACGAACCGAGATTAATTATTGAATTTTAATGAATCCCAATTTCACGCCATGGCGAATCAACTTTTTACTGCAAATTGATGTAATTGCCCAAGTCGATTCGAGTGCTTTAAAAAGCATGCTGCTTATTGACACGCCAAACTTTTATTCAGACCCAGCGAAAAAACTCATTCGAAGTAATAAGAGTACTCGAGATTCTTACAAGCCTGAAACAAACGGAAATTCATTGTGTCGCGGCTCCACTTAAAACGTCACGTCCAAACCCACCACGAAAAGAAATGCAGTGCAGCAATTCTAACAGAATTTTGCGACTGACAATCAAGGCGACTTCTCGAGGTCAAGGTCGTTACGGAGACCCCTTTTTGCTCCGAATACTGCAACCGCTTGCACCCAAGGGTATATGCGATGATCTTACAAGTGAGTGGAGTATGTACACTCGGACCCCGCGGTTTAAGGAGCGTACGTATGCGTGAAAATCTCGATGTTTTCGTAGTCGAAGCCCTTGAAGGCACAAAAACGGGAGCACATAAAACGGCGACTTATCATAGTTCAGGATGCTCGAGATAATGACAACATTGCAAGTTCCCAATCATTATTATTTTCCTCTCACAAGCTGCAATTGACCGGAACTCTCAATTTCAGTTATTCAGCCACGAAACTCTGTCACGAACATGCAAAATGAAAAACTTACCATAAAAGCTTGTAGCACGAACGACGTGAACTGCTGTTCGAGGTTGCTGTGACGTTTCCAACGACGAAATTCACAATTTTCCGACAACTAATCCGGAGACACGATTTTCTTTCACGAATCACAGTTAAAAATTCTTCATGGATGATTTTGGTGAATGAAAATTGAAGTTTAGAGTTGTGCAGCCCGATGGGAATGACGATTTTAAAGATCGAGTCAAATTCGTGACGTTTATTCGAGCGATCACGTATTTGAGCTGCTTCGAGCACTTACGTTGAGGAAAAGTGATTTTTTTTGCAATGTGAGGCTGCGTATGAAAATGTTATTTGTCATATAAGAATGAGCGATAAGTATACTTTGACGTTATTCAGCGTCGATAAAATGGTTGTGATGTTAGGCGTACGCGTTGACTGCCATATTTTCCACGATGCAACAATGAGCAGCGGGTGGTTCAATTGTTATGTTAAAACGTGGCAATAACATCGTGCTCTGGGGATTGCCCCGAGGGGAGGAAGCGGGAGGAAGAGCCAGGGGTAGGTGGCGAAGCCGAGATTCGTGTCTATCGTCTTCGTGCGATAGTTATAGTAGTCGTGTGAGCGTAGAATCGCCGACACAAAACTGCTTTCAACATAATAGAATACATAAATGCGGAATCAGCGGCCGTACTGGCCTACAAAGGTATAGATATAGAGAAATTCCTCCTACACGTAGTGACAGTGTCCAGGTGTGACGCAATAGTGAAAACAAAAAAATATGAGATGGGAATGTAAGAGAGAGAGAGAGAGAGAGAGAGAGAGAGAGAGAGAGAGAGAGAGAGAGAGCGAGGCAAAGGGAGAAAATGAAATAAACGATCGAGGTAGATAGAGATGCAAAGAGCGTGAACAAAATAACAATGATAAGAATAATGATAATAACGATGATAACAACAATAAAGGAGATAAAATGGAAGAACTGTTGCGCATCGTTGTCGCCCGGTGTGAGGCATTGTTGCAGCAGCCATTTTCCAGCTACCGGGTCATTTAGGCTGACTTCACAGTTCGCAGCGTTTGCGGTCTGACGTTTTTTTCTCTACTCCCTTTGCCGTCTCCCCCTGAGCGTTCCTTGTTTGTCCCGTTCCGTCTCTTCACGCCGATCGTTATCGGTTTTGGTCGCATGGCTCGCGCCTTTTATTTTTTCATTTCGTTTTTTGTTTTTTCTTCGCTTTTTTTTTTCAACTCCCCCGTTCTGTCGGGCTCGTCTTCCTTCCACGCTCGTCATACGATTCACGCCTCGCTTCCCGGAATGAATTATTGAAATAAAACACGCAAGACGAATTGGAGAAACATCGCGGCTGCTTATTGTGACGGGACACTAATGAAAAAATATCGAGGCGTACGGGAAATAATGAAATGAAATAAAAAGTAAAGAAATTATGGACGCTACTTCCAGCGGAGCTGCCCATTATTTTTCTTTCCGCGGTCACCCTTCCTCGCCTCTCTTTTCTCCCTCTCTCACCGTGGGTGGTCACGAAACAGCCAACACTCTCTTCGCGATCTTACCTCACTTTGCACTTACGATAAGAGTCACCCCGACAGGACGTGTAAAATCGATCCAACTTCCGTCAACATGTAATCACTAAGAACTCTATGGGAATACTCAGCGACAAGAAAATCCAAAAATTCTACTATCGTAACTACCTTATTCCTTTAGTCTGCACAAAGACTTTACTACAGCCTGGGGATACCCCGTTCTCGGAGCATTTCAAATATAAACCAAACAGTCATGTAATCCTTCCTTCGAGTACCGTCGATTCAAACGCCCGTAAAAATAACTGAAATATGCCGAGCCACGTGCGTTCTGGAAGGCCAATTCAAAGCCGCCATCCTTCAAACCAATTTTCCGAGCTTGTATTTCCGAGTAGAATCAGCTTTAAGGTCACGGACTGAAGAATTTTCCAGGGCAACAGGAAAAAAACGCAAAAATGAACTAAAACGTTTTTTCGTTTTGTTATTCCGATCGGACAAACGTTGTAGAAAAATACGTGGCCTTCGATAAATCGGAGCCGTCTCCCTCGCAATCTCCTTCAACTATTTTTCATGTTTAATTCGAGGTTTCTTCGATCTAAATGCAAATTTGTCGCTTGTGAAACTTTCAAGCTATCATGTTTTCCTCAAATAACGTATCGATCTTGGAATCAACGCTACGGAAGTGCGAGTTATTTCGAAAAAATCAGATGTTGAATTTTACAAGTTTGTGCTTCGTCGCTCGCGATTTAATTTCGAAATGTTATTCGACGGAAAATATGAAATCGTCGGGCAATTGTTACTCAGACGTTCTCAAAAAATTGTCGAATAATTAACCGCTCCTTTTCGTGATGTCGCCGCGGCTAAATAAAATGAAATAACATGCGAGCAGGTCCGTATCTGTCACGCATATCATCCTTAACGTCGCACTTGCTATACCTTATCCATTCCCTGAGGCTATATATGTGCGCCATATGTAACCGTAGCTGCTTTAATAAATCACTATTATTTGGTAACACAATCGCTATGGATATATTTTTTCGTATATAAGGCTATGATGTGGGTTATGTCGGTGCGTTGAATTTTCAAAGCGTTTCTTCGGGGGGTACGAAGGAAAATACGAAATTGAGCAGTTTGCTGATAATTGTGGGGTCGAAAATGAGCCCAATCTTCTCATTGGCCTCAGAAGGGACTGACCTGCGGATACAGGATGAAGAGTATAGACAATGTTTTTCGTTTTTGATAACGAAGACGTGACAAAGTGAGATGCGGAGGAAATTTGACGAGAAACGGAAAAAAAAATTATTCTCGTAAAGGAGTTGGGCTTGTTTTCGACCACGTTGCAGAAGCTTAGGAAGGATGGAAGTGAAATAAAATGATTTTACATCGATGAGTTGTTTTACGGCATCGCGAAACGTAACGAAGTTTCGTAAAGCTTAAACTGCTTTTGTAAGAAAACTTATCAATGCTACAAGCGTAATGTCCGTTTTTCAACTAATTTGGAGTACACAACAACTTGCGCCGGAAGCTTTTGGTTTATTAACAATATGCAGTACACGTATACGTCCGCTGGAGTAAAATTTCCGCTCGAAACAATTACGTCTTTTCCTTAATTTATTCTCTGTTGGTAATACACGCTGCATCAAGAACACACTTTAATGTCCTATGCAAATGAAATAAGACGGATTCGCTGTTGCTGGGCTTTTGTATCCTTTGCGCAACTTTAAGCACTTGCTATCCTTGCAAATGTTGAATTCGGTTTAAAACTTAAGACACGCGCAGTTCCTGTATGAAATATTCTCTCGTGAAAATTGGTTAAACTTTTCGTGAGTTTGTTTCTCGTGAAATAAGACTCGCGAGCAAAAACTTTGCCTTTTTTTTTTTTTTCCTTGTCATTTATAATTTTCTACCGTAGCGAAGTAAAGAAATTTGGTCCCTGCCAGGAGCAATATTTATTGACTTGGTCGTGATGAAAAAAAAATCGAAACGATCACTCCGATTTCCATTTGACATCAAGCGTTTTTGTACCGACGGGAAATCTAATTCACAAAATTCGTATAGCAAATGGATTTACCGTCGCTCGGTAAGTCCCCCCAGCCCCTCCTCCCGTACAGCTCCGTCGGTAATGTACCAGCGGTCGGTACGTTACCTCGTCGTGGTCGATCAGATTGCTGCGTTTCATCTGACAGGATCCTTCCCAGAAGGAGCATTTCATGAACGATGTAAGAAAAAAAGTTTTCAAACTGACCGACCGACAAACGGACTGCCTAACCGACTCGCTATGGATTTTTCCCCTCAAAAATCTTGGAAAAAGTGACGTGAGCCGATTGTCCCTGTGGAAAGTTCTCGTTTCGGAAACGGTTGTAGCCTCTAGCACTTTTTCGTTTTTTTAAAACTCCCCACGGGAGAATCAGCTCTCACTATTTTGATGATGTTTGAGGGTAAAAATGTATGAAAAAAAAATTAAAAAGTGAAAAAGGCAAGAACTCTTTAGCATTGCATGGCGTGTGATGGTCTTCAACATCTACGACCGTTTTCGGATAGAAAACACCCTACAGTTGACCAGAATATCAATTTTTCTGAGGATTCAGAACCAAAAATCATTTTTCAATAATAACAAAAAAAAAACTACGCATAATCTCAGTCGTAGATCTGTATCAAATGGGAACGACAGCAAAAAGTGACCATTCACTGTAAAGCTCATGCGTCGCGAAATGTTGCAATTATATTTCACGTTCGACGAAAGTCTGCGAGTGAAAATCAGTCTCGGGAATTGCACAGACTGCGGTCATGTGTCGATGAAGCAAAAAAAGGGGCATTTCCAGCGATATAAATAAAAAGATAAATAAGGAGGAATAAATTTGTACGGGCGAGCTGGAATGAGGCTTTTTCTCCTTGATACAGTTTGCTGTATAAGCAGCGAGAGTCGTCTTTGGCTAAAAGTGCGTGTACAGGGTATTCGCCGTTTATGGTCAACAAGTGGCCGCGGGAACAGTCGCGCGGAGAACGAGCTCCACGAGTGTGTGGGGTCGGAGCCGAGTGAGCTTAACAAGTGCCTTATTTGTTGAGGCCCTGGCAGAGCCTCCATGTACGCCAAGTACGCCACTTGCTCCATATAAGTTTACCGCGAGGTACATATAAAGTCACTACTTGAGAGCCATAATGTTCGCAACATAAGGGAATTGACTCGAATGCGCTTTTCGCTGCTACGGAGCGAATCAAAGTTATCGATTTTTTTTTTTTTTTTTTTTTTTTTTTTTTTTTTTTTTTTTTTTTTTTTTTTTTAGAAAGGTAGATAAAAAAATGACAAAGAGAAAACGTCATTTTGGATTTGCCAGAGATATTTTTAGCCATGGGGTTTTGCAACAGCCTGTACAGGCCGAATGTATATATTCATGTTGTTTGTAAGTCGCACGGTCATCTGAGAATGCGCGCAACATTTTTAGTCTCGTTGTCTCGACGCGACGGCGCGAGACTTTGAAAAGCTGCGACGGACGAAAGATCGGCCCGCGTCTACAGCGAAAATAGAAAAAAAAACACACGTGAAGAATTTTAGAAGACACAAAAAGATGGCTTTGAGAAGAGGAATGTGTCGGAGGGAGCGAGAGCAGTGAAGAAAAATCCTTCTCAGCACGTACGTGGAACCTTCTCTCCACAATTTCACGGCCGTAACGCTCCGGAAGGGGAAAATCGAGATTGATCGCAGAAACAACTTGGACGCTTGCTCCGCTGCTCTCATTCCCTCCCATGTTTTATGCAATTCCTATTTTTTTTTTTTTTTTTTTTTTTTTTTTTTTTTTTTTTTTTTTTTTTTCTTTTTTTTTTTTTTTTTCTTTTTTTCTTTCTCCTGTACATTTTTTTGTTTTTTTCTTTCTTTTCTCTTTCTCTTTTCTTAATTCTCCTCCGAAATTGGGCAAATCTCTGGTTAACTCGATCGTGACGATAAAAAATAAAAACCATAGAAATGTGACGGCCTTTTTTTTCAACCCCGTCTTTTCGGAGCTAAAATCTCACACACCATTTGCAAAGCTATTAGGAAAAATGGAGCCTCAACCCATGAACCGGGGAAAATGGAAAAATAATTGAAAATAAAAGAATAAAAAATTCCGGTCTCTCGGTTGGAAATGATTTTCTTCAGGCCTTTTCCGTCTCTAATGACGTGCCTCGCCTCTGCGGAGACCCTCGTTCACGGATTGAGGGTTAGGGATTGATTTTTCAAATAGAAAAGACGATCCATTCGACTGTATTCGGAGATTAAGATTAAAAAAAAAAAGGAACGCGAGTAATCGAACGCGGAGCGATAATTAATCGATTTCTTTGAAAGAAAAAAATGTGGGAGCAAAAATGAGTGCGATCGGGTGGCATAATGGTGAGCCAACGATTAATTAGCCTCGCAAAGATTTCCTCAGCTTGGTAGCAATGTAACCAAGTTTAATTGACGGTTATAAAATGTGTAATACGAAACAACGATTATGGAGAGAGAAAAAAAGTGGAAGAGCGAGAGAGAAAAAGATAAACAAGGGATTGAGCGTGCAATGGAGAATGTAATTTGGTAGGAGCGTTGTGTGGCCAGAGTCAGGAGAACAGGATGATTCCTATAATTTTCACGAATACAACCCTCTCGTCTTAAAACTCTCCGTTGCCTCTCCCCTTCCCTCTCGCTCTTTCCTCTGCTCCGATGTGGAGCCACGGTGTGTTTGACAAAATAACAAGTGAGTGGGTGTCGGTTTTCACACCCGGTTCACCGCGGGGTACCGAGGAGAGGGAAACGGGGAATGTAGGAAAAAAAAGAGCCAGAACACGCGAAACCGGTCCCGATAGATCTTTGTTATACCGCGTGTATGCGCGCGAGAAGCGCACGCTGTGAGCTCCTCTCCCTCCGATCCTCGTCCCTTTTTTCTTTCACCTTGGCTTCCTCCGGGCCTAAGGGCCAAAAATCAGGACTGTATCGGCCTCCGAAAAAACCCTTTCGCTATAACAATTCCCGCAACAATAATCTTTCCCAAAGCGGTTCAGTCAAACTCGCTGAATTTTCGTTCAAATTTTATTTTTCAGGTTCAAATCTTTTCGACATCGCTCCATTTTTCTCTCGCATTTTTTTCTACACTCATTCCTTTATTTTGTCGAGAGCACGCACACATTTCTGTGAGGAAAAAAAAAGGATTGATAAGCGGTTTGAAAAAAAAAAAAGAAAAAAAAAATTTCTCAAATTCGCACTCGAATGTGTCGAGCCCGATATATCTCCATACCCGGTGGCTCGATCAGCTTGAATTTTCGTACACATCTTCGTTGGACTGTCACTCTCTAGAAAACGCGACGAGGTTGGAAAAAAAATCGAGAATCCCCCGTGCCTAACACCATTTTTCAATAATTGCAACAAAAAAAAAACTAAAATAACAGAAATATTAAAAAATATGATGAAAAAAATAATATTAAAAAATAAAAATGATGAAAAACGGTTCAACGAGGTGGAGAAATTTTTTGTTCAATTTTTCGAAAATGAAATCTAACCGGAAATGGAGAATCGAGCGAGACCCGAATGAAAAGGATGCCATAAATCATCGAGCCCGTCTGACTGGTCACGAGAGAGATGGACAGGGAACAATAATACATGAATATAAAAATAATTGGTGGTGGTGGACCGAGAGAGCAATCATTTTGGGAGATTTATTAAAGCAAACATATAAGAGACTCCCCTCGTCTGAAACGGCTATTGAAAATTGCTCGTGTGGCGCCAAATCATTATTGGCCTCCGCCGGACGGGTCCTAATTTACACTTGACACGAAAAGATGCGATAAAAAGCGTGCTCATTCAGATACGCTTATCCTATCGAATTCGTAGCTCTCGCTCTGGCTCGATCTTCTTGTCTCATTCCGGATGGTTAAATGAGAAAAAAAAGAAAAACCTGTTATCTCGTCAGGTAGCCCGAGCGAATTAATTTACTTTAACTCATAGAATTGTATGTTTCTTCGTGAATGGAGATAAAACGACACAAAACCCTCACAGTCATTTTTTTCACTCGCTTGTTTTTTGCATCCAAAGAATTTGCTTTGTGACTCTAATTCTTGTCAGAGGGTTATGGCTCGTACTATACATCGGAGCCTCAACAGGCTAATGTCCGTTCATGAGTCTGAATTAAATATAACGAGCGAAGAAATGTAACCCGAAAAGGGCTCTTCTCTCTCCATCAATTCGAATCGACCACAAAACTCTCGTTTCTCTCTTCCTGTCGAAGCTAAACAAGACCCAATTACGATCGATTATCTTACGTGCTCCCACAAACGTGTCTCTCACATCGCGTCTCTTCCACAGAAAATACTTTTCATCTGTTTGAAAAGCTAATCCGTACTTCCTTTCGATGAAACTCGATGATTTATTGAATCGTTTTATTCAACGTTTTTCGTGTACGTTACGAAAAATTCGTTGGTCGTTAATAACGGAGCGATCCAAGTAGCAAATCCTAATAATTGGAAACGATTCTTCGGCATTTGGAATGAAGAAATGACGCCAACAAAATTTATGGTTTTCCGTGGCGAATGAAAAAAAAAAACAACAACAACAAAAACAGAGGAATGAAATTCTGGAGATGGCTATGCGGGGATTACGGAGAGAAATCTCGAGGTGAGATGAAGCGCAGGGTTCAAGGATAATTCGCGAGAAAGTTAGTCGATTAATATAAAATAAAGACGTGAATATTTGTCGATATTTTAAAAGTTAGTTCCTCGAGAGCATTATTAATGGATTAGAAATGTCTGTAATGAAGCTTTTCTTCAAAATTCTATTGTCGATTTTGAAAAGGATGAAAGGATTTAAGAAAAAAAATGGAATAAAAAGGCAGGGCGTTGTAAAAAGGAATAGCGAACAATACTACGTACAGCCCTGGATTATCTGGTTGCTGAATAGAAGCAGCAGGACTTGGACGCCGTGGCTGACCCGAATGAGGCCCCTCCACGGTGTGTTAAGGCCCCAGACACGAATTTGGCTCTTTTGTGGTTCCTCGCGTCCGTCTCACCGAATGAAATATATCTTTTCTTTCTCTCCTCGCAGCTTATTTTTGTATTATTTATTTATATTTTTTTTATTCTCGTTCTTCTTCTTTCTCTTCATTTTGGTATTCGCGGTTAGTTATTCGTTGTGGTTGAGAGGCTGGTAAGGTGTGTTCTGAGTTGAATAGATCTTCAAGATTTGGAGGCTCATCTTGTCGGGGCCCGATTCTCCTGGTGTTTCTGGCCAATCTCGACTCTTGTTCGATTTTGAGATGGTTCTCTCTCGTTTTCTCGTAAGACATGAGGAGACTGTATTCGTTATACGAAAGGGACGACGCCTCGAGAGCGATCGGGCGTAACGATCGGTCGCGAGGCCTTTCGTAGAAGAGAGTCCGGTTCGCTTCTGGCTCGTTGACGATCCGAGCTCTACCCATTGTCGCGCTTACCGGAGCCCCATGTATTTTCCTTTTTTTTTCTTAAGCTTTTATTTTATTGCCTCTCGCTTTTTCGATCTGCCCTGTTCCCCTTCCTAGTCGAACACTCTCTACGCCCGAGATCTCCGAAGCAGTTGTTTAAATCCTAAGACGAGCGTGCCTAGCACCGACTAGAGGCGACGTCTCGACGCCTCTTCCCCGACGACTATAAGCCTTCTCGGAAATATTTTACCAAACTTGTATTTCATTATTTCTCGCACTTTAAACTACCCGACAGTTGAAACTTATTTTTCTAGCCAGATGCAAGTTTCCCCTATCGCCACATAGCTCAAACATTCTTCCATGCCTCATGAATAAGCCACCAGTTCCTCGCGATCATAATCCTTTTCAATATTTATCCCGTGCATCCATAAAAAATCGACCTTCGTAAATTCATCAACGCGGATTTCTGAACCGGAGATTTCAAAAAACAATGTGCACATTTATTCTCATCCGAGAAAGTTCGATGAATAAATCTTCCACGAGGCTCGAGCCACCAGAGCCGGACAATTCCGGAAAATCTGCAAAGATACGCTCGCAACTCACACACACACACACGTTGACGCATTCTTCCGCAAGTGCATATGGTTCGTAACGACCAAGGCATTTAATGATATACCCGCTACCATATGATTCAGTTACGCGTTCCTTTTCTATCTTATCCGGTAAGCATTTCGCCTTGAATAATCGCAATTCGCGCATAACTATTGCCCGAGCTCATACCGTTCGTATATCGTGTTTAACGACATAAACGTTTACCAGGGTCGCTTTCATACACATTTTAACTTTCGAAAGGCTTTTACCAGCTTCGGAGTTTCGGTCACACCACCACCAAGGTGTTACTATACCGATCAAAAGCCATGATAATAAACGTCATGCCGGCAAAACTTGAAAAGAGGGCCCGCCGTGACTACGAGTCTTGTCTCAACCGAATGAATTGTACCCGAGAGACTATACCGCCTGACTATATATCTATACATATACTTTGTACCACTACGACCTCGATTCAACCCTCACCGACGGGACCGGTCCCAAATCGCACCTCGTTAAGCCCCAGTTGCGCAAATTTCTCTGCGCACCCGGCCAACCGATCTAGCGAGACTCTCATTCGATCTTAGCTCTCTTCCTGCCATCCACCGCTTTGTCCAATATACACCCAAGCACCCATTTGCCCTAGGATGAAAAACCCTTCGGCCAAGCTTCGAGTTTCCATGTCAAATGTCCTCAGCGATAAACGACCCTTGTAATCACGGTTAATCCTTGCCACGACTAATAAACAACTCAAACGTTTACGAGCCTCAACAATTTGCACTTCTCATTCGGGCACGCAGCTCTTTTACCTTCGCCATGTCCTTGTCGGCTTTTCTTTTTTTTTTCAGACACGCCAAAGACGAATTACCACTCAGACACGGACTTTGAACTTTGGGGAGACCATTTCCGATTCACTGGGCAAGAAAATTCGCTCCTACGAATCCATTTTTGTACAAAATATTGTGCCAAACACTCGACTGCCGCCGAAGCCAAAATCCAAAGATAAATTAATACCAAATAATAATAAAAAGACAAACGGGATTGAAAATTTCGTTTTTGTCTTTCCGGATACAACGAGGACCGAGCCTCGTTTGTTTAAATCCTGAAAGCCCAGTTTTATTAGTAAATGTATAGTCGATTCGTTTTACACGAACAATCCACAACGTCGCAGATCACAGAAGCAATTATATATTTTTAGGGGAAACGAGGCTCAGAAAATCAGAAAATTCGAGACAATTTTGATTAATTGGAGCGGAATTACATTCGTGCATAAAAAATGAGCAAGAATGAAAAATTTTAGTACGCGAACGTCGTATACTTGGAAATAAGAAAAAAACTAGA
This sequence comes from Campopleginae sp. 14b, assembly GCA_030522525.1. Classification (NCBI taxonomy): domain Eukaryota; kingdom Metazoa; phylum Arthropoda; class Insecta; order Hymenoptera; family Ichneumonidae; species Campopleginae sp. 14b. The sequence goes on from JAPYYS010000311.1 coordinate 264,636, forward strand.
AAACTGAAAAAATTGAGATCGATTAGAAAAGTGAGGAAACGTCAAAAGCTGCATCTTCGCTTTCACGTTTTCTGCTGCGAGTTGCCACATAATCGTGTGCATTTGTTTTTGTTGAGATTATGTTGACAGCGTCATCTCATTAGATATTCCACGATGTAAATAATTCCGCACCAGGCATGCACTCGATTTTTACAAGAGCACATCGACGGACAAAACGGACACAAAAAAATGAAACGGACTGGCGTGCCAGTTTAACGATCAGTCGTCTATCTATCGTTCTTGCTCGGTAGAGCAAGCACGATGCCGGCATTGCACCGAGTCTGCCGCATGTTACGTGATACAGTTTAGCGCAAAGTTTAGCGCGTACCATTGCACCATGCAGAATAAACATAGACGCGTATGGGCTACGAGGGAAACTAGGCGTCAACGATGATTCCCGCTGAGATAAATCACGTCGAGGGCAAAACGAAGGGAAGGGGCTATCGAGATCGAAACTCTCGGTGCGTGCATTAGAGTCGTTACAAATCATTCTCGATGATTCAGCAAGTTGTCAGACTTCCACGAACTCATCGTAATTCCATATATTTCTTTACAAATTCTTCCGGATATTATATTTTTTGATAATCCTCAAAATATGGTTTTTGCAACACTCGCGAGTTTCGATTCAATGCAAAACGTTGAGAACAAATCTTTTTGAATTTCGAGCTCGTTCGACATTCGTCCGTTTTTAATTTTTAAAAATTTTTTTATAGCGCTTCTCAGGATTCTAATCCCTCCGGTCGTTTGAAAAGAATTTATTGCTCGATTGCTCGTCCATTTTCTCGATAATTTAGACATTTCGAGCGCAACAAAGGGACTTTTCTGCCAAGACGAATCAGAGCAATGAAAAACAATGAAATGAGGGATTGGAGGAGCGTTACGAGAGTGCTCGTTAATTACGTTATGATGAAGCGCTCTCTGTATATTAAAAGCTCGAAACGTGTCGAGAGTCTGTTAAGACGACGTCGCTTACTGCTAAATGGTGAATCTCTCGTAATGCGAGCGACGCTGAGCTACCGCGAAACTAACCAACGAGAATAGCCACTCGCGGTTATAAGGAGAACCAGCAAATACGAACGAGCCAGCATCGCTGAGCTATTTTTTCAACAATTAGGATATTCTCTCGCCGAGAGTCCATTAAGCACCAATCACAGACATCTATATGCTTTGCTAGGACAATAATCACCTTGTATTTTCTCTTCCCAGCTCAGTCTTCGTTCCTTACAATAATTCTGCTAACCAAAGCATTACGGATATGCGCGCCAGACTTTCTTTAAACTCTTCTCTTAATTACTTCGAAATAAGCCACAATAATGTCTCCTGATATATTTATCGCTGCAATTTATCTCACATTTTGACATCCATTCGATTGTACGAATCTCTGGGGCTTCCGAGCAACTCCCAAATTATCAAAGCCCGCCTAATTTCTTTGAAACGTCGCGGAATTAACATAAAATCCTCTTTACGCCAATTAGCCCGGACTTTACCGCCTCCAAATTGTCCACCGAGCTCCCCTCTTCTTCGTCGTATTTAAAGATTTTCAAGAAATACGATATCGTCCGAAATTCATGCCAAACGTAATTCTACAATCCAGAACGTTTTTATGCACAATTTTTCAAAATTTTCAACGAAGCCTCCTCAAACGACTCGAGAAATTTAACGATCCAGTTATTTTTCTATTTTTCTGTCAAATGCAACGTCGAGGAGCTCTATACAAGTTTTCGATAATTTATGCAAAAGTTGCCTTTTCAACTGTGGCCCTAAAAAAATCGATTTTTTTTCTAATTTATTTTAAATATTGAATATTTATCATTATATTCAATTATTTATTATTATTAAATATTTATCCAAATTATCTATATATATATATATATATATATTGAATAAATGAGATATTATTAAATATTAAATATTAAAAATATTTTGATAATATAACACGACGATTTATTGTATTTTAAGAAATTTTCTTTTTTTGTGACCAATCAAGATTTCTGATCTGTTAAAATTTTTTAGATTCAACATTTGGTACGATTTTGTAATCCTTTGAATTTTTTTTTCACAAAGGTGTTTGGGAGCTACTCGCAGACGTGCCATTACTTTGAGTGACAAGAGTTTTTCCGGATGGCTGGAATATCGTCCATATATGTTAAAAATAGTCCGAACATGAGAATTTTTTCTCCAGGGATTTAAACTCGTAGTTTGTTAGGTGCTCTGAGTGCGTCCTATTTTTATGGTTTGTTAACGTTCGCTTAGCTACTTTGTCACTGAAACGATGCTGACGTTTCGACATCCCAGCTGTGTCAATTGTTGGAGGATACGAACGTCGAATTATCAGCACTAATGGCGCTTTTTTGAGCGACAAATATGGCTGAGTAGAGTTTCGTGTTCACTATTTAGCTACAGGAAAATATTTTGTTAGTGTGACGATTTGTTTGGATAAGTTTGAAACAGAAGCTGTCATTAACGGAAAACGTCTTGAAAGTTTTTAGCAAAATTGTTTGATTTTTTTTTATGTTAGAGAATGCAGGAGCCTTTCAGCCTCTACGAATTTGAATGCGAGCAAAAATTACTTTAATTCTGTTCAGATATTTGAATAAATGTTATATTGAGAGAATTGAAACGACGTAAAAAAGACACGAGCACGATTGCGTTGGGACGTCGATCTCGTGAGTAACTGAATAAACAAAATTTGCCCAATTTTTCTTGAGTAAGAATCTCGTTGTTTCTGCACGAAGAAATATGACGATTGAACATTATTTTATTCACTTCGCAAAGCTCCTCGATAGATCAAAGGTTTCCATAAAAGTTTCTGAATCTTTTCGTATGGGATCCGGGCATTCTCCACGTTTCGACGACACAATTCGTTCTCCTTAAAATTCACATCACCAGAGATTTCTACGAGATATTATAATCTCTTCGTTTCAACGTGCTCAGAGTTTGCTTCATAAAGATTCCCATGACGAATTTTTGGGATTGACTTTCGAACGAATAGGGTACGATATCTGAAGTGGTGTGAGCTGTTTCCTCTCCAAAAGTGTCTTGGAAGGAAAAACATTTGTGATTCGAGCCACGTAATTCTAGCAGAGAGAAAACCCAAGGAAATGGCCCTTGAAATAAAATTCAATGCGAGACATTGTCGAAGCGATCATTCCGTCACGAATAAAACCAAAGTTGCCAAGAGGCTCGAAGAATTTGACGAATATGTTGCTGACTGGGAAACAAGTTTGTGCTTATTCGAAAATGACGAAAGTGATCGAGGTACGTGTAGCTTATCACGCACTAGCCACTGACTGGAATCATGACTCTGATTATTGGACTTACATCATTTCTGTCAGTGCTGACGCACTTGTCTGGCTTTTTGGGAATGTTGAATTCTCTCTTATCGATAATAAATCTCATCGAGCGTTCAAACATTTTTTTTAAACTCTAAAAAAAACTCTCGACCCTTCAAGCTCGACATTTTCCTGCCGGACTGATTTTCTCGAATCTCCGCAATTTCGCGTGAGATCCTTCAAAAATGGAAAAAAAAATCTATTTTCTTGTCAAACTTCGAGAAATGGAATTCCCTTCGAATTCTACTGCCTCGCGGAAAGTACGACGGTGTATTGTCACGTGCTGGGACTAGAAATCTACGTGCAAAATTTACTGTTCCAATAACGAATGTTCCCCATTTTTTTTCTCCGAAACGTCCGGACGATAAATTCCGAAAAAATTCTATTAAATCGTCCGAAGTATATCGAATCTGTAGAAAAATTGCTGTTCCGATGTTGCCAGTGGTTTAGCAGGAAATGCATTTTTTTTCTTCCACGAGTACGAAATTCGATGAGGCAAAGACCCCGAAGACCTCGGAATTGTTGCTCAAATGGTGGCCCAATGGTTAAACAATGGAAAGAACGCCTCGAAGTGTCGCGTTGCGACTCGAGTTGGTAAAGGGAAGAAATTGTAGAGAGGAGAAAAAAAAGGTTCGTGGCATGAATGGAAACTAAGAAAAAGGACGACAGGGACATGAAGGATGACACGAAAACAATTAACGTAGTGGGTATCGAGGGAACGAGGAGTACAAGAGTAATTTTCTGTGGGCCTGGGACTGGGCCTTGGGTCGTGAGTGTTTGCAACACTGAGTAGCAAGAGGACATAGGTTCCCGATGCGGTTGGAGAACGTTGGGTAAAGTTGCTGGCTGTGCTGCGCGCCTGTTACTCGAGCCCTTGTGCGAGGTTGCTTGGGGCCCTACACAAATTCTTATGGGCCTTTGTTAGGGCCCGGAGTGTTTGCAGGTGGTAGTTGAGGGCTGGGAGTTTCGTATGTATGGAAGTGCACACGTTGCGTGTCTGGGAGCGACGCGGCAAGGGGCGTCGGATTGGGAGGCTTTAAAAAGTGGGGGATAATTAATTAGCGAAATGGTTAATTGGTTTGTCACTTTCCTCGACTGCGCGAGGACCCCCGACGCTTCGTATAGTTTCGTTTTTTATCAGCATGGGCTTTGTGTAGCTTGATGAGCAAGGTCACGATGCCCCGGACGCTTGAGCCTCGCGAGAGTTTCGTTCGACTCAACGAATACGAACCTAACGAAAGATTTTCGAGTTCCGAGTCGTTGTTGTCGTTTTTTTTTTTTTTTTCATTTAATTTCTAGGTATCCGTTGATAATAACCGATCAACGGGATCGACAACGAAGCCGAGCTATAAATCCTACAAAGTGGCAATCGCCACGACGATTATCGATGTTGAGAAAAGTTTTATTATTAACGATATTTGCTTGGACGTCTCTCACAGTGTTCGCAGTGTTTCTTGTAGCATTGGAGTAAACGCGACTGGAATATATTATGGAGGAGACAACTATACGAGTCGAAGAGTGCAACTCGATATTCTCATCGGACTTGTTTCGTCTTCCTTGTATTCTTGATTTTTTCTTTTTATTTTTCTATTTCTTTCTTTTGAGCGGCGTCTCGGCGTCACTGACGTGGCGTCGCTCTGTCCGATCGTCCAGCCACCAGTAAAACAGCGTAAAGATCCGAGCAGGCCTACGTCCAAGAAACATACAGCGAGGAGGAAGCAACAGTAGACGCGACTACCAGATCGAGCAAGAGGCTGCGCGAGACCGAAAAGGATGAAAACACGAACGGCCGAACACGCGGTTGAAGGAGAAACGACCAAGAAGAAGAGGAGAAAAAAGGCGAGAGACAAGGAGAATACGAGGCCGGCCGAGGAGGAAAAAGGAGGAAGGGGCACGCCAGAGCCGCTGCCGAGACGCAGGCACCAGCAGGGGGAACGAAAAGAGAGACACGAGGGGCACCCAAGAGATGTTGGCTAGCACTGCTTCTGAACCGATTCCCGCCATCACTGAGAGGGGCACGCAGAGAAAAGTTGCCGGCATAGTGGCGCCCGTAGGGCGCCGACTCACTAGCCCGTCGTAACCGCGCCGCCCCCGACCACGACCGGCTCTTTCTCTACCATACGCTCGTCCTTTTCTCTCACATACTCGGGCACACTCTCAGCCGAGTCGACGCAGAACGCGGACAAACCTAGCCTAACCTCGTTTCAATGAACCAGCGCGCCAATCCTGTGTGCGAAACGCCAGAGATTTCCCCGAGACTCAAAAGCAAAGTTTAAAGATAGATTTTCAAACTCAAACTTCCTTGGAAACTGTCTGGACCGGATTCAGGTGCAGACTCGGACGTACATTTGTACTTTTTCGCATATTTTTCCCGAACCTTTCTCGTATGACAACGTTATCGTATTTTTCGACGTGCGAATTGCCCAAGATGGTTGCCAGAGCAGCCGACGCGGACTGGACAAACTGTAACTTTTGGTGGGATCGCACGAAAGAAACGAAAGGCAACATCTGACAGAATCCATATTATTGTTATCTCACCGGATCTCTCGTTCGCTCAATCTCCTCTCTCGTTCTCTCTTTATCGTTGTTCGAGAAGAGTGTTCGCGTTCCAAGTGGTTCAGAGTCTACTGTCGCGCTCGCCTCGGCCGTAAACACGCGGAAAGAGCCGAAGTCGTTCTCCTCCTACTCGGAAGAGCGACCGAGCTTGCCCCCACCAGCGCCACTGAGCACGGGCTTGTACAAAGTCCGCCAGAGGTCTTGAACGTCGCGCCGAATCGGAGGACTCGGCTCGACCAAGGTAGTATCTCGCTGGTAGGTAGACCGAGTTAGAACTGCGCTGTTCCACCGACTTCTGTCACGCCTTGTGTATATGCCTATGTGTGTGCGCGTACGAGCACTCGACGCCCTGTCGTTGTCCTCACGCCGTTCCGAGCTCCTCTATCCGACGTCATTGCAGTGAAGTATGTGCTCGAGTGTGTTGTAGAAAATGGCTGTGCCGCTCTCAGCTAAGATACCCGGTCGTACGAGCGGTTGTAAATATTATGGACTGTGGCTCGGCATCGGTCTACTTTTCGCAACAATAATATCCGGTGAGTATCCATATTTTTGTTTTCTTTCGAGGGTTATCGATGCAGCAAGGTGTCTGTGTCAGCCCGTCTCGGTGTGCGTGCCTCGTGAATGTAAAAGATGGAGAACCACGAGAGCAAACACAGCTTCGTTGAGAAGAACAAACATCCGTAGGCTACATTACACGGGATTATCTTTGTGTGAGTTTTCTCAACCCGCGATCCACGCCAAGTGATGATTCTGCGTGGATGCGTGCTTGTGCGATCGTTCGGAAACGAAAAGCCCCGTGAACAGAGTTGTGTTATCGTTTATTCTTCGAATAATCTATCGACCCTTGTCATATTTGTTTTTTTTTATTCACGAGTTATGATGGCTCGATGTGCCAACCGTGGGGAGTTATTATCTTCGCAATTTCCTCAGACCTTGAGTTTCCTCGAACTCTTGATATCAACTTTTTAAACCTCGTATTTTTAATCCTACGTCTGAGGTTGATGAGCAGAGAAAAGAAGCGACAGCTTAGCAAACAGAGTTTTGCACATTCGTGCTATTTTTTACTTGGCATCATTTGTCACGACACGAGCTCCGAGTATTTCGAAAGAAAGACGATCTAGAGGTGTTCGGTGTCGAAAATTTGCACACGGGTCTATCAGACCCGTGACCGCGATTGAGACATTCAGATATTTTCGCAATTTTGGAGAAAATCGAGTCTGTCGATGCCCCCGAGCCGCATCGGAGACATTTTTATCATCAAACGGAAAAACATCCCGCCACTCGACTATTTCTAAATCTTACAAGAATTCCTCACATTTGAAGAATGCAGCGAGGATTGAGATTAGTCGGTCCTGTCGGTATCTTCTTTGCCGTGGTTTCCTCAAACTCTCTGGGTTGTTAGTCGAGAACTTGACTGTCTTTTTTCCTGCTCGGTCCACGCTCGCTCACTTCCAGGAATCTTGACACACACACACACACACACACACTCAGAGCGAAGCTTCGGGAGAGGCGTTAATTGCAAAATTCAATTATCGTCATAATCTCGTGCTGCTTTACTCTCTCGATGTCCTCGCGTGCATCAAACCAGGAATGAGAACATTTAAACGCGTAAGGAGAGACGAGACTCGAAGCCGCAACTTCGTTTACCCGTAAATACTCTCAATGTGCACTTATGAATCTTTGGAATTGGCAAACGCGACGAACGAATATCGCGTCAAATATCCCGAGGCTCTTGTAAAGCCTCTGTGCGCAATACCAGCTCGTCGTTCCACGATCGTGCGATCTGAATATCATCAGCTACAGTCAATGAGCCTGAAGTTTGCATCGACCCAATGCCACGAGATGAAAAAAAAGCGTCTCGTCGCGTCACTCGTACGGGACAAGACTGTTTATTTTTTTTGTTTGAATTTTTTAGACCCTCGGCCATCATCGGTTCCCTCAAGAAATCTCTGACGATCCACATGCTCGTACTGTTCACACTTGGCGCTGGTATCTCTTTTGTTCACGATGACCCAGACGGGGTTGATAAAGTCTATACCTGGCAAAGGGAATACAATGCCTGGACAAAAGATCTTTCTTCAGGGGGTGGAGAACGTTTTTTAGTTTCTGCCAGACTGGTCCTGGCTGAGGAGAAAAGAAAGATGAAAATTGTTGGAGCGGGTGGACCGTTTCAAACTCCAAGCATTGTTTTCACCCTCGCAGGAATATTTTTTTTTTTTTTTATATTCGTGAAGCGAAACCCGCGGAGAAGAAAGTACAGTTGGATCGTGAAATGAGATGGTGCGAATGATGCTGAAGTTGGCAACGTTGGAACGCAACGAAATATATTTATTTTTATCGATAATTTATTCAATTTTCAAAATGATCCAAATTTTTCGTGTCAATATTTTATTCCGGAGGCAAAAACCGATAGTTTTATCACAACAATTCTATTTTCAATATAAACAGTGAGCTTTGCCAAAGAAAATAACCAAGTTGGTTGCATTTCAACGTTGCAAACTTCAACATCATTCGGTCGAACCCTCGGCTCGGTACAGAGACTGCGGAAACCTGCACGAGCTAACTAAGCGAATTATACGTTCCATTAGTCAATTGGAATTTGATGGAATCCTCTTAACGTAACTGGGTTACGTGCTCATCGAGGTTCAGCCCTCGAAGTGTATCTTGCGACTGTTTGCTCGTCGTATGAGAGAGAACAGAGCAACGCGATCACGTGTTTCTTCTTATCGTTCGGTCGAGCCCGAATATGCGGGGATCGAGGGAGAGCCAGGACGATCAAAGAATTAATGATGGGCGTGTATGAAAAAATGGAGAAGAGAGAGAGAGAGAGAGGATCGCGAGTCTCTCTTCCTGGATCTCTCCTCGTCCAGCCTCGATATTGCTTCACATAACGTCTCCCCCCCCTCCTCCATCCTTTACCACTCGAGGCTTTATTGCATCCCATTAAACGCACTATCCACGACGTCGATAAACGCCCCGTATGTTCCCTATAGCAACGAAACATGCTGCTGTACAACACTCACCATCGCCTCTCGCTCTTCGCATTCTCTTTCCCTCTCAATCAAACCTCAATATTATACACATCTCTGTGTCTATGTATTCTGACTAACGGGCACGACCTGGGCACGGCTCAACCTCGAGAACAAATATTTGTCGTCACACGATAACTCTGAGCCATTTTTCAAAAGCCCAGTCCACACATTCTTCGATACCAGCAGCTTGAGAAAAACTTCCTTTCACTCAAATTATCATCCATAATCGTCGATAACTAGCGATGACGATGAACCTCGTTCATTTCATTTTTCTCTTGCTTCTCGATCGATTCTCCTTGGTCAAGTCAATTGATGGGGCCGGGAATTGCGTCCGATCGTGTTTGTTTTTTTTTTTTTTTTTTTTAATTTTTTATTGCAGTCTATCAATTATTGAGCTCGAGAATTGTTCAACAAAGTTGTCTCGATTGTTTTCGCAATACTGGCGCACAAACGTTTCGTTGCGTTGAGATAAATTTGGTGAAAAAAGATCGGAATTTAGAGGAAAATTGTATTGAGTCGAAAAGAATTTGGCAAGGAAGGAATTTTTTTTATAGAAACGGAGTGAAATATAGGAGATTCGAAAGCGAATCTACAGCGTGGCTACTTGAGCCACACGAATGTCTGGAAAATAATTTTATCTGAGGTTCGTGGTGGGGAGTTTGATTTGGCCCCGTCTTTCCTTTTTTGTAGTTCTCTCGTTGTGGTGGCATTACACGCGACTGATAAGAACAGGTGTTCTCGCTCGAAGCCCGAGCCAAGTTTGTTCAACCGGTGCGAGGAGTTTTAGTTTCTCGGGAGGTTCGCGCAACGGGGAGCTCTGTCAGTACGAGAACTCGGAGTCTCTCGCCCTAGGGAATTGCAACGTATCCCCGTGCAAATGTGCTTACGCGATGCGTACAGATCGCGCCTACGTATGCGTACACGGTTATAGAACGCTCAAGCTACATCGAGAACCACGCAACCCTGACGGAGTTCCCGGAAAACGAGACTGTTTATAGGAGAAAGAGAGAGAGAGACGGGGAGAAAACTTGGGGGTAAAGGTACCCGGGTGACCGCGTGCCTTGCATGAGGTATCCACAGTAACTATAAGCGTTTCTTCCCTCATCGATTCGTTGGGGGGTATAGAGTGGCATGACGCCGCCACCGTTACCAACACACCCCGAGAGCCGCACCGTTTTCTCTATCACTTGCCAGCCCCTTCGACCTCCCGCATGTGCACCTTACGTGCACACAAACTTGCGTGTATTTTCTTCATCCCTGAATCTTGGACTATCGCACTCCGACCCACCCCCTACCCTCGCTATCCAACAATTCTGGCCCCGATCCCTCGGCTGGCATTCCCAGAAGTAAATCTAGATTTTACCTACGAATTAAATCTATTTGTGACGGCGAAGATTCACCGCCGATTCCGACCTGTAGAGGCTCTTCTAGGCCCCAGTCCCGCCACAGGCTTTTCCTACACAATTTCCGGTGCAAACCTTCACGAAACATTTGTCAAACTACCAAAACAATTTCCAAACGATTCTTCAGCCTCTGATCAATTTCACACCCGCGGTCTATGCTCAGAGACCCGCTTTTCGTGTCGTTTTTTTTTTTTTTTTTTCGATCTTCATTACTTTGTCCCCATAAAATATTTTCTCGGCTATATTGTTTCCTGGAGCGTTCACGAACGACGCTCTTCAGAAATCATTCCCAGTGACATTTATTCCCGTCGAGAGCTTGAAAATAATTTGTGGAATTGGTGAGCAGAAAAGCAATTTGGAAATAATCATTTTTCGTGGTATTTTTTTATTAGAAAGAGCGTGTTTTCAGCGACATTTATTTCATTATAACATGGTGAAGGATTTTTAATCGACAAGATGATCTAAAAATAAGTCATTAGGGTGTGTGCTGGATGGAGCTCGACTGTGGCGACCATTTCTGCACTTAGTAAGCAGCTTATCGGAGCATGCTTTTCTTAATATGAACCTGCAACATGCCAATCTCATTTCAATGTATCAAATTATTCGTATTTACATTTTTTTGCGCTATCGTACTCTCTGGCATTATAAATAACTGTCGAGTTCTTATCAGTCTTGACCAAAGGCCCTTGGATAGTTTTGGAGCAAGAGAAAATTGTAGTTTCCAGTTGAAAATTTCGTTGCGATCGACCGGGCGCCTCCCACGAGGTCAATACTTGGTTGGGTGACCGCTCTGGCGTCCACCGGTTCACGAATCACTCGCACTCGTCCACTCCCTTAAACTATATATGTGAAAATTAATCCGCACCTGCCTGGAATGGGGATTTCGACAGTTTGCCAAAAAAAAATTCGTAAAAATTGGATTTCATGGGATAATTCATAAATTTTAATTAAAATATTAAATTAAATAATAATAATTATTTAAATTAAATAATTATTATTACTTAATTATTTCAATAAAGAACGTGGCAGCAATGAGCGATGCTTCGTGATAAACGAGTTAACGGCCGTGCGAACGTTAGAGATCGAGCACGAGAGAGAGAGAGAGAGAATAACGAAGTGTGTCGCGTGGCTCGTTGGCGCCTGATTAGGAGGTACTAAATAATCAGCGAGTAAGCATTCGTTGGTTGTTGTGATAGTCGATAGCTCGAGGTCCGATGACGAGCAATCTGCCAACACGTTGATCACTGACGTCACGTTCTCACGTCATCGGTGAATTTCGATTCTGCGACGTATCATAGTCGCGCTGTAGCGACGATTCTCCTCTGCTCCATCTTTCCTCAAGTATCTTCGATATTGAGTGCGCGAAGCGTTGAATTCGAAAACGCCGAGAGCGAGCAACACGAGCCTCGTCGTTTTTAATTCCGTTCCCCACTTTTCCCTCTTGATTTTTCTCGATCGTGCTGCTCCGGCGAGGATGTCAGGCATCAATTATTAAGCCTCGTTGCTGCATCATCTTTTATGAATGGAAAATTACCCAGAATCGCCAAGTCTCGATTTTTTTCAGGCAATCTTGAGCCCGGAGGTCGTTCACATCAATTTTTATACCGAACGCAATGAGGGAATGATGCTCGTTAAAAATCTACATTTTTTCCGCCGCATTCGGAAGAGGAAACCGTGCGAGTGCCCGAGCTCCGCTCCTTCGCTTATTTCGAGGAAAACGATTATAGAAACGTTTTATTGTTAGTCCCGCAATCGTTACCGCCAAGCCCGAGACTCGAGGGCGTAACAGAGTTGGCCACGAGGGAGATGCCACCATCTCTCCCGTCCATCCAACAGATAGTTCGTAATGCGAACTGCACAACTGTCCGGGGACAGAGCGCGGCGTAGCCTGCGTTGATACGAGCGAATGTGCCCGTAAATCGTTTTATTAATAGACACGGTCATCTTGCAAATAGATGCGAGGGTGTGTTACGGAGGAGAGCTCGAGGCTGCTGCTGGGGCCCTAGTAACTCGCGCGATAAGGACAACTCGCCGCGATCCTCGTCTCCAATGAGAGACGACAAGAAAACTCCGCAGACAGATCTCTGCCGAGTTTTTTTTGTGTTTCCCGCTGCACTTCTCCGCGATCAAACGTTGAGGTCGTGTTTTTTTTTTCAACTTTATATTTCATATTACGTTCAGTGCTTGTTTCTATCGGCTCGCTGCTTTCTGACGCCTTTTTTTTTTTTTTTTTTTTTTTTTTTTTTTTTTCTGGCGGCTTTTTTCTCTCTTTCTCTCTTCTCCTCCATCTCTCTTTCTCTCTGCCTCGTTTTAGCCAGTTTAACTCGGTCCCTTCGTTCCCGGTCACTCGTTTGTTAAGCTCTCGCACATCCTCGTGTCTGAGACTCTCCGTCGAGACCGCGAGCACGTTTGCTTCACGAGAGATGCTAATTCTTCGAGTCAGGTCTCCGAGTACGCACGACTCGACGACCATCAGAAACCAAAATTCCTTTTCTCGCCCGAGCCCCCCACTCTCCATTCATTTGGTCCATTCGTGTCTCAGCGTTCTAAGATCTCGCTTCATATTCTCCAATTCCTTTCACTCATAGCCCGGACAACGATCTTATCAACCGCGATACTGAAATCTTGATGTTCTCTCGTATTTTCCCAACCTCGTGACGATTCATCATCCAATTTCAAATTCTCTCGAACGTTTCTCCGACTGGGATGTCTCGATGCCGTGCGGATTAGGTGAATTTTCTACCATGAGGAAATTTCGAATTTATTTCCTTCTCGCGCTCGAGCCCCGAATTCGAATCCATTTTTTGAGACGAACCGCAAACGCCTGGCGATGATTTCGGCTCCCGGGGATGAGTTTACTTTGAAGAAACTCGACAGATTTGTTTCGAGACATTTCACGACGTTTTTTATCTGTTCCGAGTTGATACTTTTTTCTCTCATACTTCGTCTTCTCCGCTCGTTCGTTAAGTTGCCTCGAGCTCCGATGACGTATTGCCCGGAAGTACCCGCCCCCGGTATCTCCCAAGTTTTCTCAACTCACACGCCGCACCCTTTCCTCATTTTCATTCGTTTCTTTTTTTTCCACTTTTTTTTTATTTTTATTTTTTGTTTTTGTTTTTGTTTTTTCATCCTTTTTCACTTCGCCTCCGTTTCTTCATCTCACTCGACCGCCTTCAACGCACGCACCACGAATATCGTGGGCCGTGACACGATCATCGTTTTCTCGCCTACGCGCTAAACTTCCACTTCGATCCAGCCACACGTATCCCCCCTTTTCGCCGCCTCTTCTCTTCCCATCTCTCCGCCACACCAGTCCACACAATTATCTTGCTATTGATCTCAAACTTGATAAATTTATATTTCATTCAAGTATTATTACCTCTTTAATCTTCTCTTCAACGTTCCTCAAGAGTTATTCGATCTCTCGATTACCCGCACTCTCCAGACTATTTTCCTCGATTGCCCAACCCACGTGACCAATTCCAAGCGTTCCGCGATAAAATTTATTGGAAAATTCACTTTTCGTTATCGCCATTTTTCCTTCGACGAAAATTCGCCGTTACGCTCTGGAAATCTCAACGCTTTGCTGCGACACCTCGTGCCTCGCCGCTTCTTATCTACTCTCAAATACCGAGACACTCACTCACGGTGAAAGTCACCCTCGGGTAACGTTCGATCGGGCCCGAACTCGGTTAAACTCAAGAAACACACTCCCATGCGAAAAAGCCCCGTTGACCGGTCCCTCGTCGGACCGGACATTCGGTCCAGGATATTTTTTTATCCGCACGCAATTAACACCTGCAATTTCAATCTGCAGGACAAAGATATCGAGCGAGAGGTTTAGTTACGGTAAAAATCTCTCAGGCAGCTCTCGATGCAAATTTCGATAACGAATCTGTGCTGATTGTTCGACTAAGCAATGAGTAATTAGTGCCAAGTCGTACATGTCTCGATATCGCGAACGCAAAGATGCCAAAAAGGGTCGACGATTTCTATCATTTTTCTCGATATCGAACAATTTTTGCATTCTTGTCCAATGAACGTGGAAAATTTGATGAAAAAAACGATAATTACATTTTCGTCCTCGTCCTCGCTTTCGGAGCCCATTTCCTTGTGCCTAAAAGTTGGAAAATTATAAATATTATTTCGATTATTGGAAGGGGACAATAAATTATTGATTGAAAATGAAGAAAAAGTAGTAATTTGTGATTTTTGTGTGTTTCAGGAGATGCAATCAGTTGTTACTGCGAAGGACACTGTCCCGACGATCGACAGAATGGTACTTGCGAGGGCCGTCCAGGTGGACATTGCTTCAGTGCGGTCGAGGAAGTTTGGGACCCAGAGATCGGTGAATACGTGCCAGAATTTTCGTTCGGTTGTTTGCCGCCCGACGAGCAAGGCTTTATGCAATGCAAAGGCTACCTGGTGCCTCATCTCCAAGGGAAAAGTATTATGTGCTGCAACAACACGGCGCTATGCAACAAAAATATATTCCCCGAGTATCAGCCTCGGCCGACCCCGCCACCGGATCCAATTGCGTTCGTTTCCGGTGCGCCCCTCATAATACTCGCCGCGACACTCTCCGCCTGTCTCATTGTCTTCAGCATAGCAATGATAATAATATACAGAAGATACAGGAGAAAAGAGCGAGGACCTTGTTTGGTTCCGTCGCCAGGAACGCTCAAGGATCTTATCGAGCAGAGCAGCGGTTCAGGCTCGGGTTTGCCCTTGCTCGTGCAGCGGACAATTGCCAAACAATTGGCTCTTTCGCAATGCGTCGGAAAAGGACGATACGGCGAAGTTTGGCTGGCTCGTTGGCGAGGCGAGAAAGTTGCAGTCAAAGTATTTTTCACTCTCGAGGAAGCCTCGTGGTTCCGGGAGACGGAGATTTATCAAACCGTCCTCATGAGACACGACAACATTCTCGGCTTCATCGCTGCCGATATCAAAGGCACTGGCTCATGGACACAAATGTTACTCATAACCGATTATCACGAGCGCGGATCTCTCCACGATTATCTTCAAACAACCGTTCTCGATCATCCCAGCTTACTTGCCATTTGCCTCTCCATCGCTTCCGGCATTGCTCATCTTCATACCGAAATATTTGGCACGAGGGGCAAACCAGCCATTGCACATAGAGACATTAAAAGCCGCAATATTCTCGTCAAAAGAAACGGCGAATGTGCTCTCGCTGACTTTGGCCTTGCTGTAAGATTCATAAGGTAAAAAACACATTTTATCAACTTTTTCCCATTTTTTGCCGAGGCATTTACGTCATTAACGATGAGCATCGGCGGCGGCCACCATGAGGCCTGGAGAGCTCCAAATATCGGTTCTGTGAGTGCAGGAATAATAACGAAGAGGCAGAAACATCGTTTACTCAGAAGTTTTTGATATTTACAGAAAAAGTAAGCTCAGCGTCTAACTTTGATATTTGTTGATCGTTTAACAAGCAGCGAGCAGTTTTGTTTCGCAATTCGTGTTCGTCTCCGGTTTGTGACAAGTTGTTGTATTTTTTATCATTTATTTTTCAACGATTCGAGATTTTCCAACAAGTTACTCGTTTCTCGAGAGGATCGAGAGGCTCATGAATAATTAATGACATCGGTACACCAGTCGAAGAACTGTCCGATCTATAAATTATTTATCCTTGGCGAACGACTCGCCATGGATTTTTTAAGCATCCCATTCATTTCGATTTTTCTTACAGCGAGAGCGGAGAGATTGACATAGCACCGAACACTAGAGTGGGGACGAGGAGATACATGGCGCCGGAGGTCCTCGATGAGAGCTTGAACACGTCCTCGTTCGATGCCTTCAAGATGGCAGATATGTACTCCGTTGGCCTCGTACTGTGGGAAGTTTGCAGACGATGCGTTACCGGCGGTAAAGTCACTACCGCCGAACCCTACGCTCTCCCTTATCACGATGTTGTCCCCAGTGATCCTGACTTTGAGGACATGCGACTCGCCGTTTGCGTCAAGAGGCTCAGGCCAATCATTCCGTCGAGATGGGAACACGACCCGGTAAACAATTTCTCTTATTTTATCCAAAATAAAACAAAACAAATTTTGCATTAATAATGATAATTAATTAATAACGAGAGGATTAAATTCATTAATGTCGAAAACTACGAGGAAACACTAAATCCCGAAGCGCAGAATTTTCGGAAGAAAATTTTTGAAAAACGAGTAATTATGAAGAATTTTAATGACGTGAATTATATTTTCCAGGTCCTGTTCGCTTTGAGCAAATTGATGGCCGAGTGCTGGCACGGAAATCCAGCAGTGCGATTAACAGCGTTACGCGTTAAAAAGACAATGTCGAAGCTGCACATCGACAATGCGATCAAGATTGTGTAGTGATGGTGACCATTGAACACTGAATTTGTTTGTTTTTTGTTTATTTCTTTTATTGGTATATTTTATGAATTTCTTCTTCAATATTCGACGGAGAAGAGACTTCCTCCTTTGTACATACTTGCTGACTGCACGTCTGAAAATTCTATAAACGTGTATATGCCAAGCGTATATACACGTGTATGTTTTCGTCCTTTACCATCGTTCGATCCTCGTAGCAGTCACGATTTTCATTTCTTTTATTATGATTTTGTTTGCCCATTCATTTTGTACATAGCTAATTATATATTTTCGTACGATTATCGATTTTCTCCAACGTCTCAACATCCTTCATTGTTTTTTTTTTTTTTTTTACATTTTTCCACCCAAACTGATTTTTCATGCCTTTTGATATTTTTCCGTTGTGACGAATACGAGAGATCGATACGAGGCGATCGTTGCCCTTGTAAATAATTTCACCCGCTGTAAATATCTCAACTATTTTTTTAAACGGACTGCAGTCAGAACAAGACTGAGTACTGAAGATTTCAATATTGTAATTGTGAGAATGAGGTTCATCGATAAAAACGTGTGCGTGCTAGCCAAGAAGTTTGTGAGTATGAGAATGCAGCGAACGATTCGGATTGTCAAGCTTTTTTTCCTCTTTTGCATCATTTCTATTATCAACGACGTTGCAATGTTTATCATTCGAATTTCTCACCATTTATCTTTTCCTTTATTTCATTCTGATTGGTCTGTGAGTTGAAAACATTTTGGCAATTTGTTGAATGACTATTGATCGTTGGTACTATTACAGTAACATTCTAGTTTATCACAATTGCGTTGGGTCGTGAATGAATCATTAAGAAGGCGACAGGTTATTAAATTTCAACATTTCGAGAGCAGGATGTTTAGAGGATTTAGGAACGTTCCGGAATCCCGTCGTTTAAGCTGCGTCGATTATTTATCATGAGAAGTACATGCGTTTATAAAAAATAACAGAATCAAAGGAGACTTGACGTACGTCAGAAAATATTGCAAAAAAAAAAACACGAACAGAGAATCGAAGAGACAGTAAAAAAATATCAGCGAACCGTTCGGGTCGTTTGAATTGGCCTGATCGTTGGTTATTGACTTTCATATTTGGCATATCGTCGCAATATTATGCACCGATCCAGGTGTTTCTTACGATATCATTGAATTTAAAAATTATCAAGAATGCTTGAAGAAAAAAAATGGGATAATGTGAGCAACGTAATTAAGGAAAATATCGGAAAGTTTGGAACGAGCAAGCAACGGTATCAATGAGAGAAAAACGATAGATTAATTGTGAAGGACATTGCTTAACGGTGCAACAAGATGGAAATATTATTGGTAATTGATAATGAAGGGCCTAGTGGATTAGGTCAGCGGCTCAAGTGTGTTATTGTTAATATTTGAAATAACGAAATCTACGGAATGTGTGAGTGCACGAGTACTCTCCGGCAAATGTTCTAACGAGTGGCGCATACTCGACTCGTTGTTAATTAATTCATCGCGGCTGCGGCGCACCTCGGCGCGTCCCTGTGAATTATCAATTTGTAAATTGTATTACGATAAGGCACCGGATATGTTCTAGTGTGATAGTAAAATGTGCGAATGTCTCTTACGAATGTTGTTTTAGTCTGTGCCCGATTAAATATATAACAAAAACAACGTCAAAACAAATTGATAAACAACAAGAAAAACTTTAGAAAATCCATTATTGCGAGAATGCAATTGGGAATAATAAAATTTATATTTTTAACGAGTATTAAACGATATCATCTTTTTCAATTTGTACGCTTTTTTTACCTCCACCAACCCATTTTTTACTTTTATTATTAATTTCATTAATATCTAATTATTGAATTTATTAAATAATATTTAACTTATTGAATTATTAAAATTATTAGTTATTAATTTTATTATTAATAAATTAATAATTATTAATATATATATAAATTAATCATTATTAATTTGATTTATTATTAACCAAAATCACCGTGTTTTGTGGCTCGGTATCGATGCTTAAACGAGACGAATCGTGTTAGAACTATAGGGAGATCGTCATCGAGATTGCCACGATCATTGGACTCACCGTCTCGAAATTTTTACGCGAAAAATCCTTTTGCAAGTTTTTTTTTCATTTACGCATTCGAAAAATATGCTTTTGGGATTAGAAAAGTCACCAGAAATTTCACTCATCTGAAAAGATTATTTTTACATACTTTTTCATTCAACTGATTGGGGTTATTTACACTCGTTGTTGTGTTTACGTTTGAAAAAAGGACGCGGATTATATCAATAATTAAATGTTGATGACAATGGAGTGGAATATTAATATGAAAGCAATTTTATTTTTTAAATTAATTAAAAAAAACCTTGCAGCGAACTTCGCGTCAGTGGAGAGCGGGCTGGATGGTTTACTAAGCTGCCGTATGAGGCGCTGTCGAATGAGAGACGTAAATATGTATACATGTACATATAGCGTGTGTATTCGATGTGTTGGCCAGACTGGAGTGAGTGGAAGAGTGAGAAGTCAAGAGACGCCGCTTCAATTCTCGGTTGTCCCTGGCCTGCAACGCGTTGCCATTTTTATCGTCGGGAAGCGTGTTCGTCCCGTCGTATTTTATTACACTCGTAGTTTTACGAAAACAGTGACTTGGTAAGTACACGTGATTATTATTATGTTAAAAATAGTTGCGCGCGTGAGAAAAACGTCAATAAATGTTGATGATCGATTTTAAAGTGTGATAGCTTTCCTTGATTTTATTATGGAAGTACACGAAGTGCCGAAAGATACGGATCTTCGACACAGCGCGGTCACGCCATAGACCATTTGACCTCGTCCACCGAGCAGTTTTTTTCGGGTTTTTCGATGCTCCGCAGACGCGGCACCAAAATATTAATTTGCTAGTGCATCAATGTTTGTCTTATTCCTTCGTGCGACGTACATACATCCGTAACAGTGTAGTACCAAAATTCGCCCTCGAATGAGAGCCATCCCGATTTCATCGAGCATTTGATCGTAACGCCGTTTTTTAGGTTACATTCACATGAAAATGATGTGCTCTTCAAGATAGAAAATTCGAATTAATAATATTTCGAAGCATGCAAAAAGCGAAGGAATTTGGTAGTCGTTTCCTTCGCATTATTCAATCATAACTTCTTTGCAGTGTTTCTCAGACGTTCTTGAAGCTCTGCGCAAAATGCTGTCATGCGGCTAATTTTAGCTGCAGGCAGGGGCAGACACTTGTCACATAAATTTTCGGCATATATACACAATGCGCATATATTTCGCATACTTTCTCGTACGAAATAGTACGTTCATAACGGTAACAATTGATTGGCGAAAAAAACGTAATTTTCAGTGCTTTCCTCCAAAAATGGCCGCCATTGGTCGAATCGCCGAATTTACAAGGGGAGGGAGGTAGAAACTCCGGAGTAGGAAATCACGCCGTCGTTTTAGCCGCTGCGTCATACTTGCTTTGCGCGCTCATTTAGTGTTACGGAAAATTCCGTCTCGTTACCGTCAGTTCGGCATTTCACAAGAAATTCTTCGCAGTTTTTACTACAATAGTGTTACCGAATCGATCAAAACGTCGATCTTTATTCACAGTGATATCGCGTAAATATTAAGAGGTACGTTATCGCCGTGAGTTTCATGGCGCAAGTAGAATCATGTTTTCCGCCGAAAGCGGCTCCTCTATACCGGGACGCCATTTTATCATAGCGGCCGGCGTCCTTGTCCCGGGGACACGCTCAGTTTTATAGACTCAACATCACTTGTGTTTGCAAACAAAAGTAAAAACAACACAGACTTTCATTCGTTATAAAGTCATTACAATTTTTTCTCGTCTGCTTCTTTCCGATACGATCTCAATCTCAAGTGTTATATTTTCACCTCGTAATCATTCGATGCATAATTGTGGCACACGCGCCATTGAAGTACCGCGAGCAAGCAAAAACATACTCAATCGTACTTTCACATGTCAGAGAATTCAATGCATACGCGCAATTCTGCATCAGCGAGCTGATTATTATTCACCGCAAAATCTCTGCTATGCTCGATGCGATTATTATTATACGGTCATTTCCGGTTCTTTGTGCATCCCCCCACCACTATTCTCATTCTACAAACTTCGTCGTATTAATGAGTTTGGGATTGGCATCTCCGAAACAAAGTAAAACTTTTTTTCCATCAATGAAACATTTGGAATTTTTCTCGGGCGGATTTTCCGGTTGTATTTGTACCATCGAGAAATAAAGCCGCAAAATCCAACTTTTTCATCGATAAACTGGAAAGATGCTGCTTCGGCACACACGCCAACTCGACGATGACTGAAAATCGTGTTTTTTCGTCTGTTCAGGTTCAAAAACAAGCCGAAATGCCAGGTTTTAGCAGCGTCGGAACATTCAAAATCTTCATTGGCAATCTTGCCGATAAGACTTCAAACGCCGACATAAAGCCGTTGTTTGAAAAATATGGCAAAGTTGTGGAGTGCGATGTCGTTAAGAACTACGGTTTTGTGGTAAGGCTGAAAAATATTTGAATAAATTGTTTTTTGTCGTTTTTTCGAGACAATGATTCTCGGAGGATGAAAAATGCTGAAAATTAATAGAAATTTCGAATCGGTCGCAGCACATGGAGAACGAAGAGGCTGGAAGAGACGCAATTCAAAAGTTGAATAGTTCGTTGGTTCATGGTCAGCCGATAAAATGTGAGGCTGCCAAGAGTCGAAAAGGGCCAAACACACCGACGACCAAAATATTTGTTGGAAATTTGACGGACAATACGAAGGCGCCTCAGGTTCGCGAGCTCTTTGCTAAATTTGGAACGGTCGTCGAGTGTGATATCGTTCGGAATTATGGTTTTGTGCATCTCGAAGCGACCGGTGACGTCAACGACGCCATTAAGGAGCTCAATGGCATGATCGTTGACGGACAACCGATGAAGGTACAAGTTTCCACCAGCCGAGTCAGACAAAGGCCTGGCATGGGCGATCCTGAGCAATGCTACCGATGCGGTCGCGGTGGACATTGGTCCAAGGAGTGTCCCAAAGGAGGAATGGGAGGCGGCGGCCCGGACAGAAATGGCTTCAGGGACAGAATGTTCGGTCGGGACCCTTACCCACCACCACCACCACCACCTTTCCTCAGGGACAGACTGATGGGCGGTGGACGCTTCGGAGTGAGTATTTTTTTCTTATCCTCATAACTCAAGAATTAATGAAAAAATTTCTGTGTTCTCGTTTCTAGAATGAAAAAGAAATTATTGAAAAAAAAAAAAAGGCTGAACAAATAATAAAAATATTATAAAATCGGCGAGATTTTATTTAGATGACACGTTTATTATAGGTCGAGCAGGACTACGACAGCTACTACGACAGAAGAGGATTCGAGGACACGAGAGACCTCTATGAGAGGCGATTTTCTGGTATGGCAGGCCCTCGTGACATGGGCAGTAGTAGTACGATGCGGGGACGTGACTTCCCACCAATGCCTCCTATGCCTGCTGCTTTAGGTATGGGAACGATGAGAGACAGCGCTTTCTCGCGAGGCAACGATTACGGAATGTTCAGTAGGCGATCGCCACCCCCAAGCGGCAACAACGGAAGATTCAGGTGAGTTTAAAACAAGTAGAATTTTTAAAATCCCAGAAATCCATACAATCAGTAACTGACACGCACAAAATTCCATAAAATCACAAACAATTTGAAATCGACGTTTAAATCGAAAGGACTCGTACGAATTGGGCCTCGGTGATTCGTCGACCGTTTCCTGACGCTTTATAATTTATTCTTCATCTTCGCTAGCCGAATAGCTAAAGCTGATACGTTTCAAAATTTTTTAATTTACGAATTTTATACTCTTCGTTGATACACTGGGTCAATTTGACCCGAAGCGTACTTCTCGGTCCGTCATTAGGGTCCCATCGACTCGCAAAAAAACATTGAGACATATAACCCGGGTCAAAATATTAAATTAAATTGGTCCTTGCACGAATTGTGTTAGTGTTCGTAAAGTACACTAAAAATCAATTATTAAAATGGAATATTTATTATGACGCTGTTATAGTAGGGGCATGTACGAGGACTTCAGTCGAGATTCCTTCGAGGAGCGTAGGTAAGTACCAAATTTTGCTGTCCAGATAAAACAACATCAACAACAACAAAATCACTCGAACCGAAAAGAATGCTCGACAAATTTAGCCGATTCCATCACGACAAACAAATGGAATGAAAAAAAATATATATATAAACGAAACTTCCCGCTCCTGTTCGTTTGCCGTCGCCCGGTTGCACTTTTCTCGACGTCGCGAGCGCTCCTCGGTACCAGAGCCAATAAACGCACAATGTTTGATTCGGAAGCGCCACGCCGTACCACGAGTTTGAGCAAAAAAAAATGAGAAACCCGTTCAGGCAGGTGAAAAAAATGAAAATAAACAACAAATGACAAAAGGACAACAACGCGGCGAGAAAAATGCGTGAGCGATACTGCTGGCACTTTAATGCGCGCGCTACGGTCACGGGGAATCCGACGTGGAAAAGAGCTATCGGCGCACTGCTTAAGAAAAAGGAATAAAAAAACAAACAATTTCTCGCAAGCGAAACTTTCCGAGTCTAGTATTTATCATGATGACGGTGTCGTTGCTGTCATACCGTGAACGTTTTTACCCAGTAACGCAGCCCGAAATCGTCGATGCTAAAAATTACGAAGTCTTTTCGTTCCCTCGTATTGCGTTTTTCAGTTGAACCAAAAAAAAAAATCGTTTCGAATGCTCTTTCGAAATTCTTCATGCAATACGCAATGGAGAGCTCGAAATAATGTGTAGAAAAAAATCGTGTCGCGAATTCGAGGACTTCGTCGCTGGGCAAGCTCGAGTTATTTTCTTAACAAGCGAATACAAATGTTCATCAGACTGACGATCTCGGTGGAATTTTGATAAAAGTTTCAAATATTTAAGGGAAATAAGTAGAGAGAAAAAAAATCGTGATTTGCATAATGGGACGGCCTGAAAGAACGGTAAAAAAAATTGTTAAATGTTTGTTCGATAGCAGACCGGGATTACGAGGGCCATCGCCGTCGCGCCGGTTCGCACCATACTAAATCGTCGCGTCGGGATATCGGATCGGTCTCTCGGTCTGTGTCCGTCGTCGTCGGTCAGTATACGTCGTCGTCGTCGCCGCCGTCGCCCGTCTACTTTGCCGCCGTCGTCGTCCACTTCGTCGTCGCCGTCCTCGTCTCCCCCGTCTTCTGGCGTCTCGTCCACGCCGCCGTCTTCGCCTACGTCGTCGCCGTCGCTGTAGCAGGAAGCCTCTCGGGACCGATGAATATATTTTGGCGCTCCGTACCCCTCCCTCCTTCGACCTTTTCTCGAAATTAATCATACGAACTAAAAGACACGTGAAAATAGCGGCGTTGCGTTTATTTCCAAGCGATAATATTATCTCCGGAAGTCCAGGCGCCCCTTAACAATAATTTTCGCCCTCAAAACAACTCGACACGCACCACTTAATTATTATATATTTGTTATATAATTGTCGCGGTAAAAAATGCCACTCGAAACCCGGCATGCCGCCCAACATTTGACAAATAACGGAGATCCGAACGATTATCCTAAAACTTCATTCATCGACGAGGAAAACGACGGAGAGAATATATTCCGATCACCAATTTAAAACTCATCACTTTATTTTCGAATAATGAAAAGAAGGTCGAAATTTTCGTCATCTAGTTTGCGTTTCTTATATTTTCTCAGACCCTCATTCGCTTTAGCGAAATATCATTCGAGCCATTATATAGCAATCACTCCGCTCGAACAAAGAAGTAATAACAAATTTTTAGCCAACGATTCGTCGTTGCTTACACTTTGCACGAAAGTCGAGCATGAGCGCGTGATTTATCAGACGCAGACTTCGTTTTACGATCCTCGCGCTATCATATCCGACAAACAATTGGTTTCCCTCAAACTTTGTCAACATTATACAACCAACCACGATCAGACAGAGTAGATTTGCATCGACCTGATTTTTCATCAAATTCTCATTTATGGAAAAGATCTTGAGGAAGGAAAACAAAGAGACAAAAAATACCCAATGTACCAATATAGACTTAGAAGCGTAATCAACTTTTTATTAATTTAGCGGTAATAATTACGATCCGATAATGAACAAATTTAACGAAATAATAAAAATGACTATATTGCGGAAATTCGATTTCATTATGACGAATTAAACCAGTCAGAGAGATTGAGGAGTCGAATAAACAAAAATATCCTCGTAGCTCGACGCAGAAAAACAAAAGAAACAAACTCGTTCGACTTGTCTGATCGATAAAAATATGAATTTCGATGTTCCCAGGATCGTGTGAACGTTGTAAACTTTTCGCGAATTTCATTTCTTTCTAAAACTTTCTTCTATTCCGAGCAACGATTCGAAGCCGGAAGTAAAAAGGGAAAAACCATCGGCTATTGTTGATTCGCACCTCCCTCGAGTTCGACTAGAATTCGTGTTCTGATCCGACCCCCTTAAGCCCTTTCTAATTATATCTATAATTATAACCGACATTATTGTTGGACAATGTGTAATAAACGGAACTTCGAGAAAAACAAACTAAGCGTGACACAAAAACGTAGTAATGTAACTGTGAAATTCGATTGAAACAATGAAGACAAAAAGAAGAAACAAAAAACGTATATATATTTTTTTTTTCGTCCGACTTAATTTCTGCTGAGCGTGAATTTTTCGTGCGGTGCCGCAGATTCAGAATACGGTTCGTAATTTGAAATATCGCCCCTTCCCAACCCACGAACCCCATCACCAACGATGTCGCTAAACGAACAAAACCTATTCAATGTGAAATGCATTTCGGCTGCGTGTCGCTGGCTTCCTGCGTCGTACGCGCCGTGTACCGCGCTCGTTCGCGATTCGCGCAGACGCGTACTTTTTGTCATTCCTCAATAAGTTTTTTTTTTTTTTTTTGCATTATTTCATTATTATTATTTGGAACACAAAAAACGGATGGCCTTGTCCCTCGTGTGGATGACGTGCTTACTTGATTGCTCTTCTTTTTTTTGTTATGCTACTAAGTCTATTTTTACAGCTCGATTCCGAACGGATTCGAAATACCAGAGCGAGGATAAACCTGCTGGACGTCTCCTCTTTCTTCCTTTTTATTATTGCTACGGTCCGGTCCTCATTTCGTGCTTTTTTCTCCTTTTTTTCAACTTTACGCGCAAAACACGCTTTTGGCGGCTTGAAAAAAAAAAATGACAAAGTTAAAAATGGGAAAAGTTGAAAATCGGGAGAACAGACGAAGGACTGTACTGCACTCTTGTCCCTCAACCTCCAACAGAGAAACTGAACGAGCGATTTCAAGGTTTAGTTTCAGCGAATTCTTCATTTTGTTGTCAAGGTGAGGGATCAGTCGCGCTATATTCGCCGACAACGGAGAATTTTCATTTCGAAAATTCGCGGCGAGGTTCGGTGACTGATCCATCACCTTAATTGCCTTTTCAGAAAAATCACGTGCCGTATTTAGGTGCCGCAGCAGTCAGACATTCATTTCCCTTAATTAGTCCCCGATATTTAGCTCAGCAAAATCGTCCCCGAGGAATTCTAAAGTTTAAGTCGCTGTTTTAAATTCATATTTCCACGTGAGTATGAGTGAAGATTTAAACGCCTGAAGTCGCGCAGACATAAAACAGATTTTCAGTAATTTCAAACTTTTTCCCGAATGAAATAGCGCAAAAAAAACAATGGCGGCTTATCGATGAGAACGCGACGACGAAACGCCGCGCCCAATTCGTAACGAAACCGAATATCAATGAATTCGAACCGATCAAAGATTCCCGAGACCTTGTGCATACGAAAAACGATAAAATTCACTTTTTCCAGTTGTTTAGATGTCCTTGTACCTTGAACTGTTCGATTTTACAAAAAAAAACATTCACGTTTGTTTTTCGACAAATCTGAACTTTGTGATCACGTCAAAATTACGCTCGTTGTATTGAACCATATTTTTCAGAACAATTGGCACTGCGGATGAAGACCCTCACGATCTTACGTACAGAACGGGATACAGTACAGTTTACAGAGCAAGTCAGAATACACATTACCATACAGGCTATAGCACAAGTAACAGTCCACAACACACAACACGTTACAGTACCGATAAATCAAGTCGGACATATTCCGACTTGGATTACTAATGTCATAAACAAAAACATACAGAACTAGATGGAAGAACACGACTCTTTTACTTCTTGACGTGGTTTTGGAACACGAGAAAGTCAAAACCCATACACATAACTCTCGACATATTCTCATGTGATAAAATTGACTAATTATAATAATCGTGATTAAGTGTTGAATAAAATACGGAACTATGACTTTTAATATTCTCATTACATCTGATTACGCCACTTAGAACAACGGTCCATTCCTTGACAACCACTAACGGGTGTTTTGACCCATTGGATTTGTTTTATTCGACCTTCCGTTTAAAAGTTATCGATAAATCGATAAAAATCGTACAGATGAGCATTCATAGGGCAAGCGATGAAAACCCTGGTTATCGAACGTGATAGTTGACATCAGTGGTAAGAAATAATATCAGAACGCGCTCCGGGACGATTTTTAATACCAAAGAAATATTCGAGGTTAGGTTGACTCTGGTTATTCGGAAATGGGTCGTATTGGGTGGACCGCTCGATCGTCACACAAACAAGACTTGTTTACAACGCCCATCGTAAAAAAACCGCGAATCGGAGAGTCTGAACAGAAAAAACAACTCACCCGCGCGCGCGTAGCGGAAAAACAAAAAATACCATTCCGATCGTAAAAAAGTCAAATCATTGTTTCCATCTGATGTGATTCAGGCATTTACGTCGCATCGACGGAATACTGAAAAGTGATCGGACCGTAAGAGAGCCTTGACAGATTTTTCACTCACGAAGTAGCTCCTGATTCAATAATTCACGGGAAATACGTGAAGAACTCCCTACTTTTTCATCTCAATCCGACAACAGACATCCCGACATTTTTCTACGTGGAAGATCACAAAAATTAGAAAAAAAAATCTTCCCGCAAACTGAACACAGAAATTTTATGATTTGTGAGGATAAATCTCATTTTTCACGTTCCTATCGAACGACAACCTTTTTGAGCGATGCTTTCTTCCTCAGGTAAGGGACAACTGACTAAAAACACCAAGACACCATCCGCGGAAAGAATTTCATGGGTCTCCGGAGTTCTGGACGAGAATGAGGTAAAGTATTAAGATGTAAAGAATATAATTAATTTTTTATAACTAGTCACGGACGATTCAGTAGTAACTCACGACGTAGCCTCATCAAAAAAGGATCTGCACATTGGAGAATGTGCTGATCCAAAAGAAATGCTACTTGAGTTTATTACTTATACAATTATATTTTGATTTTTTAAGCATTTTTCGATTTTTGACACAATAAAAAGTTCGATACCAATCATTGCCTTCCATGTGTTCATTTATTTTCCAAGAAATGTACCTGTGCACGAATAAAGCTCAATGTACACGCCAGCATGTAAATCCGACTAAGTAAAGCTTAGAAAAAGCAGTTCAGTATCTCATCGTCAATATTATTATCATCTTGTAGGTTTCGAATGGCCTCCAGTTTTCCTGTTTCGTATTCTTTGTTTTATTTTTATCCAGAAACAATTTTCTTTACGTGTCTCGTTAATAAATTCATTCCGAAAGAATTAAATCAATCCGCGCTACGTCACGATCGATCGATTATTCAGAATTTTGATGAATTTTATGCAGAAACGGAGGAACGACGTTGCTCAACAGCAAGAAATCTATGACTGATTATCAAAAAGGACTATTCAAAGTGGAGGAAACGAGTATTATCAAAGTGACATTATCTGACACTAAAATACGATTATTCAGCACAAGAAAGAGTGTTGAATTATTTGCATTTAGTTTTTGAAAGACGGAGAAGGCTCGGAAATAGCGAAGCAGTACGCGTTTTATGAATTCACGACTGGGAAACTTGTATGTATGAAGAAGAATTGGAGTAGAGGGGGAATGAAAGATATCAGCCATATTGCCTCCCGCTGAAGCTCTGCGAGATAGCCTTCTCTTTGAGCATCGTTCAATTCCTGCTTATGATCCGTCTTCAGTTACCGCGTGTTCGCGAAGTCGTGAAGACTCGTTGGTACTAGTCCGTATTGAATTATTAGTGTACAGTGTCGAACAATATGGCTGAAGATTTACGGTATGCCCGATCACCCGCCACATTTAATTCATCGTTCGATTTCGCGCGCATGTTCAAACATTTGGTAATCGAGGTTATGTCGTGATTACATGCTTTTTCACTTTTTATCTCGTTCTATGGCCTTCAAAGTTGAACGTAGTTATGAAATGCTCATTGTATATGGTTTGGCGTAGTTTCAATCATTTTTTTGAGCTATCGAAGCACAAGTCATTGAAAGGGAGGAGATAACATGCTTGAATATTTATAGGTTATGTATCGTAGGCATGAGCTTATAGATGCACGTTTATAATTAGAGTTTGAATGTTTCATTCAACATCGTTTACAGAGAGGGTCTTTTGTTGGGAATGGGTAATCCGTTGCTCGATATATCAGCAACCGTTGATGATGACTTCCTGAAAAAATATGACTTGGAATCGAACAACGCGATACTCGCTGAGGAAAAACACAAGCCCATGTACGACGAATTGATCGAGCAGTACAAAGCCGATTTCATAGCCGGTGGATCAGTACAAAATACTATTCGAGTAGCACAAGTGAGTTTTCTCATTCGATTAATTACGAAATAGAACGACAGACCAACACAGTTTCTCCATCAAGAACGAAAATAACCTCCTTCACGATAACAACTCGTTTATCGCCTCGAAAGTGATAAACCCGCAATTCATTGCCTAATTACTTTGGAATACGCATATCATCGTAAAAATTGCGCAATTTATCAGGGCAACATGACCCACACTTTTTTCTCATAGTCTCGTGATTACGTAGCTTTAGCCTTGCATGTGTGCGATGAATTCATATCATCTTATTACTCCGATTAACTCATACCTATAAACACGTACTCCACGTTTTTTTGAACATTGACAAACCCAATTCCTATGCTGCTTCATGAAGCTATGATTTAATAGAATTATTGCCCATTGCTCTATCAAAATGACCTTCACAAGTCAACGAGCAAACGATTCCAATTTCGGTCTGACTAAAAATAAAAAATCTTTCAAAACTAAGAGAAAAAAATGTATCGAAATAAATTATTTCATTATAATAAATATCCAGCGTTCCGGTTGCCGCGTCTGAGACGCATTTCTTCTGTAAATTACAACAACGGAGCTCCCCAAACTTAATTTTTATTCATTCGGTTAAAAAAAGTGACAAGAATATTGACTCAGATCTACAAATTATCGGTTTAGTGGTTCTTGGAGAAGCCGAAGATCGCAACTTACATGGGCTGCGTGGGGCGGGACAAGTACTCAAAAATTCTTGAAGAGCGTGCTCGAAACGACGGACTCAACGTTCGATACCAATACACGGATGAAGAACCCACAGGGACTTGCGCCGTTCTCATCACTGGCAAAGAACGCTCGTTATGTGCTAATTTAGCGGCGGCTAATTGTTTCTCTCCGTCGCATATCAGGGAACCTGAAAATTGCAAGCTCCTGGAAGACGCAAAGTTTATCTACATTTCCGTGAGTGCACTTACCGACGCATTGGCACGTCATACACGTTGAACTATCGATAGTCCGAACATTTGTGTACATAGAAAACTTGAGAAAAACAATCGGAATGTGGATTTTGTGTATTTTATTCAGCATGAGCCTGTTTCGAAAATTCAGTGCTCACTGACAAGTTTACTATGCTAGTTTCTTTGACTAGGAAGTTGTCTCGATATGAGGAGCTATGCGTAGCTGAATAGTCAAAATAGACATTGGGGGGGCGAAAGAAAACATTTGAAACCGTTAGTTTAATGGTCTTTGCTTAGATATATCATAAAATCAAACTTTAGAGAAAAATTGACAATCGGAGGAGACGGCAATGGGATTGTGGGGGCTTGTTGAATCATAGCAGTAACTCGCTGTTTTGTTCTACCAAAAACTCTGAATTCTATACTCCAGGGATTTTTCTTGACAGTCAGCCCGGAGACGATTCAAGAAGTAGCGGAGCACGCTAATGAGAACTCGAAAGTTTTCATGATGAATTTGAGCGCTCCGTTTGTGAGCGAGTTCTATGGCAAACCACTGAAAGCGGCTCTACCTTACGTCGATATATTGTTCGGCAACGAGGACGAAGCTGATACGTTCGCTAGAGTGAACGATTTCAAAACAACCGATCGTCGAGAAATCGCTCTGAAGCTTTCCAATTACGAGAAAATCAACGAGAAACGAAAACGCGTCGTTATTATAACTCAAGGATCCCAGCCTGTCATTCTCGCCCAAAACGATGAAATCACCGAGTTTCCCGTCACCAAGTTGCCCGCTGAAAAAGTCATCGACACCAATGGAGCTGGCGATGCTTTCGTCGGAGGTCAGTTGCTCTAAAATCTGTATCGCCTTTTTTTTTGAGATTGGTCCAATTTTTCTCTTTTTTATTTTTACACGAAGAATTATTGATGTCCCTGGCAACGCACTGAACCGAGAAAAGTTAAAAACTCGGAATTCCAAATTCTTTGAAAATTCTTAAGAAAAATAAGTTTATGGTGGATTTGAAATGATTTACAGGATTTTTGGCGCAATACGTTCAGGGCAAGGATTACGAGACGTGCATAAAGTGTGGGATCTGGGCGGCAACGCAAATAGTGCAGAGATCGGGATGTACGTACGACGGAAAGGCGAATTTTGCTCCCTAACTGAACAAAAGTTTATTTACATTTTAGTAAATTGTTGTACTTAACAAAATAAAAAGAAAAATATTTTTACCGCATCTGCGAAGTTTGTCATTGATTTTCTGCCGAATTATAAACATTGGATAAATTTGCGCGCCAAGCGACACGCAGCGCCGCTCACTGTCGGTGAAAACTTTAACCTTCCCATCGTTCCTTGCGGCCTTTCCCAGCAGATGGCAGTGCGACATAAAAACTTTGTAACGAGTAGCAAATCACCATCCGCTCACGGATCTGTCATCGCTACAATCAAAACGCGCAAATACACATGTAACACGATAAATCTTCAATTAGATTAATTACCGTCTCGTTTCTGAGCGCCGACAAATCAGCGACATCTCAAAAGTAACCAAGGAGATGGGAGATTGACAAGTTTGTGTCACGGAAGCCGCTGCGAACGTATGAGTAAACATTGAGTAATAAAACGTAATTAAATACTTAATAGAAACAATTTATTTGTCATGAAAAGTGACCGGATTGATTAGCGAAGAGTAAACATGAAAATGGGACAACAATGATGAGCGATAATTATACGGGGACAAGTAAAGCTCGAAGTGATTAATGGATCGTTGTTTAAACAAGAGTCTTTTGGGATAATCGATGTTTCGATCTGATGAAAATAAAAAGCAGTTGATCCACGATTAACTCTAATACGATCTCTCTTCCGGTAAGAAGAGGACAAGAAAAAAAGAATCGCTCGAAACCTAGACGCTTAGGTGGGCGAGAGAGGGGAGGGGGAAGGGATAGGGAATTGTGATCGCGACGTCAAAGTTGCGAATGAACGAGCTTCCGTCTCTGACCAATCTCTACATTCGTCCGTTTGGCCGCGCCAGGCTCGCATGCTTTGCTACCTTCGAGAGTGTTGACACGAGAGGCGCGACAATCGCGTACTCGTTCGTGGTGCTCTGTGCTGGGTAGCCCACGCACACACATCCTATACCAAAATAGTAAAATACCGCGTGCGCAGTAGCAGCAGCCACGGCCATCTTCGTCAAGTGGGTAACCTTTGTTGATTTGTGAAATGTGACGCCCGCGCGCACGTCGTCGTGTCGTCGTCGTCGTCGTCGGTTACTCGTTACCGTACGTTTTTTTAACAACGTATATAAACAACGCCGCGATGTGAATTTGACCGTAATCTCCTCGTTTCATCATATTGAACACGAGTAAGAGAGACAGAGATATACACGTATATATGTATACACCTAAAACGTTAAAGTGAGTGATAATACGAGTGGTCTTTAGGGATTCGCTGATCAACAATAGTTACCGAGTTTTCAATAGCTACGCTTTGAGAAAATGGTGGAAAAAGTCGTCTGTGTGTTTTATTAAAAAAAAAAGCCCTGGGACGAACGCCTGTGAGGGAGGGTAGAGAGGGGAGAGGTAGACAGTGAACGTAGCGGTTTGTGCAAAAAGATCGGAGATCCGACTAATACAATTTATACATATATTTATATCCGTACATATATACGTATACGGGTATACTATATATACACTACGCTAAACTAAACTATAGTGTAATATTTGTTCGCGCTCGCCGTCGTCCGTCGATCTGTCGACATCGTTCTATTCAACCTTTCGAGTTAAAAAAACTCTATCGTTCTAATATCGCCGATTGTGTTTTACCATCTCAGTGTCAAGCAATTGAATTGCTGTTTTTTTGTCGTCCCGACATTTGTGTGTTTTTTTTTGTTTGTTTCGTAATGAGTGATGCCGCCGCTTGATACATTTTGGAATACATTGGAATAACGCTGTGAGAGATTATTACACATGGGAACTTACTGAGAGAGGTAAATACCATTTGGTGGTGGCGCGGCGCGTCCACAGGGCGTCTCAGCCGCGCGCGATCCCCGCTCTCGACACGCAAACGGAGTATAGAGCGAGACGGAACGATTAAAAAGCTCGAGAGTGTGAGACCGCTCGAATACGAGTGCGAGCGAGTTATTGGACGAACGGGAGCGCATGCGTCTTCCCTCTCGCTCTAACTCTCGTTTAAGTCACGCACATATACAAACTAGAACCACCAAACGATTATATACTCTTGTGCATGTTGTACCTTAATATATACATAGATATACACGAATACGAGACTTTGATGCTATACACGTAAATCCCTGGATCGACTACACGAACGTGTGTAGCGTTTCACGGGGCTCGTGCGTCAAGAGCCCATTCCCTCGGGTTTCGAGCACAAACCTCTCAAACTCCCTTCACACATAATCCTCTCTCTCTCTCTCTTTCTCTCTCCCTCTCTCTCTCTCTCTCTCTCTCTCTCCCCCTCTCTCTCTCTCTCTCTCTCTCTCTCTCTCTCTCTCTCTCTCTCTCTCTCTCTCTCTCTCTCTTTACTACATGCGGTGACGACGATGTTTTGCGCACTCTTTTACCGCGAATAAGCTCGTCTCGTTGACGCGCGCGCCGCCAGGATTCCACCGTTCGATGTCAATTCTCTCAACCGTTTTTATTTGCCTTTTTTTAATGTTGTTTTCACCCATTCTTCGTGCTCGTTTTTTTACTTCGACGTCCTGTCTTTGCTGTCTAGTTTCGATTCTTACGATTTTTCTCTAGCCCCTGACATACGTTTACGAATCTACGCGACGCCAGATTTTCTCAAATACGCAATCTGCAGAATTCATCCATAAAAAATGTTCGTTGCATTGTCGATTTTCTACTGTTTCTCGCTCTCAACTGGCCGTGGCGTTCGATTTCGATAAAATCATGGAACGACGTTGAAATTTTCTACAGTTTCTCTTTCCGTTGTCCCTTTTTTTAATCGGCAAAATTCGACGAATATTTTTCAATAATCTCCGAAAAATTGGTCGAGAAACAAAAACAACGACATGATGAATTTCGTGCTGAATTGTACGTTATTCTCGTGGTACGGTTTGGCACGTAGCAGTGTCTCGCGAGCATCAAGATGGCTGCTGGCCGACGGGAATCGAGCCTCGGCCCGTCGTTGTCGTCGAGCGGTCGAGAGCCGCATTTAATACAACGAATGGCGCGCGCAAACGTGTACCAGACGACGGTACTAATCCGTAGCTGCTAAACTATCTCGTGAAAATATTCTCCTCATAGATCGGAGTATTCCAAGAGAAAAGAAAGAAAAAAAGCGTTTCGGCTGAACTCTGACGAGCTGTGGTGTCGACGGCTGACTCATACGTGCCGACGGAAGACGTTTCATCGTTATTCCGTTCGTCGAACAGTCATTTCCATTTTTTTTTTCTATATATTTTTTTCAATGGGTTTTAAAAAATTATTCACGATTCAATTTTTCGCTGTGGATCAGCGAAAAAAATCGTCCCCACGGATTACATAATCAAAGGGGAAGTCTCTCTCGCTTTTTCCCATCGGTCCAACGTTTGGCAAAAATTTCGAGATCTGTCGCAATAAAAGTTTAGATAGAAGCGCTCGCTCGGTCGCTATTCCCTCGAAAGTTATGTATCGATAGAATTTCATTCAAATATTACGAAGAGATATCGTATAAGGAATGTTCCGCTCTAACCACTCACCGATATTTCAGTCTCGAAAGATCGCTGAAGGTTAAATCAGCAAAACGATTTTTCCATATTTTTACGATCGTCCTGCGACTGGAGACAGTTGCGGATTAGTGTGAATGGAAGATTTTTACGGATCGATACGAGCTTGACATTTCGTCTGTATCGTTTACGTCGTTCCAATTGTTTTCTAACTAGAAGCCCGAGTTCTCTCGGACAATCGTACGAAAAGGACGCCGTTGTTTGTACCCAAGCAGCGACAATTTTTAACATCGCGTGAAGTTTTCAACGACGCCGTTCCAAGGGAATTATTCAACACGTTTTAAATGTTACGTGCATTTGAAATAAAAGGTGCTCGTCGGTTAAGTCAGGCTGTGAACCCCGAGGAGAAGGCAGGTCGAAAGCAACGCGATCGTGTCTTCTTGTACAACGAGAAGGAAGCTAAGGGAGTCGAAGCGAAGCAAGCAGCAGCAGCAGCCGCAGCAGCAAGCGTCGAAGCAGCTGCTATTCAGTTGTGTGTGGCATGAGCTTCCCTCTCCCTTTTTGCGTCAGCGGTAATGCCGGCATGCTTGAGAAAGACAGATGCAAGAGGAAAGAGAGTGAGTGTGTGCGGAAACACAAGAACGACGAGTGACGTGCGGGAGAGGAAAGAGCGAGGGGAAGGCTCGTCGCGCGAGTCGGTACAACTCGCTCGTAACCGAAGAGACCGAGAGAGATAGAATTATAATATAGTGTACTATGGGATAGGAAGCATGGAGGAAGTGAAACGTATCGCGAGACGGAGAAACAGACAGAGAAGCAAATCATCGACGAAGGAAAGATATAAAAGCTGCGAGTGAGGTAAAGCTTTGAACACTCAAGGGAATGAGAAAGAGGCAGTTTACAACGAGCCGAGACGCGGAACACCCGGCTATACGCGTGGCCCCGCGCGACTCTCTTTTATATACACACATTTATACTGTGCTCTCACATATGCCCAAGCCGGACAAATAGACGGGCGTTTCTCGCCGTCTTCGACCAGCATTTTTCTTTTATTTTAATAAGAATACTCTCTCCTTCTTGCTCTCTTCGTCTCTGGTAGACAAAGAAAAACTTCTAGTCTACCGATTACACAGAAAAGAAGCTTATGCTTTTCTCTCCTACAAGCCTTTACACGCGCGGGTTGTTGCACGAATAAGCGCGTTCAACGTGCCCCACACTTCTATGAGAAAGTTCAATTCACCTGGCAAATTAGATCGCGCATGAATCGTTCATCCTTCGTACTTTTCGATTACGACCTTTTCGCTTCGCTCTATTATCTTTACAGGCTTCGATGCAGAATCATCATTTATGTATTTAATCGTTCACATGCCAAAGAAGAATTCTCATTAGCTCATTGGATTCTCTCACTTTCCCTCCGATGACGTAACTTTTGGACTATATGGAAAATGTTGCTAGATTTCCTTTCCTTTGCCAATCAATTCAAGCCACTCGATGAAACGTCTTTATTTTTTTTTATCGAAACCTTTTATAAGACTGAGTGAATCTCACATGTCAAACAAGGAGGAATAATGTTTTTAGCGTGTAATTAGTCGAGTTACAATTTCTCAGTGTCTGAGAATACAGAATTAATGAGAATCGAGCGTGGGTCAAGGACTCTATTTTCTCATAGTTTTTTTCACACCACCTACTTCTTTCCCACAATGGAAACGAACGCTAATAAATCTTTCAATCCTCGTTACATCGCACTACGAGTATTTTCTTTACACATTTTCAACTCGTTCGCCATGTTTGACTCGATATTCCATTTGGTTATTTGTTCACTTTCGTTTACAATGTGTTGAGAAATTTTCTTCTTACGTACTCATCGCCAACTCAACTCTTTCTGTTGGGAATCGTTTTCTTTGACTTTACGAATACGTGACCGATATCCCGGGAGATAATTGCTGAAAATTTGTTTAGAAATCTGAGGATTTTTTCCATTTGAAAAACGTGCAAATTTTTACTCGCTGCATTCTTGATTTTTGAATCGATCAAATTTTTTTGAAACAAAACAATGAATCGTCCAATTATCGTAGAGAAATACTGCGTCTGGATCGTCGATTTTGGTAAAAACAACCAAAAAGTTCATTGCATGCGATTGACGTAAATTACGACTTTGTGTTAATTCAGAAAATATTATTTTTATTGAAAAAATAAGGATAATGATGGAAATAATCATGTGCACCGGCAGGTATAGTTATTCAGAATAACGGGAATAATAAATGGTATAAAAATGTGAAAAACATTTTTATTTCATGTGTTTTATTAATTTATTCATTTTCTTTCCTTATTTTTAAATTATCATTCAAATTTTCGAAACATTTTTTCTGTCCACGTTTTAAAATTGTTTTCTGGTGAACCGTGCACGGAGGGACTGATTCGGACGTGATTAGAATGTAAATAGGAGCAGTGATCTGGAAACAAACATCGTAAATGTCACATGTAGATATTTTGATGAAATATTCGGTTGAACTGGATAAACTGCATAATAATTTGAACTGTTCGAAATAATAGGAGCGGATTGATTGCCTCGTACGGTGCGGAGCATGCGTAACTCATGAGCATTCGGAATATAATATAAAGCATTAGAACAAACATTTATACCGGTTTTGATCGAATATCCAAAGTATATTTTCGGTTTCACAAGCGGTGGCGTTTCGTTCAAATTGGCAGATACGAATTGACCTTATCTGACGAAGAAAAATATGCAAGTCTGTTCATTGAATTCACGAACCGGTCAGAATCTTCTTTCGCGAACCGTGAACCCTGAAACTGGGTCAAGAAGAGCCCAATCTGTTGTTTAGCATAAAACGTTCATCGTACGCGATAAAAAGACTGAGGCATAGACGTTCTGTTGGTTTTCCCATAACGAACAAAACGCACTACGACCAGTTTGCATTCGGAAGACTTTTCGACGACGGGAACCCACCAAAATTTTGACAGAATGAAAAAAAACAGTTTTTTTAAGTGAAAAATTTAAATCGTCAATTCCCCGACAAAAAGAGTTGACGCCCACTGCAGTTCGTGACCCCGGAATTTTCGTACAGTCTATTGAATAACGATACTTTTCACCCTTCCCGCGCTTTCGACAACTCGCTGGAATTCCACCAGGTGATGCTCGCCGGCTCCCTCGCGCGCAGCAACTGAGATAACGCTTGACCGGTTATGAGACCACTCGTTTAATCATTTACCGAACGTTCGCTACATGTGCTGCTCGTACTTACCGTTTCATCGGGCACCGTTGACACGCTCAATGACTAAAGCTTCCTGACCAACTCGCGCCTTAAACGCATAGATCAAATTTCGTCACAACTTATTCGTATCGTTACGCCCACTTTCATTTACCACGATTGACATGCTTTTCTTCCGTGCCTCGATCGTCGTTTGCTCAATATTTTCATTGAGCGAATAATCGATTTTTTATTCGATCACGTGCAGCCAAAAGGTGACCTTGACCTCTGTAGTTCTGATCTGACGATCGTTTCTTATTTGTAAACAGAAAATGCCTGATTACAAATTCTAAACTCTTTTTTTTAGAATTGTCACCTTGAAATATTCGCTGTTTTTCTTTGCGATTTTTATCACCGGAAATGCCAATTTTTATGTGGAAATTCAATTATTTTCATCGTTCCATAAAAATTAAACGAAAATCCGATTTTATTACCATCCGTCGGTATTTTCGAGAGTTTTTAAAAGGTTTTTTAATCGGTTTTTAAACAGCCCATTGAAGTCTCATAGGCGACGTAACAGCAATCTGGAAAAGATTTATTTTTCGTGTTTATTGAGTGTTGATGTTGGGAGGCTTGCTGCTGGTGAGCGCCCTTCCCGCAGCGCTGGCCCGAGCTAGGGTTATTTATCATTGCCGTCCTACCGGTCGTGGCGACCGCGTGTTTTCCGCAGCCTGTGGAGCTCACCGAGTACCAACAGGCGGCATCAACACCAGGCCTAGGTCAACTCTCTCCGTTCAAAGAGAAAGAGCTACGGGCGAAGCACAGAGAATAAGAGAGAGTGAAAAAAACGATCACGTCTGCAGTCGCATTGCCGGCATACTGCGTACCTCGTTTGCAGCTTTTCTCTCTTCCAAGGTTTCACCCGTCGCTTGATCTCTGATGCTGTGAGTTTTGTAGCCACGTTCTCACTTCGTCGTCCAACCGCTCTCTCGACCCTCGTCAATTAACGCTCAATTAAGTCTCTCGGATTATGCACACTCTTGCTTAATCACTTGTTAAGAGATATCAACTGCGCGTAAAGAGCCTAACGCCACAAGCTGTGCGACCGATCAGTTTTTGCACCACTAATCATTTTTCAAATCAATATTTCATGCGGTCGGTACTCAAATCCGAGTCACACTCGATTTACGAGAAAAAAATTCATGATTTTTAAAACAGAAAACAAAATTCATTGAAAATTTTTTTTTCCTCTAAATGTTTATAAATCTAAATATTTGCGAGTCTAAATATTTTGATGAGTCACGAAATGGACCGACTGGCTTTCATTTTTTAATCGATATTTTTTCTCATTTCGATTGTTCCGAATTTTGAGTACAATTTATTGAAAATCATTTTTTTCCCTTCGACTCTGATTGCCTGGAATTTCGTTTACGTTAAGAATGTGCTTAAGCATTCCTTAACTTAAGAGTTAAATGGTTGCTTGTACAAGTTCGAACGAATGTCGAGACTTACGTAAAAGTACGTAAATCCAGCAATTCCAGAGGTTACGCAACGAGCTCGAGCCTTCGATTTGCCAATTATTCAAAGGAATCAAAAGTCGATGCCACTCGTTGGGAGAAAGTTTGTGCTCGATTATAGAAACCGTTGAGTCTGAGTCGCGAGAGGGGGATCTCGAAGAAAGACAAAACTCGTTGAGTCCCTGGAGACTGAGCGAGAGAACGCCTATCGATAATCGAGAATTCTTTGTCCCGGAACACGATCACTCGAACGGAGCATCTGTTAACGTGGACCACCCCGTGGAGCAATTTTTATGAGAATGCTTCGTGTGTATCTCACGTTTATTGACCATTAGCGAAAAGAAAGTCTCGGAACAGAATTGACAAGGAAATTGTTTGAAAAACAAAAATAAATATGCACGAAATAATTGAAAGTTTTTGCACAAACATGAAACGGTTTGGTTGTTGCTTCAAAATCCGCAAATGTCAACGCTCGAACCCACGGGCTTGGGCTAAATCGATTTGAAACATAATTTCTGAACAATCGCGACTTTCCATTCCCCGATACTTGCCACATGTCTATGACCCCAGCCTCAGAATCCCTCGCAACAAGAAACATTATTGGGAACATGCACACACTACACTTGGAATTTATTCATTCGATTCTAACATTTTGATGTTTTTTTGCTTGTCAGGTTGCTCCGGCGTTGCAGATTCGTTCAAGGACGACGAGACTAAAATTGGGAATAGAAACTTCAGTCAACAATGCCGAGTGAAATGAACGGATAATTAAAATCTGCAAAATGTGATTTTATGATCAGTGGCCGAGAGTTTTGTTGTTGTTATTTTTATCGTAAATTGGTAAATTGGTGAAAAGAGTGAATTTTAGTGACTTGATTATTGATAAATAGTAGAAGGACCGAGAGCAGGGTGGAGGTCGAATCGGGAGGGCGACTGATACAAATGGGTCCCGTCGTCGTCGTTGCTGTTGTTGTTGTTCGAGCAGCAGCGACTACGTGAGATGGGGGATCCCGAGTCCGCTGACACGTGGTCCGCATGGTTTCTGGATGCAATACGAAAGATTCGTAGCCAGAAACAGCGGCCCAGTGTCGAGCGGATATGTCACGCGATAAGGCAACATCACAATTATCACGAGGAAGAAATAGGCGAACATCTGGAAGTTGCTGTTAAGCGCGGTGACGTATTAAAGATTTTCAACAAGGGACAATCTTCGTACAAAGATCCTGGTGGCTTGCAGTCACGTCCCTTGAAAGTAACGAAAACATCGGATTTGTCGAAAGTCTTTGGCAAGGCTGTACGTGAGTTGGGAGAACGAGATGGCTCGACCCTCAAAAGCATCGAAAAATACGTCAGACAAAGTCACACCGTCGAGGAAGAAGCCGAAGGTGACCTTCGTACCGCGCTCAAACTATCCGCGAAACGTGCTTCCGACCGGGGCTTTGTTGTTCAGGATGGCAGACTCTTTAGGCAACCCGACAGGCCACCTGCTGCTATCGCTAAAAAAGTCATCGATGGTTCCCACAACCCGGTACCTTCGGACAACAGCAGCAATTCACCGGCCAAGGTAAATCGTCATCAAAGATTTGAGGTCGTCGAGTTGCGCTCGAGCCTCTTGTTTGTTAATAACTAATCGGCTCTAACTGACTCCCGGTGCATTCCCCTCCCGAGATATGACGCTGAAGTTTGCATCGACGAATGCCACGAAATGAAA
This sequence comes from Campopleginae sp. 14b, assembly GCA_030522525.1. Taxonomy (NCBI): domain Eukaryota; kingdom Metazoa; phylum Arthropoda; class Insecta; order Hymenoptera; family Ichneumonidae; species Campopleginae sp. 14b. Next base: position 306,179 of record JAPYYS010000311.1, read on the forward strand.
AAGAAAAAAAAATGATTCGTCACTTTTTTTTCGATTTTTTTTTCTCAATTTGCCTCATGCCTTTTTTGGACCTTACGAATGGGTTCGGAAAATGAAAAAGGGACGAAACATTAAACATTTTTTTTTTTTTTTTTTTTTCGTGGTACTGCGTCGATGCAAACTTCAGGCTCATGGATTCTGCGACTTCGCCACTCGAATTTGTAGCCCTTGCATCGTGCCTGGCCGAAGTCAGAAGTCAACGCCTTCTGAATTACAATTCTGAATAATTTTTTTCGTAGCTTCATATCTTTCCACCTCATTTCTCCGCGTCAATTCGCTAAGAAAGTATTTTCGACTAATGACGTCTTTATACTTGTGGAAAATTGATTTCTTTCGACACGTCATGCTTAAATTACGACGATCTTTTCAGATTTGAGAACTCAGAGATCTTCGTGTCTACTTCTCTCGAGCTAGCATAGTTATCAAATCCAAGCAGCTCAATTACCGAGCCACTTGGGCGATAAATATCGTGTACATTGTAGTCGCGAAACGTCAATTCGAATATTAAGAAAGATCGAGTTAGATGCGGTGTAATAAAATTCAAGGTCATTGAGGGGTCATGGATTCAGGGAAACTTGTTCGGTGGAGATAATATTTTTCCAAAAGAGACGACGAAATTTTTTTTTTTTTTTTTTTTTTTTTTTCAATTCACAGGAAATTTTTCTATTCGTCAAATTCGCACGATTCGATGTTCGATTTTGGATAACGAAGTTATTTAATGGAAAGAACAAAACAAGCCTGTGGCTAAATTGAATTTCCCCTTTGAATTGTTTGTAACGGCCGTAACGAGGGTTTACTTGAGGCAGAGGTAAAGTGCGATAGTAGCGGAACAAGGGGGAGAGTATCAAGGGTTTATTAGGGAAGGATACACTGGTAGGAACGTCAACGGTGGAGAGTCGACACGGTAAACACCGAATTTTCCCTCCGGGCATAATTTATATCAAGAGCCACGATCTAGGGCGGGTTGCCGCTCCTGTAGCCAGAACACTTTGTATGCGTGCGAGGTCACGCCCTTAGGTAACGTACAGCCTAACCCGATGAATACTGTATAATTCCATTACGCTATCACCCTCTCCTGTCTTTTCCATTTGTCTCTGTCTCTCTCGCTCGTTCCTGGTCTAATTAACCGGTTGGCACACGAATCGATACCTCGTTTCTCTCGAGCGGCCATTTTTATTAATTTAGTACAAAAAATGGCCGCTGCGGTGAGCTCTCGAACGAGTTAATTCAAAGTGCACATGTATTTTTGTGCAGCGATGTTTGCACACGTAAAAAATGATTGGCCGTCCATCGAATTGCGTGGCAAATCGCGAAGGTTTGTTCCGTTGATTCGATAGCATCGTATACAAACTCATCGAGCCTATAAATCATTCGAGGCTTGATTGTTCTCGGTGTTTTTCTCCCATCGTTAAACTTCTCATTCGAGCGAAAAGCTAGTTACGCCCGGCTGAGGTTAGACACCGTTCCCGCTTCGTCCGGTCGGATCAACCGAGGAGAGAAGCTAGAGAAGTCGTGGAAAGAACAAGGGGCGAAGGGACAGGGAAGGAGAAGTGACGGCATGGCAGTTCGCAGGGACGAAGCGCGCATGGAAGGGGAAGGACACTATCTCACTCAACTTCCGTTGACTCGTTTGTGTATCGTGCTCTTATTGATCCCTCGCGCTCTTGTGGAACTACTTTTTTTCGCTTCGTTTCCCCTTGTCGTTCATCTCCCGCCCCCCTTCCCATTCTCCACTACTTCTCTGCCTCCGCTTCTCTCGTTATCGCTCCCAGTCCTCACTCTTTTCTCCGCGATCGGAATGGATCTGCTTTTTTTTTTTTCTTTTTACGAAAACACTGGTTTCTCGCTTTCTGTCGTTTATCCGTTGCCAGGGAATCTTTCTATTCTCTCGAATTTTTCAGACGAATTTTATGTCGAGTCTTTTTTGACAACGTCCACTTTTTTATTCACTGTGTCGTAAATATTTTTCTTCTTTTTATCCGACACTATAAATTCCACAAGGGTCTTGAATTTGGAAATTCTTAAGATCGCTCGTATTTACTCATGGGCCATTACGGCTAATGAAGTCGAGGCAGTCTGGTGATTGGACGATTTGTCAAAGTCACGAGACTCGCCAAGACTCCGCTGGTTTACAATGTCGAGCGAGTAAACGGTTTGCCCACGGTTTTAATGGCCGTCCTCGTTCGCCAGGATTGACCGAGACAGATCTCTTTAGAGGTTTCATTTCGCCACAGTGCTTTTACTACAAAACTCCGAGCTAATGCACGAGTTTGTGGATTTTGCGGTAAAAGCCAGTACGGAACGATAATGTAGAGGCTTTTACCGTCGCTGCGACGCATCATCCAGTTAGCATTTGGACGCGCCGGCGCGGAACAAGCCGGTATTCGACGTCAGGTGCTGCGCTGCTGTAGCTGCTGGCGTCGTCGATGCGAATCTTTGCTCCGTCTCTCTCTCTCTCCCTCTTTGCCACCCGATCCCCCATGTGACCAGTAATTCCCCCCGCCATGTTTTCTCTGTGGCGCACAGACGAAACGTACACACCGCAACAAGCAAACTGACGATGAGAAGCCATTCGGGACCTCCGCTGCTGCTGGCTCTTTGACGGTTCCCGCGCTTTTCGACGCTCATTCACGCGCTTAAATCGTCCTCGGAGAGCTTCCGTTAGCCTCAGGGTTCTTGTAAGATTTCCTATCTCATTTGTCACATTCCTCCACGATCATAAACCACCGATTATTTGTTTATGCCCGAGATTTATCGAATCCCCCGGGGACAGTTCAGCACGACCCTTTTTACGAATCTCTCCATAATTCAGCGATCCTTCAATCCGCGGTGGTGATACTCACGAAATATTGTAATTCACATCCTCATGGTTCAGCGGTTATGAATATTTTTATGTTCTCATGCACCAACATAGTCCTCGCTCACGATCTTTCTTGCCTCTGTTCCGCTGCATCTGTGCACTCCCCAACGAGGGGGACAAATTGGGGCAAGACTCGTTTCACGGTCTTTTGTACGTGTTCGATGACCTCGGGAGCCCGAGATCGAGATCTGGCAAATCGAGTGCCAGCGGCTATGGCACCGTCGCGTTTTCCAGCCACGCTCGACGCCAGGGCAAGCGCTTGCTTGCGCGGTTGCCGCGTGGTCGCTTCATAAAGACTGTACTTACTTATGTATCTCGTATTCTTGCTAACTCGATTCACGCCAGTACACCAACCACACAAAAACGATAAAACGTATCGAATGCAGAGAAAGAGAGATCCGAGGCGAACGGGCAATCGGACGAAGAATATACAGATTGCCAGCCAAGAGCTCTCTCTCTCTCTCTCTCTCTCGCTCTCCTCCACCAGGTCCGTGTCCCTTGGCCGGTACAATAGCGCAACAGGTCGTTGGTCCGTTCACTCTTGTAACGGCCAAAGAATTATCGATCACGCGTGCTCCGTTTCATCCTCATAATTCATCCAAATCTATTAACTTTTTTTTCACAAGAATTATTAGCCCCAAATCTCACCTTAACGTCAACCTGTCGCAAATTAAAATGAATAATCACCATACCGAAAAGTATCATCACCGTCACAACAACCATAATTCGTTACACAAACATCCGTTATTAACGACTCCCCTGTAACCGTATAATTCGTACCGATTCGTACGATGAATGAATCACAAAAGTAAAATCTTTACCCAAACGTGATAGCAATTAAAATCCAAAATTTCTCGTTTCGGAATATCATCGAGGGGTGATCACAAATCTCAATTTTTTTTCTACTGCCTCTCAATGCGAATTCCCTTTTTCGTCCGAAAAAATGCATAGCCGGCCGAACCAAAATGACCCAAAATTTAACGTTTTTTGGAAATAAAAACATTTCCGTTGGCTCGACGAACAAAAATGTTATGCCAATGTTTTTGAATGGGAAAATTTTATTGGGGTCGACACGTTTCGGTGACGCTGTAAAATCCCGAACAAATTCAGGTTCCACTTCCTTTTCTCCCTTGTCCAAAAGTCGTAATTACGAGTTGCGGATTCATTTTTTTTTTTCAAGAATCCGTAACGTCAATGGCCCTACGTGGGAAATACCCACGCCCTCGAGTCTCTTTCATTTATAAATATACATTAATTAAGAAGCGTTGGAATACACCAGATTCGTCGAGGGGAGCAGAGATGAGAAAGGATACGAAGGAAAGAGAATAAAAACTAGAGGGCCGATGATATTCGAGCAGCGTTTTTGGCTCCGAATCTTGAGCTCGGTATTCGGCAAACTTTCCGGTCTAATTGATGGGAAAAGCGAAAGTATGACTCGCGCGTAATCGTCAGTAAGAAAACTTCGTCGGTTGCTTCATTTAATTATTTTTCGAACAATTAAACAGACGGAATGTTTTGTGCGAAATTTAGTTGAAAACAGAATTGGTCGAGTCAACAGAAAAAAGGCACGTTTAATAAGATGCACCCCTCGCGATGCAACAACCTGGCGTCACTCGATTCGGGACGAGATAGCAAGCGCATGTGGCGAAACTTGTTCAGCAGCCACCGGAATGAATAATTACTATGTGTAATTCGCTCCAGTCTCGGAGAATACATGCTACTGTTAATTTCCGGTGCTCTAACATAATGTCAATTGTTGTTACGTGTACTTACCGCCTCCGCATTGAATCTCAATCTTTCATATACTCGTTTACGTCTTTGTTCGGTAAAACAATCAGATTCTATGATATTTATCATGCAGCACGAACAAGCTGGTTCTCTGATCATAATTATGCGACCTGCTAGGCTTTCGTTCTGATGAAAAATATCCGCAGTCATTCTAATGCGTTGCACAATGTTAAAATCTGTAATTTATTCAATTTTCTCGACCTGGAGTACTCGGGGGTCGCAGCAATGTTGTTCCAGCCCTCGAAATATGGGAATTTGTCGATAATAATTTATATATTTTTACGGAGAGCCAAAAACTCATTTTTTATGATATTGGGGAGTCGAGACTGTTGTCTATTGAATTTTGAGTTGATCAAGTTCTAAAATTTAACGGTGTGTTTACTTGTAAGCAAAAAAACTGTAATTTCTTTATTTTTATCGACTTGGAGGACTCGGGGGTCGCAGCAAAATTGCATCAGGACCCGAAATTGAGAGATTCGACTATAATGATAAAAACATTATTGCGGAGGGCCGAAAAATCATTTTTTCATGATATTGGAGAGATGAGGCTGTTGCGTATTGAATGTCGATTCTGTTCTCATCGAGTTCTGATATTTAATGGTGTGTTTACTTGTAAGCAGATGCCAGCTCCTCTGCCGATATGCAGGGAATGTTTGGGGGCGACAGCATCGAGCGGGAACAACAACAACAGCAGCAGCAGCAGTAGCAACGCGAAAAAGGGTGGCAGCGGTGAAAAACTGAGTCGATGCAGCGTGTGTGGTGCAGCATTGCACAATTCTTGTGCACCGGCTGAGCTGAGCCTGGTGGTGGAGCGCGGAGCAACGTGGCTCTGCGACGATTGTTCCCCGACTTGCGCTGGTTGTCAGTTGGAACGGGAGTCACAGAACTATTTGGTCAAGTGTTCCGTTTGTCCAAAGTGTTATCATCCGGGTTGCCTTGATCCGGCGCTCGACAAAAAGAGCAAAGCACCTTGGAGATGTCGACATTGTCAAACGGCGCATACACCAAGTTCCAAGGACAATGAGAACAAAGCCCGTAAATCTCATAGTCAGCAACACCAGTCGGCCGACTCGTCATCGCGGGACGATGGAACTCCAACGAGCACGAGAAAGAGACTCAGCAAGATAAGGGAAAATAGAAAGTGAGTCGGTCATTTTTATTTTTTTTTAAATTATTTTCCACCTTAACGTTCGCGTGAATTCTTGCCATTGGTTCTTCGTTGTCTGCGCATATCGTTTTGGTAGAAAAAATATATCCGAGAACCAATTCTGCATCGGCAAATGACGCTCCAAAGAACACGATTAATTTTCATGCTGATGTGAGCGGAGCTCCGAGTTAATGGAATATCTGGCCGGGAACTCAAGCTGCTGATTGGCTAGTTAAAAAAAAAAAAAATGCGAGTTGTACTTGAGTTCGCAAAAGCAAATTCGCCCAAGGTCAAATGTAGCATTTGCAGCGGAGAACCGTAAGGCCCTAAGGCAACATTTGGGAACGTCGGTTTGCCCGGACTTGCGTAAAGCTTTGAGACTCACAGACACGCACATTCTCCCAAATATTGTCTGGAAATTTCGTCCGCGATAATATTCCGTTGAGTTTTTTCGTGAAAAAAATAAATAAAAATAAAAATAAAAAACATTTCTAAAGAGTCTTTTCGGTGGGGGGGCTTCACAGGTCAGCAGTCGCTTCGAGGAAGAGCCTTGGTGGTGCTACGAATGTAACGCCAACGTTAAGCGGTGTGGTTGGATCATCTGGTGCGAAGAAAGGGGGAACGTCTGTAACAACGTTGGCACAGGTGGACAGCAGCTCGGACGGTAATGCGGGTGTTGTCTCCCCTCGTCAACAACCGATCCATCAATCCAATCAATCCTCGTCCCATCACACGTACCACCACCACCACCACCACCATCACCACCAGCAACTTAGCCAAAATAGCCTCGTTGTCCCGTCTGGCCTGATCCAAACAAATACGATCCAGATCCAAACGACGAGCGGCGGTAACGCGGGCCAGGGTAGGCTGCTTGAGGAGAAGAGCGATCGTATATCGAAGGAGAAGCAGAAGTTCTTTAGGTCGAGCGCATTCAACGCTGAGCACAATAAATTGATGATGAGACGAGGCGGGGGAGGAGGAGGAGGAGGAGGAGGAGGAGGCGGAGGAGGAGGAGGAGGAGGTGGAGGTGGAGGAGGAGGAGCAGGAGGTACAGCAAGCAGCGGGGTCGTGATCGGTGGTAACAGCGGTGGAAGCGCGAGTCTTTCGTCGGCTGATAATAAGTCTAGGTGTGGTTCGTTGTCGTCATCATCGGCGGCATCGAGTGGTGCGGCATTGGTGAATACGAGTTCGGTTAGTCCTAGGTCTTCGCGAAATGTGGCTTCGAGCGTGGTATCGGCGAGCCGAGAGAGTAATCGTAATAATCAGCAGAAATCGTTGTCGCAACAGCAAAAGGGAAAAATTCGTGAAACGCTGAAAAACACGAGTGTGTCGAGCACCAAAGTAGCAAAGAATTGTTCGTCGTCGACGTCGGGATCGACTAAACGTCGCGTGCCACCTGTAGCAACAGCAACGAGTAGCGGTAGCAGCAGTAACGGTGAAAATAGCAGCGACAGTAGTAGTAGCGGAGGGAGTGACGACAGTGACTCCTCGGACGGTAGCAACAGCTCCGAGGACGAAGACGATGACGACGACGATGATGACGACGACGACGATGACGACGAGGAAGCAAACAGTTCGAGCGACTCGAGCGACTCGTCGTCGTCGGGTGACAGTCCGGATGAATCGACTCGGGGTATTCCGGTTTGCGGGATTCGCAACGAGGCAACTAAACCCCCGGGACCATTCGCGTGTGACACCAACGAGGATAGTCCTTGGGGTTTTGCGGCTGCAGCTGCAAAGCTTACCACGGAAACTCCTTTCTTCAGCAATATAACGAGCACCTTTGGCGCTACGTTGCCCAAGCTCGATCTTGGCGACAAACCAACATTTGGCCTTCATATACAACCCGCCGCGAATCTCGAATCGGACGCGACGAGCACGACGAAAAAACGTAGACGAAAGAGCAGCGAGCGAAACAACAGCGGGCCTGTCGTTTACGCTAACAATTCGGAGTCGAACGTCACCTCTAGCAATATTAATAATAATAATAATAGTAATAATAACAACAACAATAATAACAACAGAGTTCGGCCTGGAGCCGGACAATTGAAAGGTCTGTTCGATGGTCTTAGCCATTTTTTTTCGGCCCCGAGCAACAGTCGCGCTCGTACGGGCTCTCAGCCGCCAAATTATGCGCCTGATCGTAGGAAACGAACGTCCACATTGGACGAGAGTGCTACCGGTGTCTCGGGCAAAGATGGCAAAGTATCTGCTACTAAGAGCGCCAGGATATCCAGCACTACCGACACGAAAGATAAAACCGATGGGACCAAAACGTCGTCGCCCTCGTCACCAAGGGCATCCCTTGTCCCGGTAACCACGTCCGGAAGAACCAAAGAGAAGAGAAAAAACGATGATAATAAGGAAATAACGAAAGAGACGAGAATAATGCTCAGCGGCGATGATCTCGACGAGAGATTGTCGTTCGAGAAGCCTATCGCCAAAATGACGCCGTCGAATCTCGTGAAAACTGCGGTCAACAGCAAAAGGCACGAGCACGAAAGGCGACGCAGCATGAAAAGTGGTGCGGAAGGTTTGGTCAAGTGCGCCGAGACAAAAGAAGCGAGAGACTTGTCGAGCGGAGGAAGCGAAAACGAGGATTCTTCCAGAGGACCCAGCGCCGGGCGACGATCAACGTCCAATCCTAACGTCGCCTCTACCAGTAGCGACGGAGGATCCAACACTCGGAACTCCCGCAATCCCAACGCCCTCGGTAACAACGAGCATCCTCGGACTCAGCCACAGCGACAACACCAGACGCCCCAACAATCGCAGCAGCCGAATCATCAGCAGCAACAGTCTCGTAAGAGAAATCACGCTAAAGCTGCTGTCGAGGCCACCCGAAGCCCGCGCAACCCCGATAATCCGAGAAACAGTCATAATCACGATTCCACGTCACGCACTACCAAAATCAATGATTCCCAATCTCCGAATCCCGAGGTCGATCACGATCAACAAACTAATCATCACGATCCTCATGATAATCATAAAAGTCATAATAATCATCATCACCACCATCATCATCATCATCATCACCATCGTCATCGCCATCGCTCGTCATCACCTTCTTCACGTACCGTTACGACCTCTACGCCCGACACAACGACCTCTGCATCCGCAGGAACCACCACCATCACCACCACAACTACCAAGTCCAGTAATCCCGGAAAGTCCAAGTCCCAACCACGAGCCTGTACTAGCGCCACCACTACCAACACCACCACGACACCCCGCGCGACACCCTGCTCCACCAGGAAGGGTAAGAGTCTACCCCGAGCCCGCTCAAAACACGAAGTTTTTACTCCACCTCCAAAAAACAACCCTCTCGAATCACACGAACCGCCGATTCATCATCCACTCTCCTTATCAGCCTCGTTTTTTAACCACCAATATGAACGTATCTGAGCGAAAGAGACGATACTTAAGGAAAAGGGCAAAAAGAAAAAAAAATGAGATATCCACCGGGTGACGATAAACCCGAGAAACAATTTGGATGAATGAAAGCTCCTTCGCGCTCGGCTTCAGAGCTTAAGGAATGAAATTCCGAAGAATTCGAATTTCAACTTTCGACTTTTGTTCTTTTTTACCCTTTTCTTTTATGTCTTTTTATTTTCGGTTTTTTTCACGCCTGGATTGAAAGCTCAGCTCCCACCTCCGAGTCTTTAATCTCGAATTCTCTCCCGCCCCCCAAATTCACAGCATCCTCAACATTCAACCTTTTCCCCACGATTTAAAACAAACAATGCGAATTAAAAAGGGCTCGAATGAAAATAGCTCACCACCGTGGATGTGTTGGCGGTGTGGTGTGCGGTATCTCTCGATAATAATTGTGCATTTTTTTCTTTATATTAACTCATGTGGTTTATCCCTGGATGTGCTGTTCGTAATCAACCTCGCTACCACGTGTAGATTAGTCCCCATGGAAATCCTACAAGTTCCCTTCCTCATGCGCGAATGTTTTATTGCTTATTCTTGCCGATTGATCGAACTCGATTCTCACGAGAAAAGGTCTCAATTTTCGTAGATCACGGCTCAGAGATGTACTCGTCTCTGCCTCATTCAAACGTTCTTTTCTTTTGACAACCGCCGTTCGATCGAAATTAATTATTAAAAAAAAAAAAAAAAAAATCTGAGTACGAAGGTGGACGAAACTGAATTTTCGTCACCTTCGCAAAATTTATCAAGCACACTCCTCATCGATATCACAATTGCATGAAAATCATGAAAATTCGTTGCTTCGTGGCTCTCGCGATAATTTTTTTTTAAATGTTTTCATTGCTTTCCCTTCACACGGTCAAAAAGTCCGGTGGACGAGAATACTGACACAAATGAAAAACGAAATAACAATGCGACTGCATGGAACACGTTCGAGTCAAAAAAATTTTCAAAATCCCCAGGTGGATATTTTCTTACATCAATATCGAAGATCTAAGCTCCGTTACGCACGTCATGAGGCAAAAATGAAATCAATCAAGTGAAAGTCAATGAAAACAGAAATTCGCAATTTTTCAACTGCCGCAACTCCATGAACTTTTTCCACATTGAAATTAACATTGACAAAATCGACAAGAAAAAATTGAATCCAACCAAAAAGTAACTTGTACACATCTTTCGGTAATTTACCGTGCGCCAAGAGAGCCACAAGCAGCACTGTGCCAACACACCCAAGCCCGAACTTTTGCCTTAACTTCTGTTTCATTCCGCACTCTCTCAAACATAGTTTTGTCTGTAAAAAAAAAAAAAATTAACCACTAGCGAGCTAAGAATACAGATTCCGGTGTATAAAGCTGATTAAGAACTAACTTTGGAGAATGCAACGTCACGGGCGAGCGGGTTTCTATGCGATACATTAACTTGCAATACCGATCGTTTCTTTTTTCTCTGATGGATAAAAATAAATCGCACAGAAACGAGACGATCATCCGTGAGGTTGAGCGATGCTGAAACAAAGATATCGAATTTATTTATCAATTGCAGACGAGCTGGTGGTCTCGCAGACTCTGCCACCCGGGGTGACCCAGAAGGACGTGGATCTGTTCAAGGAAGCGAGGGAACGGGCGAACCGTTTGACCGTGACGACGGACGAGGAGGCTGAGTCGAGTAACAGCGGTCACGGTGTCCCATCGAGAAATCCAGCGGCGATAGTTTTCGGTCGGTACGAAGTTGAAACTTGGTACTCGAGTCCGTTTCCCCAGGAATACGCGAGACTACCCAAACTGTTCTTCTGCGAATTCTGCCTCAAATACACCAAGAGTCGGGCTGTCCTCGACAGGCACATGGACAAATGTACCTGGAGACATCCACCGGCAACGGAAATTTATAGATGCAACGGTTTGTCGGTTTTTGAGGTGAGTTTTTCAATAATTATTGTCTCCGCAGCATTCGGGGACTAAATAACTATGTGAAAGCGAAATAAGCAACAAAGAAAATAACGGAGAGTTGGTGAACTATAATGGAAACGTGCTTTTTCGCAGATCGATGGAAACGTGAACAAGATCTACTGTCAGAATCTCTGTCTTTTGGCCAAGTTGTTCCTCGACCACAAGACGCTTTACTACGACGTCGAACCATTTTTGTTCTACGCGGTAACAAAAAACGACAAATATGGCTGTCACTTGGTCGGTTACTTCAGCAAAGAAAAGCATTGTCCAGCGCAGCGTTACAACGTTTCGTGTATAATGACTTTGCCACAATATCAGAGACAAGGTTTTGGTCGTTTCCTCATAGAGTTTAGTTATCTATTGTCAAAGGTGGAGGGAATTCCCGGAACGCCGGAGAAGCCATTGTCCGATTTGGGGCGTGTGTCTTATTTTTCGTTTTGGAAAAGTGTCGTTCTCGAGTATTTGGCATCGCATCGTGAGGCTAAAGAAATTAAGTTGGGTGACGTAACGCGTGAAACTGGAGTTTCAGCTCACGATATCGCGAGTGCGTTACAAATGCTTGGTTTTGTGAGGACGCTCGATTCCAACAGCAAGGACACAACGCGCTCGCGGGTTGCGGTCGTCGTTGATTGGGCGAAGGTCGACACGCACATGGCCAAAGTTGCCAAAAGTTCACGGATCGCTCTCGATCCTGATTGTCTGAGGTGGATACCGCTCTTGACTCAGATACCGAATCCTTACCAGAGTCCGGAAGAGGGTGGCGACACGAGCTCCGAAGCATCGCCGCTTCTCGAAGCCGCCAAGCCTCCGGTCGCTGCGATCCCGGAGAAGATCCAGAGGGTGAAAATAAGGAAAAAGCCAAGGGGTCGCCGCATGGGCCATCGGCGAAGCTCGCCCTTGAAACAGAGAAATTTGCTGAAGTCAACGACGCCGAAGGAGAAGAAAGAAGTGGTGAGCACGATTACAACGCCTCCGACGACGCCGACGGTCTCGACGGCCTCGGTGACACCTTCGACGACGCTAGTCCCGTCGGCCGGGACGAAAAAATTGAGCAGCGAAGATGCGGACATCGAGGACGAGGACGGAGAGGAAACGATCGAAGAGCCACGGTCAAAGGACAAAGTACAGATCGTCACGACGAGTTTGACGCCGCGAAATTCTCGCAATTCCGTCAAAGATGCCAAAAGTGTGACAAACATCGTAACGAGTACGCCAAAGGTAACGCCTCCGTTAACGAGCACGAGAAGACAGCGGATACGAACGCCGAAGACCGCAGTGGTTGTAGACACACCAGTCACACCGACGGTGACGCCTTCCAGGAAGCGAAAACATTCCGAAATATCAGAATTGCCGAACCGCGAAGAAAAATCGAAATCGAGCATCGATTCGGGAAACGGGACGACCAACGCGCCTCCGATGAGCGCAAGGAAAAGGACTCGGGAATCGCTTCGCGAGAGGATGAAGGAAAAGGAACGGGACAAAGAGCGCGACGGCGAGAAAGAACGTGAGAAAACAACAAAGGAGAAAGATGCAAAAACGGTAACGGTCAACGAAGACACACAAAAAACACCGCCCAAGGAAACTCCGCCGGTCCAGCCGACTCCGAACCCTCAAAGACCGGCCAAGAAACAGAGCAAACTCGACGACATTCTGTTGAAAGTTACGAGTAGACAGACGAAAAATCTCCAAGCGAAACAAGCTCGAGAGAAGAAAGCTCAGGACGAGGCAAACGGTCGTCACTGCAACGGCAGCAAGGAGGATGAAAAATTGACGATCGAAGCAGCGCCAATGCCCGTCAAAAGTTCGCCAGCATTTTCGCGCAGAAGCAGAGCCAAGACGGCACTGAACGACAGTCTAAAAGTTCCGGACTCGAAAACAGAAGCTCACGGTGCGTCGAGAGACGAACGAATCGCCGGTCCGGTTGTGTCCTCATCGCTGTCGCCGTTGCCTCAAGGAAGAGGCGGAAAAACCGCGATTAACGCGAACGTTTCGGTGTCGAGCGGCAAGCAATTGACGATTCCCGAAATGTTTCCATCCCAAAAAGAAGTTGCAGCATCTCCGACAGAATCGATCGAGAAGAAAAACAATTTGGAAGAAAATGGAATCGTCGCGACAACCGAGAGCGAGCCACCGACGGCGAGCCCGGGTGAATACGAGGGCGGCGACGAGGACGAGGGTGAAGAGGACGAGGAACTTGCTCCAAGATCGAAAACCGTCGCAGCCGCATCACGGCCGCACGCCAACAAACATAAGGAGAAAAAGAAAATGGCGGATAAAAAATCTGAATCCAAAGACAAAAAAGACAAGGAGCTTAGAGAAGTAGGAGCGAAAGAAACGCAAGGCGAGGAGGAGGAGGAGGAGGAAGAAGAAGAAAATGACGAAGAAGACGGAGAGGAAGAAGAAACGGAAAACGCGAAGCAAATTGTAAAAAAGAAAAAAGAGACTGAGGACAAAATGGCGAAAAAGACTAAGGAGGTGGACGAAAAGGCGACGAAAAATAAAAAGGAGGTCGAGGAAGAAACGGTCGAACCGATGGAAATAGTGGAAAACCCAAAGCCGGAGGAAACGTCGACGGAATCAATTGAGAAAGCATCTCAAAAAGAGAAAATTGTCGATTTGCCAGTAAAAACGATTCCGGAACCCCAAGAGCTTACGCCGGATCCGATCGAAGTTCCAGAGAAGCCTGAAGTGAGTGAAGAAAAAAGAGTCGAAGCCATAACCGAGGACGAGGAGGAGGAGGAGGAGGAGGAGGAGGAGGAGGTGGTGGTGGAGAAGGAACAAATTCGTGTGCCAAGTCCGGCTCCAGTCCGGAAAGAAGAGTCGCAACAGAAAGTGGAACCAGTTGCGGAAGCGTTTGAATCCACGATGGAGAAGACTCCGCCGTATTCGCCGGCAGTCAGCGACCAAGAGACGAGCGCGACTGCAAAGAAGGAAGAAACAAAAAGACCAGCAGAGACGGCTGCGGTCAGCATAATCGATGAATCCCCTAAGCCGTTGACTCCTCAGGAAGCAACAAAAATGACTTCGCCAAACGAATACAATCGGGACTCGTTACACACGAGTTTAACGGCGCACTCGGACGAGAAACAACATTCGCCGGAGAGCGGAAAAACGACGCCGCACTTGGATAATCCTGGTTCGGTAAAGAGAACGCCACCGTCGCAGCCGGATCTACCATCGATGGGAGTTTACACGCCAGACTCGACGACGAATTCGGTGCACTCGTTGCATTACGGTCAATGCGATTTAGACGTATCGCAATTGGGTTTGGAGTCGCCAACGTCGATAGCGAGTGACTTAGCGTCACAGCACAGCGTGGAGAGGCCACCGAGTGCGTTGCCATCGATGCCAGCGAGCGTGAGCGCGCTGATAACAGCGCCAGCGCAAATTCCCTCGGTCCAAACTGCGGTCGGCGTGAACATGGGTGGGCAAGTTCAATATTCCGATTGCGCGATCCCGCAACATGGCCCAAGTTCGCACGTGACGATGCATCCGATGCACGGCCCGCCGTTGCAGCAGCCTCGTACGCCGCAGTCACACGGAGCTCACGCGATGACAACGCAGAGTCCTCAGCCTATGCAGTCGCATACGCCTCAGCCAATGCCACAGTCCCACACGCCACAACCAATGGGACAAACTCATTCTTCACAGAGTATGTCGGCCCAGCATAGTCCCCAACCGATTCCGCAGCAATCTCATACTCCGATCCCCCAACAGTGTCATACACCGATTCCGCAATCTCATACGCCACAGCCTATGCAGAGATCGATGGTGCAGCAAGCTCAACAAGTTCAGGCTATTTCTCATGTTCAACAACAACAACAACAACAACAGCAACAGCAACAACAGCAGCAGCAACAACAACAACAGCAGCAGCAGCAGCATCAACAACAGCAACAACAACAACAACAACAACAACAACAACAGCAGCAGCAACAGCAACAGCAACAGCAACAGCAACAACAACAACAACATCAGCAGCAGCAACAACAAGCTGCCCATCAACAACAACACGCTGCGTCGCAACAATTACAGAATCAATCTCATGGTAGCAGCAAAAGAGCCAATGGCTCGCAAACTTCTCACAGATCGAGATCTAACGCTCAAAGTCGTTCGTCGCAGCGCGCAACTCCACCGACGTCTCACTCACAGAGCTCCGGCATTCAACATTCCGCAGCGAGTCCTCACGGGAGCTCCAGTGGACATTCAACCGTGGCTCACGGTGGTGGCTCTTCCTCTCATCTGCCACCACAGTATCAACAATCCGGCTCTATGAGTGTGCCTCCCATGCCTCATCCTCACAGTCACACACACGCCGCCCATTCTCACAATATGGCAGTGATCTCTCAAGGCAATTATATGACCGTCGCTTCGCAAGCTTTTCCCTCACAAAATACCTACGTCATTCAACATCGTGGCGCCAGATCCGGAGGTCCGACTGTTCCATGCACCACCGCGACCAACTTTTACATACAAACGAGCGCCATGCCCCCACATTCTCATACAACAGCCCCACCCTCTCTCACTGGATCGGGCAATCATCAGACAACCAATTCTTGCAGCCTTGCTAAATTGCAACAATTAACCAACGGCCTCGACATGACACCACCGCCGTCGATGAATCTCACGCCTCCACCCCCCATCACACACACCATGACTCCACCCCAGAATACACGACAACTACCCACTCCACCTCAAGTCCCACTCGGCTATGCGAAAAACTATTACAACGTCAATAGCGTTCCGCCACCCGGCACCCCTGGACCTCCTAGCCGATCGGCCTCCAGATCTTCCGCCAATGCTAATATGGCCTACGCCAGTGATGGCATTTATCGACAAAGCCTTGATCCAGCCAGTGGATGCCCCCAAATGCAAAGCGCCGCTTCGAGAGTCAGCCCCAATGTCGCTCTCAATACCAACCTCATGGCTGCTGCTCAATACGGCTACAGGGTCGCACAACCAACCACCGGATACATGAATCAGGCCGCACAAATCGGCGGATTCATGAATCAAGCCAGCCAACTACCCGTCGGTGTTGTCAACGTACCTGCCCCTTATTCTCAAGATCCTCACCAACAAAATCCCGCTGCTGTTTACACGACCTATCACAGTTACATCAACGGGAGCTTGATGCAACCTCTCAACGGCACGATGAGGCCGCGTTAGCTTCTCGTCACCCGCAACGATCCCACAACCGATCAAGCGGTCCATCGGAAAAACTGATCTCCAGCTCGCTGTACTTTGTACTGGCCCAGGCTCCGAGGCACACATTTAAAGTATGCGAGGATCGTTCGAGCGTGAGGGTGTCGACTAACGAGACAAAGTAATAGTCGTTTCATTCGTTAACGCGTCGACCAGGAGTTTCTAGTAAAAGTCATCGACCCAGCTGCATCCAGAGTCTTCGAAAATCCTTGAAGATCCGTCGACAATGCCAATGTGGCGATAAGTAAATAAATGAATGGAAAGACGAAACATCAACGTGATAATATACGGCGATTGAGATACGACGTAAGACGAATATACGCAAAGTACATATTTTTATTCGGGGCTTTCACCATTTAACAAAGCGCAATACTTTGCGGTATTATTCTGGCGACTTCTCATCCATAAGTGTTATCTTTTGTGTAAAATATTGAAATACAATGCGCGTGCGTTGAACGAATAGATTTACCAGACAAACAATTAACGGAGATAAAACATGCGAGTCACGCGTTCATCATAACGAAACGAGTAATGAAAAGTAAATAGAAAACAAAGTAGTGGCATACTTATGAACATAGATACTATTCTGTTTGATATTATTCAATTGTTGACGATTATAGAAGATGAGCGTTATTGCTTACGTTTATTCTCGGGGCACCCTGTACTTTACTTGTACCATAATAGGATTATTATTCTATACTCTTATGATTATTAGTAATATTATTTTAATTTTCAATCTTATCAGAATCGATCGTCATGAGCATCCAAATGATAAACATAATTTTTTATCATCAACGACACCTTCGAAAGGTCATTGAAATAAATGATTTGCAGCATCGGAAGAAAAGCAAATAATAACAGTTTTATAAACGGCACTCGGACACGACTTTTTAACCGATATCCTCAAAGCTACGAGAAATATGTTGATTTAATCCTAATTTAAATCACTTGCCGATTCACTGGTCTTTACTTTTATAACCTTTTTTCTTTTATAAGTATTAATTAATGATTGTTGAAATTTTTGCTTCCCATCAAGACCATTTGACTCATTGAATTACGATTAATTGTACATTGTGGCTGTTCTGATTAATGTCGCGAATAAAACAACCGACAAACAGTGCCACGAGCTCGTTGCAATGTCTATTATTGCGATTATTATTACTAGTTGTCATCAGTTTTTTCTTTATTTTTTATCAGTGCGACCAGAAGCTCCGAGCTGTGTGCAAGAATTCGAATAAATGAGTGAGAGTTCTGTAAGCTTATTATTATTATTATTATCATCTTTATTATTACTATTATTCGTCATTTATTATCAACGACTAACGTGAGCAGCTCTTCACGTCCAGAGCATTCGATTTTACTTTTTATTCTTAACCCTGCGTCGTCATACGTTTCTCGCATTTTTCGTGCCTGTCCTCCCCGAAATTGTACCTTAGCTTTGCGCCATTGCGATACTGCGACACTTTGCAGATTAATGCTGAATATATAAGAACGATATATATATAAATATATATTTATGGTACACGCCGTTCGTGTTAATTTTTTTCAAACAATTGGAGATAAAGTTTTTAACAGAGGAAAACAGTGTTTGAGTGTTACGAGAGTCCGTGATGTCGGCGAGAAAGCGCTTTTCGGCGACATAGTTTCTAGACTTCTCAGCGTGAGCATCACGTCGAACGAATAGTTTTTTGAATTTAAAGACAAAGAAGGAGAACATTGAGAGAAAATGATAGTAAAGCGATTGAAACGAGAAACACGATTAAAAAATTCACGTCCGGGATTATATAGTGTAAAAATTACATGAATATTTATTGTACATAGATATTAAAGACAAAAAAAAGTACTACTAACAAATAAAAATTGAAATCATGAATTAAACGTCACGAGTCTTTGTACTTGTTTTTTTTTTTGGACACCCATATTCTTCGCAGCTTCCTTATCCGAACGAGATATTTTTTCAATCTTCCCAAAAGACACGTCAAAATTTAGGGTTCATCGTTTTCAAGGTTTTCGTTGGTTCCATATTTCCGGATTACTTCAATTTCTGAAACGTTTTCATTCTTTTTATTCATCTCCTTTTTCTTTTGCCACTGGCGTTGTTGCACATTTTGCTATTCTAATATCGAGCCCATGACGTGGAATTGGAAAGACACTGCTTTATTACCTTGCTTTTCGTTTTCGCTTCCGTTCCTCTCGTCTTTTCTTTTCAGCGTTGGCAAGATCGATATATTTTTTTCTCTCGTCGGAAGACATTCTCGCCCATAGTTTACCGGCAACGCGGGCTATAACTGTCACGTTTTCTCGGGGCTTTTTACTTCGTAATCGCAGATAAAAAATGATAAAGGGATTCGTGGCTCTCGGGACTTTCTTAATGATTCTTGGATCGTTGGATACACCTCCGTTAGTCGCACCAATCCCACCACCGCCGGTAACGTTCCCATTAACCGGACGTCTCGACTTGGATGCATCTGTGCTGCGCGTCAATAATAACTGGAAAAGTACGACACTCGTACGTGGCTCTAGATCCTACGACCCAGAGCCAAAATAAAATGAGCTCCAAAGCTCAAAATTACCTTTCGTAATCCACGGCCTTTTTGCGATCCTTTGCCTGCTTACTTGGAGTTGAATATCCGCTGCCCATTTTTTCCTTTAGCTCTCGCTCCTCCCGTTACTTCAATTTGATTTTTTTTCCTTCACTTTTCTTCTTGTTCAAACATCGACCTTACGATTTGACACGAGAATTATCGGAATTTCGTGGGTGATTTTATGTGAGAAACTAACGTCGCATCGAATTTTACAATTTCAGCACTTTTTTTTTGATTTTTCAAAGTTTTATTATCGAGAAGGGTAAATTAGCGAGAGGCTCGAAAAGCAACGTCAAAATGACATTTCCATGTCGCCAGAGGAAAAACCATGTTGTTTTTTTGTTTGCTAGCACTTCAACTGTCTTCGAACTTGTGTCAGTAGGAAACAATAAGTACAATCTTTCTCCTTCCTGCTTTCTCCATCGTCCGTAGGGTTTTTTTTAAATTAAATTCATCACATCGTGAGATTTCGTCTGAATCATCTAATCAACAATTGAAACCAAAGATCTTGGCCTGCCTCGCGACTACACATAACCTCTGCAAAATCAAATGCGACTCTGTTTTTATCGTTTTCACGAAATCTCCGATGTTTGTTCTACAAAGTTCTCGGACGAGCTTCGGACCTGTATTTCTTTTTTGCTAAGACTTCGCGACCTTGACCGAACGGTTCTACAAAGAATTATGGGATGGATTTTTCGAGTTCCGTGAGCAGAAACGCCTGAAAAACCGTACGACAAAGATTTCGAATGGATGGTCAATATTTTTGGCATGAGAACTTTTTAAAATTGTTTATT
This sequence comes from Campopleginae sp. 14b, assembly GCA_030522525.1. Classification (NCBI taxonomy): domain Eukaryota; kingdom Metazoa; phylum Arthropoda; class Insecta; order Hymenoptera; family Ichneumonidae; species Campopleginae sp. 14b. The sequence continues at coordinate 325,975 of JAPYYS010000311.1, forward strand.
TCAAGGAGTTCGCGTTCATCACAATTCGCCACCGGCGTGAGAACCCCATTTTCTTTTTTTATTGTTATTTGACTTGGAGTTCTCGCCACAGTAACAAGACTCTTTTTGGGCGTCCATATAACTTTTACAGCCAAGCGCAGTGGTGCCTGTGTATAGCAATTTAGCTGCACTTTTACAAGTTTTAACGAGAGTCGTCGAAGTGCCTTCGTAACCGTCGCAGTATTTGTACAAACATCGTTGAAATTGAAGGTCGCATTTATCTTTGTCGGAGTTGCAAGTGTCGTAACAAATATCGTGAACGTCGCAGCATTTAGTCATTTCCGATATGGGAAGGAGATCCTCGTTAATCTGCGAAAAACATTGGCTGATTATATTCTGAATCACGAAATTTCGATTCTTGGATAAATAACAGTTACCGACTGTTGGAAAGCGAAGAAAAATCATTAGACAAGTTTACCTCAAATCCGAGAGGTCCACATCCGTTGCTCTTGGGCGCGTGATTTCTATTCGGCTTTGGCGTCACGCCTAAAATTCATAAATCCGACATATTTATTCACCGCAAAATTGTCGTTTTTATAACTAAGTCTGCAGTTTTCTTTGGCTCGTCTGCAGTCTGCATAAGAACCTCCAAATTTTGTGTTGGTGATTCACTGTATACTGCTGGTTTATGAAACGCCATAAGAAAATAACAATCGATTTTTATCGCGAATTAATGCTCATGGCCTTGAACGACATTCGATGGACGTTTATTCGTGGAAATCTCACTTTGTTCAGTTACACCTCGCGGTTTGACCTTTCAGGAAAACTTCGGTGAATCGATACATGCGGACAATTCCATGTATGTGTTTAAAACACAATCTACGTTATCGACTCAACCATAAGAAGACATTTTGAGGTTAGGTCGTTTTGATGTTGAAGATTTTTGCCATTGTTGTACTCGGTTAAACCATAATAAAAAATGCTTACCTCCGGGACACGTGAAAACACACGATTCTTCGACGGCAGCATCGAAAACTTCATGAATGTCTCTAATTTTGCGTGCTACGGTGATGGCATTCTCAAAGAAACCGAAGAATTTCTCTTCCACCGCTACAACGGCATCTTTGAGATCGCCGAGAAAATTAGCGCCGTATCCGGTCCAAGAATACGCGAGAAACGTCAAAACGTATATAATAACTTTTCGCCATCCGACATAATCCATTCCAGAGATTTATTTTCTTCTCTCCGAACTTTTTCTTATTCCTTTCAACTCTATATTTCGAAGCGAAAATATCGATTTTCTGAAACGCCTGAATTCGTGTACTACAATAATGCGCGATGTTTCGACTTTCACGGTATTTATAGGTCGACTGAGTGCTGAACCTCAATACAATCTTGGACGTGCTAGTTTTCCACGACGTACCTTTACGTATATAACCAACAAAGTCGTGGAATAAATGCGACGGTCTGTTGGTCAACCGTATATGTCACTTCTCTCGCGTTATACATAGTTTCTCTATATTTGGCTCAATTATCATCTTTTAAAATATTCGCCACCTTACATTGGTCCACGTCGTGTGCGTTGGTGAAAACACGTGTCGGGTCCTCGAGGCGGAACATCTCGAAATTCGTGGTTAACTTCCGCTTTTCATTCGTAATTCTAATTTTCCATTTGCTTTTTTCGTTGATTGAGAATAACAGACACGAAAGGTACGAAGATATTGCATAGACACTCTTTATTACGGCATAATTAATTACATTAGAAAATTAAAACAATTCCGAGCTGTGGTGTGCAGAAATAAACGATGCTTCGCTAATCGAAAAATTTCTTCGCTAATTCACCGTCCTCGTACAATTTTTTAACATCCGTGCCACCTCCAAGACATTCACCCTTTACAAAAACTCGAGGAACTGTTTTTGCTCCCGTAATCTTGCTCAGCGCGTCTTGAATGGCGTCACCGTCTTCGCGCTGATCCAACTCGTGGGCCGTGTACTTTTTCTCCAATTTATCGAACACCTGGTTTACATAAATTTAATAAAACACAATATCTTGCCTTCGATCCAAAGTTCGGAAAAATGTCACACGAATTTAATTATTCTGTTGGTAACAGCTTCGTCTCCCACTCTTTATAAGTTTAACCCTCAAAAGTATGGATCACTTCGATCGAGTTTGAATTTATGAAAACGTAATTTCAACTTTCAAAACTGCACCCGTGATTCTCGGACTTGTCGTCAGCTCTTACTAAGTGATTCATACCCTCTCCAATTTTCAACTATCACATAACGAAAAAAAGTATTTTCCGAAATAACAAAAAAACAAATAAAAGTTAATCCTACCTCTTTCGCCATCTTACAGTAAGGGCAGTAAGATTTGGAGAAGATAACAACGTCGTGCTCTGTGATCATTCGCTTAACCATTTCCACAGTTTTGTCAGTTGCCGCCATTATTGCTCTTCCAGTACTGGAAACTGAACCCATCAAGCTAAACATTTGTCAACCAAATTGGCTCATAGTTCCCCATGATTTTATTTCATTTCTCAAACCCATGCGGATACGTAAAACCTCAAAGTGCGGAAGAAAATACAAGAGGAAATGACACATGTCCGGGTCGGTCAAAAAACCTGTGACAATTCCGAGTTGATAAACGATATCGTGTTTATCGAACGGTGAACATCATTTTTTTCTAAATAACAAGTTTTCAGCGATAAACTTCGAAAAATAAACGATCGAAATTCAGACCGCATGTGTAATTTCATCTTGATGAGAGTTGAATATAAAAAAAACATGAGTGCTTCGTATTTTATAGCACGAAATCTATATAGTTTCGATTTTCGTTAGGTTAGGTCGAAAAACAAGTGAAACCACGTCCACAAAGAATCACGAGTTCAAAGGCGCACAAAAAATATTGAAAAATCAAATCGTATTGAATTTAGAAATATTTTCAAAAATGAATAAATAATGTCAATTTCTGTACGCGACCTAAATTGCGATTGCAATATCTTGTGAAAGATACAAAACAGTCGGAATAACGCGTTAATATAAAGTTATTGGAAAGCGGAAAGTCAAGTATAATCGATTATTTGAAGGTCATTTCAGGAGAAATTTCGTGTATCGGACTGTAGTTAATACTGCAGTGTCCTTCACGTGTGGTGTGGATAAGATAATCAAAGGGAAAAACCCATGATTCATTGGAAATATGACAGCCATAGATGAGTGATTGAATTAACTATGGTAAATGAGATGCTATATCATCCGACACTAATAATGGAAATAAAAAAAAATTCGACACTTTGTTTAGTTTATTTGTTGATAAATATACATACCGTGTGTGTCAAATGATATCCAATGCTGTTCAGTGACGTCTCGAACGACTTAAACGGTACTTGTAGTTGTGAATTACTGTGTTCTGGAGCCCAACGTAGAATATCGTGAAGTATAGACTCGCGACTCGATGGTTCGTTCTACATTAACTATATATGTACGGCTCAGGCTCACGAGCTTTTAACGTTCGTAGTTTGTACTGAAATTCAGGAGATAAGACACTCTTGATACGCCATCTTCCGACATGTTTTGAATCAACGCTCCCACGCCAATGTTTTAGTCCACGTTCCTTAATTTCAATAAATCCGTAAAGCCAGTTTCGTCCGCTCCCACATGTACAGTTTTTCGGTGCCCCATTATTTTTAAATTAAATTGATTCAAATCGTAATTATGAAATATTCATGTTTATTTTTCTGAAACGTTCTCAGTTTGTCAGTCGGTAAGTTCGTCGAACAGTCATAAGGAAACGAGAAGAATTTTTCTCCCAAACTTTTTTTTTTTTTTATAATTCCTGATTTCTAGATAAATCCACTGGAAACTCTGATGCCATTCGATTGGGTAGTTAGTGACCTTTTCAATGAGTCGAACGAAAACCGTGGGTTTGTCTAGTTTAACGACGAAATATTCATTTTTATTTTTCTGAGACTTTCTCAGTTTGTCAGTCAGTTAATCAGTCGAACGGTCGGTCGGTTGGTCGATCATGAACATCCATGAGGGAACGAAAAGAATTTTTCTCCCAAACTTTTTTTTCGAAAAGGTTCTGTTGAATCCAATTTCCTATGGTGTTTTATTTGTTGCTCAACAAAATAAGTGATTATTCGTACACACCCCAAAACTGTCAGCCTCGAGTTTCGAGCTGCTGGCGTGCTGATTTCAGATACACTTATGGGGAAATGAGTCGCTCAATCATTAACTAATATCAATTGAAAGATTAACTCTCTAACAGTTTTTTTAAACTCTCAAATCCTCTCAAACGAATTCTCAAACGATTAAAATAAAAATTGAACCTCTAAGTTAATTTTTCGAGGAGATACGAAATAGGGGGGCCAACTTCACATCCAAAATTAAAATCAATTTTCCGGAAAAACTATTAACTTTCAAACAATTTTTCTTTACTCTCAAATCCTCTCAAACGATTCTCAAACGATTTGCATTAATTAAATTAAAAAATAATAACTTTGGGGGCCAACTCCACGGAGGTCGATTAAAAGCCGATGGTAAATCGTGCCGATTTGCAGTATATGAACGAAAAGTTCGGTATATTCTAAAAATTACCGGGATTTTGAAGTGTTCTGTTTAATTCACCTTATGACATGTGATCGACTGCTTCAATGATAATAAAAATGATAATCCATTCGACGATATGATGAAAAATGATGAAAGATTCGGAAATAATAATAAAATAAAATAATACTAAATCATAACCTCAATTTTCCACTACGTCATATTTTAAGATCGTGTTTACGACTTCTGCAAAGTTTATATGCACTTCTTACGTTAACATTCAACTGAAAATGTTTCACGAAAAAATAATAAAGAAAATCCCGGGCGATCCTGTGGCACGTTCCAAAAAAGAGAGTCAAGGCTATATCGACAATTTAGAAAACAAGCAAAAATTCGAATTGTTGGATCTTTTGGAGAGGCAAAATAAATTGCTCGCCAACAAGTTCGTAAAAAAACAATTCAAAATTCCCGAACGATCCCAACTGTTCGTAACCGAATAATAATTTTACAGACGATTCATTGCTAAGTTGCCGGACAAGGGGGAAAAAATAATAAAATTCAGAAATGATATTCTCCAACAAATTGAACATCGTAACGAAGTTGACGCTGCTGCAAATCTCTTGTCCAGACTCAATATTGCGTCCGAAGGTAAAGTTGCCATGAATGCTTTGGAATGGACCGGCAAATATGACGAGGATTCGTTCACCAAAAAAGTGGTCGAGCTTGACAGCGACGACGAAACAGATCCTCTGAAAATTCTTGCTCAGGTACATGCACTAGAAATTCCAGCAAAAATCCATTTTTCTCCATTTTCCTGATTCCCCAAAATCCGTGTGACCTTGACGTTGGCATTGTTGACTTGCCACGAAAATTGATTATTTTTTCAAACAGAGTGCCCAATTTGTGGCAAATATTTGGCAAACAATATTTATCAAAATTATTGCCAAATATTCGTTAAACAATATTCATCACAATTATTAGCAAATATTTGTCGAAATTTTTAGGAATTATTTGTCAAAACTTCTGACAAATATTTATCAAAATTTCTGGCAAATATCTTTTGAAAGTTTTGGCAAATATTTCTCAAAAATAGTGGGACAGTTTCCTGCACAAGGAGATTATTTTCCGAATTCTCAGCCCACAGGTACTGGCGTCCATGCAAAAAAAATTATAACTATTCAGACCGAAGAAACTTTGATAAAGCCGGACGACATAAAAGAAATAGAGTCGTTTAAGAAACAAAACCCTCCGGAAAATGAGCATATAAAATACATTGTGAACAAAGTTGAAAACCCAAAGAACGACAACCCTCGAGAATGTTTCAAGCCATACAAAACCACACGAAGCAATGTGCACGATCCGACGAAAGAGAAAGTGCGGAAAAAGGACAAACATTGGGAAGTAACGGCAGCCACGCCACCCTTGACAGTCCACGGTGCAGTGAAAAGCTTAAGTTTGCACGAATCTTTGAAGCTACAAAAGGATCAAGCCTCCAAATTACAGGTAACAGGAATTTCGACTCCAGAGTTCATTTTTCGTCTGGCACGATTTTTAAATTAATTTTCTTTTTTTTTACGAATTTTTTTTATCGTGTCGTCGATAAAATCGTAGGAAATCCAAGCCAAACACGCCATCGAACGATTGATTCAGGAAATGGGAACGAATTGCATTGGGAACGCGCCTATGGTCGTCGGGAATTATCGAACTTACGACAAGGACTCTGATTCCTCGAGTTCCGACGACGAAGACGAACACCAAGAAGTACACGATGACGAGGACAACGACAAAGCTGGCACTGTCGTATTTACAGTGGATAGTGTAACCGAATAAAAATTTCTATAGGTTTTAAGTTTTTCTGATCGAAATAAAAGTCTGTACATACAATTTGCAGTGTCTTGTAAATAGAGCGACGTAATAAAGTTATATTTTCCTTAAAATATCTAAATCTTCTCGATTATTCGTCATTTTGAGTCCTACGTCCATCCATGGGTCCGAGAAACCCAGTTTCGACAATAAATGAACTCTAATTTGTTTTTTTGGGTAATAATTTCGTTAAGGAGACTGGCTACGTACGACAAAATGATAAGAATTCAATGAAATTCGGTGAACATATTATTTAGCATCAAATACGATGAGACAAATTTTTTTCCATTTTTCGTTTTCATGGTCGTCGAATTATGTCGAGTTACCCGTATGCAAACGCTATATCTATATATATCTGAATCCTATGCTTATGTGTGAACTCTCGTGTTCAATAACTCGAAAACTATGAAGAATAAAAATCTTAAACAATGTATATATTAATATTGAGTACTAAAGAGCACGCTCGCGAAATTTCATCAAATTCTAATAATTTCGATTTTTCCTATGCTTTCAAAATGGCAATATTGGTGCGTAGCCACCCTCCTTAAAATATCAAAATTCTTTCGTTTATTGATATTTTTCAGTCCTTCGGCCATCCATGGGTCGTAGAGACCCAGTTTCAATGAGAAATAAGCTCTGCTTCGTTCGTAATCGACGATAAGCGATTTTTTAGCGAAGGGTCTTGAAAATTTCGGTTAATTATGGACTTCAGTCGATTTTTGTATTTTTTTTCGCAATATTTTTGGAGAAAACATGCAATTTAATTAAATAGGGATTTGATACCGATTTTTTATCGGAATAAAAAGAAGAAAAAAATGAGTAATGTTTACAAGGCTTTATTATCCTCATAATACAAGTTTTTAATTATATCCAAAACTGTTGATTATCTGAGTGTACGGCGCAGTTGCTTTGGAAACTTTTTCACCTGCTTGCTTGGTAATTTTCTGTAAAAAAAAGAAAAAAACTGATTGAGTATTTTGTGTCAAAAAATAGAGAAGTTCGTAGGGAAAATTATTTGGGCTCGAAAGTTCCTCAGCAAAAATTGTCAGCAGGCCAGAACTAATTCTGATCAGTCGCAAATTACCATAGACCATCATTGGAAAATGTAAGAAGTGAAAAAAAGAGAATAGAAGAAAAAAATGAAGAAAATTATTCACCTTAAGTTTATCTCTCTTTTGGACTTCGAGGATAGACTTGACGCGCCTCTTGTTCTCCAATGTACGAACCACGGACTTGTATTTCCATCCAACTTCATGGGACAGACGACCCACATGGCAGTACTGGAAAATAAATGTTTTTCGATCAGCAAACAACTCCTGGATCTTCTGGTTCATCCATAACTTGAGTGTCAATTATTACTCAGCAAAATCTGTCAGCAGTCGTGAAAATATATTCACGTTCTCAGTCGCAAATTACCATACCATCATTGTAACACGACGTTTAAGTTCGCTACGTTTAAATGCAACGAAATCTTTCTATTTTCTTAAGCAGAGTGCCAAATTTCCGTAAAATATTCGTCAAAAATAATGGAGCAGACTTTTTGCCATTCAAAATCTGAATTTACTTTTAAAAAATTGGGAAAAGCGGATTAATTATGGAAATAATAGTTGAAAAATGAATTTTCCGTTTTTTCTACCGATGCCAACTTCAGAATCGTATTTTTTTTTTTTTTTTTTTTAATTCTACAATAATCTCAATTTTTTGTGCACAAATTTCGGGGTCTCAGGCTCTCGCAGCAATTGGACGTTTTAATAGAAAAATAAAATCCGCATTTATAAGGAAATTCTCTAATTTCTAATTCCTGGTGAGGGAAAACTTACTTTCCTGCCGGGCTTCAGGCACATGACTCTCATCGCACCAGGGACTACGACGCGCTTTCTGCGGTCATAGGGAGGTGGGCAGCCTTCGTAGACCTTCAGCCTTCTCAGGGCGTCCTTACCCCTCTGGGTCTTGTGTGGGATCATTCCTTGAATTTGAGCGAAAATGTGTTACGACTCGAAGCGATACAAACGCGATGAATTGGAAAGAGCTGTTGAATCTCATTCGGTTTTTTTTTTGTTTCATAACACTATCAATTAATGTAGGTAAGAATTTTTGTAATCATTGCTAAGGCGACTTTGTAATTGTACATTTTTCAAATTATGTAGAAAAATAATTCATTACCACGGACTGTTTTCCAGAGAATTTTGCTGGGAGCACGAAAGTGGAAAGGTCCTCGTGCTGGGTTAACGTTACATCTCTTACGCAGGAAAGACATGAACTTCAACTTGTTCCTGGAAAGATATAGAAGCAAAAAAGCTTAGTATCTCGGAAACGGAGCAACGGGCAGCGATCGGAGTAGAAAGTCATTATCATGTGATAATTCGGTTTCACGATACATCAAATAATGTAGGTAAGAATTTTTATAATCATGTTGAGGCGCAAAGTAAGCGATGTTGGAGTTCGCATCATCAAATTGCAACGAAAACTGATTTTTTTAACGCAGTGTGAAATTTTTGGAAAATATTTGCCAAAAATGGTGACAGACGTTTTTTGCCATTCGGAAAGTGAATCTACTAAAAAAAAATGGAAAAAGTGGATTAACTGTCAAAATAATGAATGATATATCAATTTTCCTTTTTTTTCCAACGATGTTACGAAAACTCATTATTTTTTTGCACAGAGTACCCAATTTTTGGAAAATATTTGTTACAAATAGTGACGCAGATCTTTCAGCCATTGGCGGGCTCGATTTATTTTAAAAAAACATCCAAAAAGTGGATTAATTATAAAAATAATGATTGAAAAATCCATTTCCCGTTTTTTTCCAACGATGCAAACTTTGGTATAAAAAGTGCAGAAAAGTCATTGGACTAGTTGTGCGAACAGGAGGAATCATCCGATCGATATTGGATGTGAAAATGGGGCGATAGAAAATTTGGTGGACTTTTACAAACCTGAAAAAGTTGCCGGAGATGTTGAGCTGTTCGCTGCGGACAACGATGACTCTGTTGCCTTGCAGAATAGTTTTGGCGATGGTCGCTGCCAAACGGCCGAGCAAATGGCCGCGGCCATCGATCAAGATTGGCTGTTAATGACAAAATTAAAATAATTTAAAATTGTATTGAATAATGTTAGAGAAAGTCCGCAAGCGGCGGAAGCGCAATTCGGAAATTTGGTTAGGGCGCCACCGCGAACCACGTGTCAAAATCACAATCACTCCGCTTCCGAACTCCGATCGTAATAATTCCTTTGGAAATATATATTTTTTGCGAAATGTTCGCATACATTGTTAATCCACGAGTCGAAATACAACGGAACTTTCGAAGCGACAATCGCGATGCTGAAACACGTGCGTCGACACGAACACCCGTTACACTTGTCATATTACGAAAAAAATGCATTTTATCCCTTCACCGACTAATTAAAAGTGACGAGGGATTCCTATCAATGATTTTCGTCTATTACCGAAATAATTAACAGTCTCGTTCGAGGATAAAACTTGAAAACTTTGGCTACAAACCTTTTCACTGAAGCCAGTCATTTTGTCACCCTACCGGAAAAGGGATCACAGAAATAAGAGAGAGTAGATGGCGACGCCGGAAGCGGCCATTAGAGTTGCACTCAGGTCGGCCAACATTACGAATAAACTTTGGTCTCGAAATATATTCCCTAGAAAAGTTACTGCTGAGCAGAGAACAACGTCCAATCAACGTGCAGCTGTGCCACTCTGTTCATATTCAATTCAGAATGCTGACCGTCCGATTGAATGACGTTTATTACTAGTCTCTTGAGTCTGTTCATTGGCGAGCGAAAGAATTCAAACAACGAATCAAAAACTCGCTGAACGAAATCGTCAAATCTCAGGGAATGATCTCAATCGAAAATCCTTGAAATTGCTTCTTTTCGTGTCGGAGTTTTTCGGTTTTTTTACTACATTGGTATTTTTTCCTCACATTTTCAACATTATCTCGCGGCTTACCGGGGGCATTGAGTTTCACCTACTATACGATGAACATTGCGTGTGTGTTTCTCTTTGCCAGCTCCGCATACACATGTATAAAATTTCGAGTGGGGATCGCTAGTGACAATGGAGCCTCACGATTGCCAGCCCGATGGCTCAGCTTTCGTTTCAAGTGGTTCAGAGAATTTCAGGGCGGGGGGGAGGATGAATATTACACATTGGGGGATTATTTTTTGTAATTAACTCGAATAATCAATTTCCTGGAGAAACGAAATCCCATGCGAACTGCTCGTTACCAAAAAACTGGTAAATCCTCGGCGGAGCTTCGTTTTTGTCTCCATCTCTCGAAAATTGTTGTTCAGCTCGGATTCGTTCGTGCCATGTCCCTCGACAAGTGAAAATTGTACCGACAGTCGTAGAGTTCGATCCCAATGACTAAAAACGATGTTTTTTTTTCTTTCTTTTTTTTCAATTCAAGCTCTGGAGTTCTAATCGGCAAAAAATGGTTCTGGTCCATTTTTTAACCTCCAAATTCGAGCTACGAGAGCGTCTTTGAGAAAAATCCAACGCTCAAGTCGCAGGCTTGCGTAAAAAATGGAAAAACCACAATAATACGATTTTATTTTCGTTGACAGGATAAATAAATAAATCGAGACGATTTGTTGTATTTCTCAATAAAATAAACTTTATTCAAACGATTTCGACATATTGGTTTACATTCAAGTGTTCGCGAATTATAACTATTCTATCGTGAGTCTCACATTCAGAAGCTCATTGACAAAATTATTTTTTCTTGCTCCATAACCACGGGGAAAAATAAATAATTTCGTTTTTTGTTTAAATTCGACGGGTTTTTTTTATTGGCTCTCGCATGCAGCGCTGCATCAGCTGCAATTTTCTGAGCCAATAGAAACGCCTATAGGATCATCCGTGTCGTCCGAAAGACAATTGCCATTCTCTATACAAATTAATTCGAATTTCTTAATCGAAATGCTCGAAATTATTCATTTTCATAAAAATGGTGGCACGTTTTCGGATTTCGATTTTTTCCTCAATTTTCGAGTTTATTTCGTCGGTAACAATAAAAACGTGAAAAAAATCGGAAAAAGATGGAATAAAACTTTTCGGGCGTTCGATTTAGCATGAAAAGTGTCGTATCGGCGATCAAATACGCCGATCAAAATAACGTTCGAATAAGCGAAACTGCCAGTGAAAAAATCGACTCTGGACTGGAATTCGGAGCCGGAAATTCTTGGCTACTCGATAAAAAAATTTTCGGACCTCCTTCAAGAGCGAAAAGTCTCCAATTTGGGAATTGACGATTTTTTAAAACGCTGATTGACTCGCGAGTGCGCAGAACCGTCTACGAACGTTTTATTTCTCTGCAGCGTGATTTTAGCTGATCCAATCTCCTTTATTACGAAACCATTTGCTCCCGTCCACCGCGATCGAGGCTTTTTCACTCGCTGGGCAAGTTAAAAAATCGTCGGCAAACGCGACAACATGCTGGTCGCTCAGAAAGCCATCGCTATCAGCCGAACCACGGGACGGTTTCTTATCCCCAACAGAACCACCATTGGCACACGACCCCGGGTCCGAGTTCCGTTCGCTGTAAGCCAAATTCAAACTACCATTTTTTCTGCATAGATCGCTGCGTTATTGCGTAACGAACATTATATTTTTCGATATAAAATTCATTTGAACGAGAAAAAGACGAAAATCCACCGAAAAGATTGACTAATCGAATTTATTTCATATTTGACTTTCAATTTCTTTTCCCGTTCGAAGTTTCAAGCTTTTGATGAAAATTCCATGAAAAAAGTCAATTTTCCAAATTCTGCTGATCATCAACTGTTCGGAGCCTCAAATTAGTTGGCTCAATGGACATCACTTGCCGGAACAAGTCAATTTTTTCAGAAATCTATTTGTTTCCTTTGCCAAGTAGACGACATTTTTTTTACCCGTCGTTTCAATCTCCGGGAAGGTGAAACTTGTTTTTGTGACGTTTTTAAAATTCGATTGTTCTGTTTTTCAGGAGAAAGTGGTGCACGGTTTAGCCATAGCTGCCGGTTTGCTGGCCATCCCCATATACATCTCGCTCAACATCAAGAACTACAGAGGGCCTGCCGAGGAATGAGCATCGCTAGAAAAACCGAAGTCTCTTCTGCGTTCAAAATGCGCAGGTCGCTCTTTAGTAAATCTACCGTTCGGCTGTTTCCAATTCCAAGTGGTAATTCACGGTAATATCGATGTAATCTTACTCAGTTGTGGCAAAATGAAATCATTATTTTAATTGTCTTCTCGCTTGTCAATAATAATTCGTTCAACCGATTACCGAGTCCACATTTCATTGAAAATCCCATTCTCAACATCTAAGCGATCAAAACTCTGTTCTCCGTGTCGCCCGCTTTTTTCTTAAAAGTCTCAGCTTCGCCGTGTTCCAAGTTTTTGGAAAATCGTGGTCGGACAAGTGCCAAATTTTCAAAATCAAGTAAAAAATATTCTTTGTCTTTTTTTTATTATTCTTTACGCGAAAATCTGCGAAGAAACATTCCTGTCCGGCAGAGGAATATTAAAAACTTCAGAAATGTCTTGGGAATCGGTTCGTGGCGTTCCCTCATGAATTTTTATGAGGGAAAATGCAATTGTCGTTAATCTTTCAAACTCGATCGTTTTTTTTGTTGCAAAAATACGGTTAACGCTAAATTCTTGGTTTCTGGAGTATTGTCAATGTGTCTGTGTCCTCGGTGAGGCGTCTGACCGGTAAATTTGGCTTTGTTGCTTAATTTGGGGCTCCATGATCATTCGGAAGAATTCCTGATTGTGTAACAAGTTTTCGAAATTGGGGAGGCGAATAAAAACGATTACTTCGTATTTTTTAAATTAAAAAAAAACACGATTCCAAAACACAATTTTCGCGATCTCGTCAATTTTCGAGGTTTTGAATTTTTTGGGACTTTAATTGACGATGTGAATTAATCATTTTATGATTAAGATTTGAGCGAAGGAATTTTTATCGTAATTTCGAAGATCGTCCTCTGTTTGACCTTGCAAATATCTCGCGAACGAGGAGGATAAGAAAAACACGCGATACTGATGGAAAATCGATAATAAATCGCGACGAATTTTAACATTCACTGAATAATCGATTTTTATAAGGATTTGACACTGCGAGATCGATCGATGGATAGAAATTGAAACATTTTCGCAATCTACTAACTTCGCGTCTGTTTACATCCACTAATCGGAGTTTCGTTCGAATTTTCTGTCATTTTGCAACCGCTCCGCCGCCATTTTGATCCTACGCGACCGGCAAGGATCTCTGCGAAGCACGCAAAGTAATTCTATGGAAGGAAAAAAAGATATACTAACTTTTTTACTCACACGAAAGATTTTCAAATTTTCACTGTAAGCCGAACGATTTTCCTGAAAGCAGAAAAAAAATGATTAATTGAACTTTCGAACAAGACTTTTTTATCCGCTGGAGACTCGACGAGTTCATCGTCCGGCAAAAACGTTGGCGCGTCTATACGCGGCCACTGATTTGCTGATTTTTTCATCTTGTTCTTGCAAAAAAAAAAATTCCCTTGTTCTTGTAGCGACACGCACACGCTCTCTAGCGATAAATCGAGGCGAAACTTTCTCGAGTTCGTTCCTGCTCCGAACGACTTATCACGGAATTTTTATCGATGAGCAGCGATAAGAGAAACTTTTGATGAAGGAAAGAAAAGTTGTAGCGGCTGCTTTACAGTGAAATCACTTTTTCGTAATTAATTTGGAAAAATCGCGAGATTTTCGGTTACCGAAGCGCGCGCATTGGCCACTTGCCGGAATTTTAAGTTTGTCAAACTGACGGAAAGAACAACACTGTGCTCAACGAAATATCCCCGAACACTTCGATCGCCATCTGCCTGCTTCGAGCCCGAACACGTCTTTCCAGTCTTCGACAGGCCGTCCTCGAAATATACACGATTTATTCTTTTTTTCCTCAAAATGATCCGCGCCGGTAAACTTCTGACGAATATTCCGAGATCGGTAAATGTTGTCGCAAGAGGAAAACACGGTTCGGCCACTGCACCTCGAGTGCGAGTCTCAATAACGGTAAGTTTTTACTCGATATATATCTATCACGTCGACGAAAAGACTCAGCGCGAGGGATTACGACTCGAAACTTTGAGCAGGTATAACATTCTCGTAGCCCATTCTGGTCACGTGGTACGCGATCAGTATCATTTATGTAAACATTCGCCTTTTATTTTAATGCGAGTCAACTTGTGCACAAAAACACGATTTGGAGAAAACAGGGCGTTGGGAACGATGAAATCTCATGACCATGACGCTTCCAAGTCTGCTCGTCGACTGTTAACGTAATTCTCACGTTTCGACGTCTTTTTCGTTCGACCTTACGCTGCCTTGGTCAAATTTCGTGTTTATTGATTTTTCTCCAACTCTAACAATTTTTTTACGTGTCGTTCAAACTTCGTGGTTTGTGGATCGGAAAGTTTTTTATTTTCTGTCACGATCGTTGATGTCGACAAGTCATAGATCTTTAAAAACTGAAAGTTATGAAGTTTCTGCCCGTGCGATCGCCTGTTTTGGCTCCGCGGAGAAAGGGGAGGAGGAAGCTGCGTAATGCATGCTACAAGTTGAATACCCATGAAATGTGTTCATATTTTTCGATCATGGGGTCATTGGGGCACGAAGATCGTGAAGCTCAACATCAAGTAATGCATTTCGACGCCATGTTTTGTCCGATGAAAATTGCCATTACGAAATGATGATTTTTTATCCTGCACACTTTTTTACACGATCGTAATGCCGGGCTTCGCGATGAGTAGAGAAAACTCGTGTTTCTTCAGTGGCTGGATGATGGGGATGAGCCATCATAGGATTTTGGCGTGGAGGGAGCTCGTGCCCTCGAGCCCAGCACGTGCTGCGGCCGGTCGAATGTTTTCTTTTAGTTTTTACGAACTTAAAAAATAGAAAACTTTGAAATTCTGAATAAAATTCCGCATTTGATGAAAAACATAAATTTTATTTAATTAAATTGATTCTTAAATGTCTAAATGCATTAATTAGCATCAGCATTAATTAAAAAAGAAATATCTAAAAAAATTCTCTGGCAACCACGACAAAAAGATTCCCGTCAATTTAACCTAAAAATGGAGAAAAAAAACTGGCGATAGTGTTTTTATTCATTCCAATTACCCTTCATTGTGCTTCGCGAAAAAAAATGAAAAACGAGTTAACAGAAAAATTATCTCCACATTCCAAAAGATTTTTTTTTATGAACAAAGTTTCGAAGTTTTTCATAACATGTCACACGTGAACCGCGTTGAACGCGTCCTGGATTACTGAAGCGAAATGTGACACATTGAACACGATGTTTCCGCGTATCCTTTTAGTTCCCGTTGTTTTCGTAGTTGCATTGTGAGAGAGACGCTGCGCACTCGAATTATTTTCATTCTTCGAATAATCTCTGAACATACTTCACTAGCGCGTAAATTTGTTCCGCGGTCGTTACATTTGTCATTTTTCGTTGCATAGCTTCGCATCGTGTACAGAAACAAAACGAAACAATGGCATCGCGGTTCGTCGACTTTTTGCGATCCTTGCTGCGCGCTCTTCGAGCCTCAGCAAATGTGGCAACTTGATGGCGCCCGAGAGTACGAAAAAAAAATTCTATAAATATCCACGCGACACAGGAATCCCGTTATGTAACACACGATAAATAAAAAATGGTGTCATCCACAAATTCTCTAAGGAAATTCCTCCTCTTTTCAAATCAGTCACAAAATCCTGATAATTACGATTTCCAATATTTTCAAACTGAGTTTTCCGTATTTGAAAAAAAAAAAAAATCATTGCAAATTTTTTTTAAAAATCGATATCCGGCTCCTAATCCGATTACGTTTGACCTTGAACTTCTTTTTACCATAAATACTTTTTACCATAAAGTCCTTCGGCCTCGATACAGAAACTTTCCAATGCACCATTTTTATCGTTTTTTGATTACGGAGAGAACGGAGCACATTAAATTCGAATTTGAAAAATATTTCACAAAAAAAACTCCATAAAACGAAAAAAAAATAAAAAATCAAGTTTTTTGTTCGAAAAAAATGGAAAACATTTTCTAAAAATCGATTTTCGCTATTTTCGAGTCTCTTCGTCGAAAAAAATATTAAATTCCGGGGAATTAACATTTCTTTTTATTTTTCAGGAAAAAGTGATGCACGGAATGGTCTTCGTGGTTGGCATCTTGGCTCTGCCAGCGTACATATCCGTGAACATCAAGAACTATCGAGGACCGGTCGAAATCGACGACGAGTGATGATCGATGGTGTCTGTTCGACGAGTCTTTAGCATTCGAACGAAAAGAATGTGCAAGTCAACGTTTCCCCTTAGTAAATTGAGCCTTCGGTTGTTTCGGATGCCGGAAGGCAAAATTCACGATTAATTTGATGTAATCTTACGCAGTCGTGTTAATATTAAATTGGATTATTCTAATTGCCTTTTCGCCTGTCAATAATAATTCGTTCAACCGATTACCGAGTCCACGTTTCATTAGAAATCCCATTCTCAACATCTGAGCGATCAAAACTCCGTTCTCCGTGTCGCCCACTTTTTTCTTAGGAGTCTCAGCTTCGCCGTGTTCCAAGTTTTTGGAAAATCGCGGCCGGACAAGTGCCAAAATTTCAAAACCAAGTCAAAAATCTCCTTTGTCATTTTTTTTATTATTCTTTACGCGAAAATCTACGAAGAAACAATCCTGTCCGGCAGAGGAATATGAAAAACTTGAGAAATGTCTTGGGAATCGGATCGCGGCGTTTTCCCATGAGTTTTTCTGAGGGAAAAATGCAATTATCGTTCATCTTGCAAACTCGTTCGTTTTTCTCGTCGCAAAAATACTGTTAACGCTAAATTCTCGGCTCCTGAAGTTCGAGGTCCATTTTCAAGACCGTACTGTAGTCCAGGGGAAACAGTAAATCTCCCCATGCGTAAATCCACGCTGTATACGTATACAAGCTACTAAAAACGTAGGTACGAATTCTTGTGGCGGAACTTTCCCATTTGGGCGAATGTCGAGTCAGAGCAATCAATCGATTCACAGATAAATAGCCACAATTTCTTGGAATAGTCCGAGCAATCGAATATTTCGGGAAACGAACTTCGTGAGAGACAGAAAAAACCGATTTTCGAGCCACTGCAGATGCGGTTATGGTTTTAACTAAATATCGACCTCGGCATTGCATTCCCCTCACGGAAACCTTTTATTTGAGACCCCACAAGCCAGGGTTTCAAATATTTTTTACTCGGGGTCAATTTGACCCATACGAAAAAAAAGCTTCCCATTACAAGCGCAAGCATGAAGACACGATATCTTCATGAGGGGCAAATAAAAAATTATTTTCAAGCCACTGCCAATGCGATTATAGATTCAACTGAAAATCTTCCTCGGCATTGCATTCCGCTCACCGAAACCTTTAATTTGAGACCCCACAAGCCTGGGTTTCAAATATTCTTCAATCCGGGTCAATTTGACCCCTGGAGATGAAAATTCGTTGCCAAAACGATTAGGAAGAAATTCGTTGATTGGATTCGAGAGTTCGGGTTTGAGAGCTAGTGGTTCTATTGACCAGAAACTCCGGGTGCATGGCCGTGCCGTTTGCATCATCGTAACGACGTTACCCAAGGGATCCATTGCACAGTATCGTCTGATCTTTACTTCAATCATGATGCAGATGCGAAATATGTATCTTCGTATATGAAGATAATTGGGAGCCTGTATCGTTGCTCTGTAAACATTCCCAATTACGATGCATGCAACTATTATCCTGGGATGCCCAAACGTGGCCGCACACAGTAGCGTTGTGGGATTTCTATACCAAACTTCAACCTGCTCCCTTGTCCCCAATTACTCGATCGACATCCGAGGCCGAAATTTTCTCGACTTCAAATCATCCACTGGAAAAATGAAAAAAAAAAACAAAAACAACGAATGAAATCCAAAGATTTCTCCCTGCGATTTCCTCATTTCCCCATTTTTCCGATTGTCAATTATTCCATGAAAAATGGAACAAAAATCATTTCAGTCTCTTGGCAGTTTGCTTATCAATTACTCAGAAAAACTAAAAAAAAACGTGAGAATGTAAGTCGATTTCCATTAAACCGTGATTTTTTATTTTCTCTATTAAAAATTGATAATTCCCGAGATATGAAAAGAAAGAGAAGGGATGGGGTAACCAGGATGTTCGGTGGTCACGGACAGATGATGGAAAAATGTGTTTAAATCGACTAGTGGACTCGGGAGCGTACGATCCTCCTCCGTGGCACGTTATCTCGATGAAAATCATGTCCCTCACCGAGTTTGACATCCGGACTAAAAAAACTGTAAAAGAAAAGACAAAAAATAAGCGAAAGAATAGAAAACAAGCTCGCCATTTTTTTCCAATGCCGGAAAAGTATCCGTGCGCGATGCAAAACGAGTCGGTGTGTGGGTCATGGAAATTGAAATGCGAAATCGATGCCGAATGCTTCTCTATATAAACGGACTTTTTCCTATTGCCAATGTGTGTACATGGGAATGTCTATAACTCCCATACACGGGGTGTCAGAAAAATGAATCCCAAAAATTGCCCTTAAAACCAAAAACATCACGTTCAAAAATAAAAATTAATTTTTTTTGTAAAAAAAAGCAAATTTTTCGGTACTCGAAATCGTCGAACGCGTCGTTTTTTTTATTCGAAAGCCAAAAAGTCACGAAATCGAGTCCAAAAATGCACCAAAAGAAAAAAAAAAGAACAAATAATTTGAAATTTTTTATTTTTATTTTTTTCGAGACTCAAAGAAATTTGAAAAAATCGATTTCCGATGAAATTCCATCGTCATCGTTGCACCGTTTTCCTCGGTAAATGATGCAGCGAGATTGTGGACACCCGCGTCATAAGATCGCGTATATAAATGCTCACGTATCCGAAACATCGGGAAGAGACGTTTTTCCGCTAGCATCGGAAAATTATAAAAGATCCGGTAGGATGGCGAATGGGGCTGGGGAAGGGGCAGCTCACGAGTGAAACGAGCACAGCTCGATGAGTTAAATGTGCATTGAAGCAAGCCAATGCAACCAATATTTTTAAACGATATCAAGTAACCGTGAAATAACATCGAGGAGAATTTAGCTTGGACCAATCTTTTTCATATTTCTGTGAATGACGTTATACACTTTCCAATCGCTTTTCTGCACATCAAACCGATCGAAAATTCAAGCTAAGTGAACTGCAGCGACGAATGCTAAGCCCAAAAGTCTGATGCTCTGTGGTTCAAGCGTTTTTGGTGTGAGTTGCTTAACGTTTGCCAGTCCTTAGAGGTCCTGAATTTTTTAAATCGTAAGCTGACAGTTCAAAAATGAATAGCATCAGATTTTGGAGAATATCCGAGCCCAAAATCCATCAAACGAAAGAAATTCCATTATTTTTAGTCCCGAACGTGAATCGCATTCGTTTTTGATGAAAGCTTGAAAAAAAAAAAAAAATAATCGTCTGGTTGGAACGTAATGAATCGAGAGCCGATGCAGGTGACTCGATTTGGAAGAGAAAAAAAGGCGAGCAGCTTAAATTATTAGGCATCAAAAGTTCGATAGCCCGAAAATGTCCCGTATCGAGACGGAAAAAAAACCGTACGGAAATAAAATGAATATTCGAGACCAATCGGAGATTGGGAAAATAGAAAAAAACGACGAGATTCGTTGAGCCGCAGTTTTCCAATAATTAAACCAAGTATTCGACAAAAAAACGACCGTAATCACGCAAAATGAAAAAAAATTTCAATGCATCGAAAATCTTTCGATCCCTTGGTTTTTGGATCGAAAAAATAATCAAGAAAAAACGAGAATGCTTAGAAAACCACGAATTAAGAGCTCCTCAAGTTCTCTTGGATTGTGCACAAAAAGATCCCAGAGCTCCACCTTTTCTCAGTGAAAACCATGGCTCGAGTCATGACGACTAAAATGGCAACAATAAAAATCGAACAATATCATGGCCCACGAACCCTGTATCAGGGAAAACTTAAGCATATTGTAAACTCGAATAATTCGACGAAACCATGAACGAAAAATAGCTCAAAAATTCGTGTCATTGTATTTAATGCTAAAGAATATAATGACGAAAATTTTGATAAAATTCTTATCAAATTGTCGTATGTAGCGAAAGTCCTTAATGTACGAATAAAAAAAAGAGAGGGATCGGTCGTCGCGTCGTCGGGAGTGTGTGCGGAGATGGTCGTACTCGAAGAAAAATAAGTCTCGGAGTATAGTGCGAGGTGCTTTGATAAGGTATGAAGTACGAGGCCTGAATGTGACAGGGGAGATTTGCCCGAGTACATAAAGAGCGAAAAAGAGAGAGAGGAGAGAGAGAGACTGTAAAGGAAAAGCGTAGAGATGGTGATGGGGCGAGGGGGTGAGAGTTTCGAGAGGGGGTAAGTGAGTCGACACATGAGAGAGAAACTTTTTAGATATACAGAGTGTCGGTTTTGTAGGTATACGTGTATCTATGTGTATAAATATACATCATTGGAGTATCAACTTGAATAGGGTTGAATACATATTCTCTGTCCCCTTCGATCCTCGAGCTTTTTCTCTCCGCTCACGATTCTCGCCATGTCTATCTTCTCCTCTCTTTATCACGCGTTTTCTCTCTTCCCCTTTAAAAACTCTCTCTCTCTCCCTCTGTGTTTTCTCTTACCGAATCTTCTTCTCCTTCTCTTTATCGGGCCCCCTTTTTTTTCCCTTCTTATATGCACTTTCGGTGCGAAAACCGGAAGCTGGGTGAATCCTATCACGTTAGTTACCATAGCTCAGACTCCCACGTAGAAACGACCTCCCACCACACGACTAAATCTTCTTTTTCCCTCCCCCCCCCCCTTTCTCTCTCTCTCTCTCTCTCTCTTCTTGTGTACTTTGTGTGTACACGTATGTATACCGAAAAGGGACAAGGGCTCCCCTTCCCTTTTTTCTTCACCATCGCTTTTTTCGATGCTTTTTGCTCCTCTCTCTCTCTCTCTCGAGACCTTTCTTGCTTTTGTTTTTTTGCCTCGTTGAAAGAGCCGAGAACATGGAAACCGTCCACGGGGCTGACAAACATCATACATATGAAGAAGCAGCCTCGTCGAGTTTGTTGAGCATGATGGAACGAAAATCGTCACGTTCCGCGATCTCGCTCACCCATCCTTCGTTTACTAAACCTTCGTTTACTCGCCTCTCACACTTCCCAGCACACACTGCAAAGTCTTTTCCGCACACCTTTGCATCGCTTATCTATCATCGTAATTGTCCAAGTTTTGTTGATCCGAGTATTTAACGTTTTATCTGGATAATGGCAAAGGAAATGACGTTCAGCTCGTCTGTCGTTTCCGGAGAATTACGAGACGGATACACGACCACGCCACCCTCTCTTTGCTCAGATCTTTCCGCCAGATTTCCTCGGACGATAAAAAAAAACGGTAATTATTCACTTTTTTCCCACTCGGGTCATCCAGACCCCGTCGTAAAAATCTAGAGCAAATTTGACGTTGAACCGGATATAAATAAATGCGGAGAACGCGCGATTCCCGGGGTCATTCGTGGAAAAAATAAAATTTCCATTAAATGCAATAAATCAATAAGAAAATTTGAAAAAATCGATTTTTTTTTTCACTTGGGTCACCGAGACCCCGTCGTAGAAATTCGGAACAAATTTGACGTTGAATCGCAAATAAATAAATGCGGAGAACGCGCGATTCCCGAAGTCATTCGTGGAAAAAATAATTTTTCCATTAAATCCAAATCCGGACATCGCCAGATATTTCATCAACTTGTGTATCGTTCAAAGTTATCTGCAAATTTTGTTTCCTCCAAATAAGTTGAAGTTTGATTAAACTCAAAACGTGCAATTTAACTTTTCTTCGCTTTGAATTCTGAAATGAAGGAAACTGTGAGGTGTGAAGAGCAAAGAGTAGCAGCAGATTTGGTGAAAAGAGAAGCTGTAACGAGGACTATGAATGGGGCCCTTCAAGTAGGACGATTAAAATGTTCATTGAGTATGAATATCATGAAGTAATGCTCTGAGGAGCACCACCATTTAAACAAATTTGTCGATAACGATGTGAGTCCGCGGAGTGTCTTATTACGACGTCATTTCTGCGTTTATCATAAGCCGACGAATCCTCAGCCCTAAAACCGATCAGTGTGGCCTCGTTGAATCGAAACTTTCGCGCGTCTTCTCCCTTCCGATTGACCTAATTCGAAAAACGCAAAAATCCAGAAATAAATCATTTTTTCTCGACTCAGGAACGTCGAAAAAAAACGAAAACGATTTGTCAATAAAAATCTACTTTTTTTTTAAATTCTCTCAATAAATCATTGTTGATATCTCATTGGGTTCGATGGATCCATCGATATTTGCCATAATATTCGCATCAGCATTCCCATCTCTTTGATATATTACGAGAGAGTTACGAGCAGGCAATTCAGCCACGATAAGGCCGCAAGTCAACGATCGTCGTTTCCCCTTCGAGACTCGGAACTATTGTCTTCTATTGATTTCCTAACGAGTTACCATCGTCTTACTCCTTCATGTCTATACATCTCGCTTTATATATCATTTACATATGTATCGGAGAACCAAGGTACGTGGATATATTCTTTTTGACGGTTTGTACTGAGGTGCATATTAAGTATTAAACTCTGCGATGGGTAGATTCCCCATGTAATCCAATTCACTTATTCCTGATGGAATGAAATTCGATCAAAAAACTTGGATATTTTGTTAAAAACTGTGACGTAAATATATTTTCCAAATTTTCATTATTTTGGCAATATTTTTGATTGTTTAATGAAACTGTCAGAAAAATTTACGATTGGGATGACAAAAATTTACTTTCCGAAGAAATTTTCTTCAATATTTCTTGCTGCAATGATTAAATATTGGTGATTTAAAAAAAAAAACTCAAACGGCCCAAACGGCCATCTCTTTTTGTTCTCGGACTTCCACATTGCAGTAGCATTTACAGACTTGCAGAAAATTATAGGGAAATTCAATAAATTATGGATTTTTGCCAAGGACATTAAACAACAAAAAATGAAAAAAAAATAAATAAAAAAATAATAAAATGGAAGGAAAGCTCGTTTGTTTGTGATTTGCTTTACGAGCCAAGACACAGCAGTAATGTATCGTCATTGTGAATATCTCTTGAGGGAAAGTAGCTATTGTGATGTCGGGTACATAAGCCCGAGAGAGTATAGGGGAGGGCTTAAACGTTTGTCCCAGAATATCCTTGCAGATCCTTGAATAGAGATGAAATGAACTGTGCTATATATGCATATATAATATTCATGTATTGTTTATTCCATCATCAAGTCTCGTGTATACGTCTGTGTGTGTGAGTTTGTAAATGTGTGTGGAATAAACTTGCGGTACGTATAGTTTCAAGTACGAGGCATTCTACGTCAACGAACCTCCATTTTCCATCCTTATTGGAAGTAACATTTTGTTTTTTTTCCAAACTGGGTCAATTTGACCCGGAACGTCTAAATACTTGACCCGCTTGCTATTAGCAGTTGCGCTGTCTTTTATCACTGAACAAATATCCGGCGGACATTCTAGAGATTTCTCGGGGTGGCGAGCGTGATGGAAATTCAAAAAATTTCAAATTCACGAAAAAGGAATTTTTTTTTTTTGACATTTTTTTGTTTTTATTATAAATTTTTTTTTGTTTCTTAATGTTTTTTTACTCTCGTTTGTTGAAAAATCGCAAAAATTTAATCGTTGCAGCGCGAAATATTGAAGAAAGTTTCTTCGGAATGTAAATTCTTGTCATCCCAATGGTAAATTTTTCTGACATTTTCGTTATCGATAAAAAATATTGTCAAAATAACGAAAATTAAGGAATTATAAGAAAAATATTAAAATCACAGTTTTCAACAAAATATCGACGATTTTTGATAAAATTTCATTTTCACTTTACGATCTCATATTTATTTTTCTTTTCACCGTATCATTTATTTGGCAGCAGTTATAAAAATTGTGAAATGCGAGGAGGAAATTGTTAAGAACATTGGGTAATTGGTTTTCGTCGGAATATCTCATGCATGGATGCGAAAGTTACATGATACTTTGGCCTGGCGTACATAGGTATATAGTTGTGAGGGACATTACGATACGAATTCGTAATCGAAGCGATGATCGTGTTTCGTGTTTTGGCTTCTCTCATTCCCCTTTTTTCGTCTCCCCTCGATATAGCACTTCGTCTTCTCGCTTTACTCGTGATTCCACTTCAGTCCAGAACAGGCAGTATCACCTATCGACATGCACGGATTCACCATCGCTAAATTTCAATTGTCCAAGAGGAAATCGAATTTAATGAAAATTACGGATCGGTCAACATGAGCCCTCAATTCATGCTTTTGCGCCCCTCTCTCACCCTCTCTCTGTGCACCCCTTAACATGCTATTTATGTATGCATTATATCCATGTGTACAAAGACCTATACACACCTATTAGGACGAATCCTCTGAATTTAAATATACGGTGTGTCATGAATTTAAATGTGATAACTTTTGGAAACGCTGCAAATCGATTAAACGCGATAAATAAATATTTGACCATTTATTTTCGTTGCTATTTTGAGAAAAACGAAAAGAAATTCCCATGTTTATTCGCCTCGGGGATTCAGTTTCGGTTTTATTTCTGCACCAATTTATTTATGGACCGGAAATGGACGTTGTTTTTAATTATATGATTAACTCGTAGAGACCACACTCGTCCAAATATGCACCCACGAAAATTTCGAGTGTAACAGGTTTTCAAAATGTCTTTCTTCAATTTCGCCACTTTTCGACCATAAAATTTCATTTTCCAATTTTCAAAATCATCGCAATCGATTATTCAGAATATTTTACCCCTAAAAAGTATGGTTCCGAGATTGATTTAATGGATTCGTCGAAGAAATACAAAGTTTTGAAAAATTGAAGTGTACATTTTGAAAAATCGGACTGAGCACGGGAATTTTACGCGGAAATAAAAATCTCGTCATTTTTTACGTTTTTCTTGAATTTTCCCATAGATTTTTTTCGACTACTAAATTTTTTTGAAAATCGAGAAGTTGCTGCTGGAAATTCGACGTGACTTTTGCCATGGATTTTCACTTTTGGACACACTGTATGTTTACGTGCGTAATACGCGGGACCAATATCAAATCACTCGGTCCAAACAGCTCGTTTGGCACATAACTAATGCGTCGAATTTGTCGTCTTCGTTCGCATTATAATTTGTGGGGATGTTACGAAACGTTGGCTCCTTGGATTAACCAAGTTTCATAATTAAATTGGATCTGGTAGAGGAAGCGATTAGAGCGGAGTAAAAGGAGAAAAGAGAAGTTGATTGAGAGAACGTTTCGGTAGAGTAGCGCCGAATTTCCACGGGTAAACAATTTGTTGTTGTATCGAAAACAATGTCATCCAGTGAAAATGAAATTTTGTAAAAAAAAATGTTGATATTTTGTTGAAAATGGTGAACTGAATATTTTTTGATAATTTCAAAATTTTCGTTGTTTTAACAATATTTTTCATTTTTAACGAAACTGTCGGAAAAATGTACGATTGGCATGACAAAAATTCACTTTCCGAAGAAACTTTCTTCAATATTTTGCGCTGCGATGACCAAATTTTTATGATTTTTCAAAGAAACAAACAAAAACGTTTGATCGGACGTATCCAAAAAAATATCACAGCGTACACGAGTTTATTTATTATTTTATTTTTCTCTCCAATTTCCTAATTCGAAAAGCCTCATGTTACGTGTCCGCGATTTTAAAAATTCTTCCTGTCATTGCATCGTTTCCTGACCTCGATTCGAGCGGATTTCAGCGAGTGAAAACTTGTCCCGAACTAAAAGAGTCGGTAAAAAAGGTCGCATTCATGTGCCACGACGCGACAGCCCAAAGCTTCCTTCGTGAAAGCACAGACATAGGCCATTGTATCTTTTTTCCATACGTACGAGGCTTTCCATACAAAATACTCCAGCCGCGTACTAATTAAGAGTCTCGCAATCGATGTGAAGAATTAACAATTTCGTTGAATTTCGAATTTTTCGACGCTTCTCAAATTTTCATTTATTTTCTCCCGGAAAAACAGGTCGTGAGCTCGAAAAACGTTTTTTTTTCGATCGAAAAATTTGTTCGCATTCTCCAACTCGTTTCGTTCACTCTACGAGACTTTGCTTCTTAGCGAATCGTCTCTAAATCATACACAAACGTCTCAGGCCAAAGGTCCAAGCTTGGTCATAATCGGACCTCCTTAAATGCCCCATATATTCATGTATCAGTTTAGTTGTACATACGTATGTATACATCGAATGTGCACGTCTCGATGCTTCACGAAACACATCCTTAGTACATTATACCAAAGGTGTTGGCAAGCTGTTGTACCAGTTGAGCATATCCGGCAGCTTTTGTACGGTAGGATCGCCACTGTATTCTCTCTCTCTCTAAGCGCATATAGGCGCATATGTGTACCCAGTAAATTCTATAGATTCTTCGCACCGAAACACGTCCCTGTATTTTCTGAATGAACATCATTCTCCACGAGTCCTATGCCTGTGATTTTCATGACAGTTTCGCACGTCATTATGAGCTTAATAATGGAAATTGTACCTTCGTGAGAAAAAATATTCACTTTTTTCCAATAATCTGCAACTTCGGCTTTGAATCTCTGCCGGGGATGGCGAAAAGGATTAATATCCATTATGTTTATTATTTAACTATTCCATTATTAAATAATTCGATACTTTTATAATTTTATATTTTTCTCATTTTATAATTTACTAATTTAATAATTTTACGATTTTATAATTATCTATATTTATGATTTTATAATTTTCAAATTTTATGATATTATAATTTTATAATTTAATTATATTAATAATATTATAAAAAAATATTTATTAATATAAATAATAATTTTTTTTTTGTCGTTTTCCAAACGTCTATGTGACAGGAATTTTGGTTTCGACAGTTTTCTACACGATCTTTGCATCAAGACGTCAGTTTTTTGTTGTTGAAAATTCGATTTTTCGGGAAATCCAACCAGAAAAGTTGGCAATTTTTTCTCTTTCCGGTTGTTTCGAGAGTTGGCTTACGAGAAATATACGAACGAATAAACGACTCGTCGAGTTTTTTTTTATTGTAACAACTTTGAAAATGGTTTTTGTTTCGTCCTTTGAATGTACACGGTGTCCTGAATCCTTTAACCTCGCCACTTTTTCGCCTTAATCAACGTCTCTTGAGTTCTCGTCCATGCTGGAGGAGCTGTAATTTTAAGGACCTTTGTAAGGATTCACGTGACTCCGGTGGGTCTTCGCTACACTCGCAATCTTCATGCGGAATTTTTATTTCACCTTCGCCTTTGCACATTGCTACATATAGAGGGCGAGTCCTTTCATTTCTGGCTCGTAGAATTTGCATTTTTATCCTTTGAATCCCTTCCCATGCGTCTGCCAACTTTTTCATACGCTATTTTCGATTTTTCCTTGAAATCCGACACCTTCGCGTCCGTCTTTCTGGAAAGACGTTGCAAAAAACCAATGAAACGCGATCGATTCATTTTTTTCGTCGATTTTTTTATGAAAATTCAAAAAAAATTTGCCATGGCGAAATTTTATGGGAAAATTATTAATCGGACTAACAAGAACCCTGCTCGAGGCTCCAGGATTCAAGGCCAAGAGGTCCACCTCGAAACACACCAGCCGTTAACGATTCTTTCAACTTTTTACTAGACGCGACCTTCCTGCAAAAAAATTGTCCCTGAAAAAAGTCTCGCCATAAAAATAAAAAACATTTTTTTAAAAATAAAAAATGCTCTGTCTCGCGCCGTAGAAGACGCCAAAGGTTGGTGTAAAAAAGTGCGGTAGGGTAACGCGAGCTATTTCGGCCCTTGGGGCATAAGATCGCGCTGCCACTTCCAAGCCCGAGATTCGCTTTGCTCTGGAGAATATATCGCGGCAATGGAAATAGGCGAAGTGAAATACAAGTTTGAAAGGGATGAACATCGCCCAGGTAAGTGCCTTCTACTTCCGAAGTTCAATATTTTGGCGAAACTTTGCTCCGCGCTCCTCGAATTCTCGAATTATCCTTATCGGAAACCTGTACCGCGAGTAATTCGAGTTAACTCCGACAAGTACGCGTGCATTTTTTCAAACCGCTGCATTTCCCTGACTCGGAGCTGAAGAATTTTCTGGAATTTATCAAAATTCCGATGCTAATTCAATTTTATAAAAATATTTTCCACCGTCAAGGCGAATTTTTTTTTCTCGAATTTCTCACATTCCGATTAAAAAAATGCATTTTATTTGAAACCTTTCGATTCACGCGGGACAACGTCGATTTATTGAGAGAATTTTTTCCGAATTTTTCGCATCGAATTTCCATGGAAACAAAAAAAAAAATGAAAATTTCGAAAAAAAATCATTTCTTTGCATTTCTTCGACGTTTTCTTCATTGCTTCACGCACGTGGGCCACATTTATTTGCCTCATTTGAGTGAAATACATTTGGAGACCCGTTCCAAGAGTTCGGTCCATAATCGCTGATTTCCAGGGTGTGGCGTTACCCTTAAACGTCAAGCTGCGTTTCCTTACATCCCTGTGCTCCGGAGAGCTCCATTTTACTCTTATCTATAGTGCACGATGTTTACTCGGCCGTGTTGCTGCATCAACGATCGCTTCGCCATCCCCCACTTGCCCGATTATTTACCTTTAAGTATTATCGCATCCCATTTCTCTCACGAGAAATGGGATGTCTCTTGCTTGTACACGGCTGTAACCATCCGCAACGGTTATCCCTGAAACAGCAATGACAATTTCAACACGAATTAGACCTCGCGCTCCCCGGAAATAAACAAAATGGCAAAGTTTCCACTTTTTCTTTGGCAGTATCGTCTCCGTTGCGAGAGGCTAAGGATTTTCGGAGTTTTGGGATCAGAAAATCGAAAAAAAGAGACAAATGAATTTTTCTCGATCACTGAAAAGAAAATTTTGTTGGAAAAGATGGATTTTTCGTTGGATACGTTCGGCTAAACTTGTTGTTTTTAATCTCAACAATTTGAAGAAAAAAATCGAAAAAAGTTTCTTCGGAAAGTAAATTTTTGTCATCCCAATCGTCACTTTCCCCGAGAGTCTCGTTAAAAATATAAAAAATATTGTCAGAATTACGAAAATTTTGAAATTATCAAAAAATATTTAGTTCACCGTTTTCAACGAAATCTCGACGTTTTTTTCACGAAATTTCATTTTCAATGATCGTATTCAAAATAAAAAATTCAACCGATCGCGAAAAAATCTGAAAAATTGTGCTGCTCGAAAATAAAGAATCGGTAGAGTTATTCCAGTTTTTCCTCAGTCAGTATCGCCTCCGCGCAGGGAGAGGCAAAGGCTTCGGCCGATATTTCAGGATCCAGAGACTGAAAACGCAGCAAACGAATGAATTTTTATCGATCCGCATTGGAAGTTAAAAATGCAGAGTGCGAAAAAATGCAAAAATTCGTCAATTTCGAGTTTCCGAATGTTAACAAGTCTCGAACGCAATTAGCCACGATCATTAATGCGGAAAATTATTAGCACCTCAACGCCGAGCCGCAAAATTGTTACAAGCTCGACACGACCGAGCAGAGCCCCTGCCCTTGCTCTCGAGCTTTCGCCAAATCAAATTCACGCACGAAGGGCTCCGGCTGTTTCGCGAAACTCATCGCATGTCCCGCACGTTGTTGCATCGATCCAATTAAAGTCTGATCGTGTTAAGGCCTGACCGGAAAATTAAGCCGCTAAATTGGAGAAACAACCAGCCCCAAAAACATTATTTACAATTTTTCGAAGGAACATCGTACGAGAATTCCCATTTTTTCATTTTTTATTGTCTCAACAATTTTTTTCGCTCTCCCTAAGATTTTTGTCAACTTTGATACACTCGAGCTTCTTATTGCGCAAAGTATTTCATTCCAGAAAGTCCTTAAGCCCTTAAGCCCTCAAGTCTTCCATATTATTTTTTTTTATTATTTTTCCTGTCTGACCGATTCGCCATCGATCAAGTAAGAATTTTGCACAATTCTGTTCGAGAATAAACGAAAAAACATCAGTATCGTGAATGAAAGTTTCGAAGAATGGATTTTGGCTAAATAAATCAGTGAAAAATAAATTTCGCAAATTTTAAATGTGTGCGGCAAAATTAATTTTGACAGACAGGAACTTTTTATTTGGAAAATAAAAATGTCTCCCTGTGCTGTAGAAAATTTATTTTTCCGAGACAATGGTCAGTTTTCGGAGTTGAAAATTGTCTTTGGATGTGCGGTGGCCATGCATTTGTGCGTGGCTACGTATATGAGTAGCGGGTACGGAAGTGGCGACGCGGCGACTTAGACTAAGCGTTGTTTCGTGACTATCAGTCCGCTCGTGGACGCCGTACGGTGCACTTGCTCGTGAGGCGTCGAGGCGAGTCTCGTGTTTGTTAATAAAGAGCTCGGGCTTTATTTTCCCTTCGTCCACATCCTGAGATCTCAGTGCAACGTGTCTCTCGTTGTTTTTTGTTTTTTTTTTGTTTTTTTTCATACACGAGCGTGTACGTGTCCGTGAGTTAAATAAAAAAAAAAATAATTTTAAATAGCAAACCGTGGACTCGTCAAAATATTCGGTCGGCGGAACGTTTTCTACGATAAAATTATCGTGCGTGAAATTAAGACAATTTTATGGTGACACTTTTTCATTTCCCATTGCGCGTCCTCATCGTCCTTTCATTTTTTACGCCAACCACCAACGTAATTTTGTTTTAAAATTCTTGGATGCGAGGGCGATTCAATTACATTTAAGGACCTCCGTGCAGGATCGACCCAGGATTTTTCCTGCTCCTCGGAGTCTCTTAGTGGAAACTCATGACATTATTATAAATTATATTTCGTCACCTTTTCCGGGCTCGTTCATCGACCAAATGGAAAAAAGTTTCCTGCACCCTGAAACGACAATTTTCAAATTCTCGTCCCTTTTTGCCGCCAAAATTTCTGGTGCTCCGTTCCAGGCGCATTTCTCAGCCCAATTTTTCCAATAACTCTTCCCTGCACAACGTCGAGCCACGTATTTCAAAATTTTGTGCAGATACTTCGAGTCTATGAGCTTTCCAAGGACTCGCATCGTCCTGGCTATGGTTTTTGTTGATTTTTCATTTTTTAACAATTTTAACTTGCAATCCAAAAAGATTCTCATTACTCATGGTCCCTTGGGCATTTATGAATGAATTAAAAATATTATCAGGCCCTTTTGTCCATCGCATGATTGCCACGTTCCAATAAAATCTCATTTTTCTACTTTTTTATACGAAAATGTTTTTCCAAGTTCCATGCCGGAGAATTGAAAAATAAAATTTCACAATTTTTCTGACGATGCTTTTTGCCACGCTCGATAAAAAACTCATTTTTCTCATTTTTTTTTATTCGCAAATTAATATTTTCCGAAGTTCCATGCCGGAGAATAAAAAAAAAAAGAAATGCATAATTTTTCCTACGTCGGTTTTGTCAAAAAGAACGAAGAAGCATTCCCAATCAGCACGCGAAGATTTTTTCAATATCATTTTTTTTTAGTAAATAAAAAAAAAAAATTTAATCCATTTTCATGGGTATTTTTCGTTCAAACATTTAACCAGGAATGTTAAATATTTCCGGAAATATCCATTTGTGGTTGTCGCGACACAGAACGGTCTGAATCGAAATAAATTCATTTGGGTCCCCGCAAGAATTATTCTCATTTTTCTATTGAACGTTTGAATCGAAATGGGGGAGATTTTTTTTTTATGTTGACATTTCTATGAGGACTGCGACGGTGATTTATTGTAAAGAATAATTCATACGCGCCCGTGTATGTTCATAAAAAAAGTATTCAAGTCGAGGGAGCGTGAGTTTTATTTTTATTTTTCGTTTTATCTTCACATATACTTTGGGGCGTTTAAAGTGATGACGTAAACCTCTTAATCCATCGATCCTGGTACGCTGGGGGTTAACTAGCGACCACTTACGTCAAGTATATGCAACGCACTCAAAAACGCGGTTCACGAGAATTTTTATTGTCACGGGGCGGAGAAATTTCTCATCTCGCATTTCATCTCAACGTTTTTTTTTCTTTCCTTTGTATAAATACGAGCATGCGGTGGGAATCGAGTATGCGGGGTAGAGTTCTTTTTATTCTCTGGCCTCGAAGCGTCCGTGCCTTCGCGGACACAAATTTTTTCTCAATTTTTCGATGAAAAAAAACATTTCCACATTTCTTGTTTTTTTTTTCCACGTCGAATGATCGATTTTTTGTCTCTTCCTTTTTTGCATTTTCTAGTTAAAATAACTTTCCCTCATCGCCGGAATTTTAATTGTACAAATTTGTTTGGTCCATTCGAAAAATACATGCGAAAAGTTGGTGACGAATATTCTCGGATTGTCGGATATTAATTCTCCAACTTTGATATGGTTTTTAGTCCCCGTCCAATTATTATTCAAACTGCGCGGATGAAACACTCGTCGAGCATTATTTGAAGAGCGTCTACCAAATTTCAAACTTGAATGGAAATTATTATTACGCTTCGCTTGCGTTGCTTCACGTTTCCATTATTTCTTCAAACACATATAAGTACGAGATCCAGTTATAAGAGTTAAACATACTTTTCGTTTATTTTCTCCTTTCTCTTCGTTTGATTCTTCCATTACTGCTCCCCAAAACTTGCCGGGCTTACTGCGGCTTCTCACACTGTAATTCCTCTCCATTTGTCTTTTTCCCCAAGCCCCTCTCCCCACCAATGTACACGTCAAACATATACGAGCCTATAATTGGCATAATAATTAACGATCTATCCAAAACTCTCCAACGACCTTTTCCTAACATTGAGTAAAGTATGCTTCCTTGTACGTCGGAATTATCGATCCTGAAACTATCTCGAGACGTTCTTTTCATTTCAAAATCATTTAAATCGATTATAATTTTTTTTTCAAATTTTTTTTCGGCTCATTTTTTTTCGGTCCAGGAAAATCGAGAAAAATGAATGGGATCCTTGTAAGAAGTGATAGAATTTTTAATGACTCAGTAAACGTTGGGGACAAGTTTGAAAAAGTTTTTTTTTTCCGAGCTAATAATTTATTTATTCCAATTATAATTTCCATTTTTAATTAAATAATTTTTTTTTACCGTCGCAATAAATCGTTAAAGGAGTGATAGAATTTTTAATGGCTCAGTAGAAAACGAGGAAAAGTTTGGAAAAGTTTTTTTTAGTTAATCTGAGCTGATATTTTATTTATTTTAAGTTTAGATTTTTTTTTAAACTAATTTTTTTTTTTTTATGATCGAAATAATTCTTTAAATGTGAGTGATAGAATTTTTAATGACTCAGTAGACAGTGAGGCAAAGTTTGAACATTTTTGAAATCTCATCCGAGCCGATAATTAATTAATTTTGATTAAAAGTGTTGTTGCACTTTTTTTTTCCGGTTAATTAATTCGAAAAAATTGTCCATTGATTTTTTTACATTATTGGTCGAGACGAATCGCGAGAGGTTGACAAAATTTGATCCTCGTAACGAATGATAAAATTTTTAATGAGTCAGTAGACATCGAGGCAAAGTTTGTAAGAGATTTTTTTTTTTTTTTTATCTCACCTGAGCTGATAATTAATAGCAGTTATGAGAGGATTGTGGGAGCTTTTTATATCTTTTTACCTCCTCGGGTTCGAGGCGCTGCATATATCTTGGACCAATTTCGAAGAGGGTATTCATTAATTACTTAAACTAATAAATGTTGAGCTCGAATAAAACGAATCGGGCGAATGTTTCACCGAACTAAAACGTTATTACACGCGATCGCTTAAACGCTCATCCTCGAGTGTGTGCGTGGCTGTGTATGAAGTGCTGTAATTATCTTGGAGATTCGCGTTAATTTGGGTTATTCGATTGGATATGCGATTACCACTGACGGATATAATCATCTCGCGTTCTCTCCCTTATACCGTTCGACGCGGTAAACTTTTCAAAATTTGAAAAAATTCAAAATAAATTTTAAAATTTCAAAAAAATTCAATAAACAAAATGCAATGAAAAAAATTCAAAATAAATTTAAAAAATTCAATAAACGAAATTCAAAATAGATAAAAAAATAATGAATGAAAAAAATTCAAAACAATTGAAAATTCGATGAAAAAAAACAATTTCTATCACTTCCGGTTAATCAAATGATTAAATTTATTTTCTCCGCTTTTCTCAGCTCGATTTCCATCCCAATATTTGGATGATTTGATATAAAAATTGAATCTACAATTTATAGCGAAGTATTGTCAATCAGGAGAATTAAAAAGGTTTTTTTTTTTTAAGCTGCGGAGCTTAAAAGTATATGACGCTCTTCTCTGCGTTCCGTTTGGATCAGCCGTCACGTGTACTTTATTCAACAATGGATTTAAAACTTTTTTGCCGATTCAACGCGGCGAAGCTCTCTTCTCGAGAGGGCTCGAGACATCAACGTCAATCCATTTGACGATTGATGCTGTGAAACGTGCTCCGATAAATGAAACCGAGAGAGAGAACGAACGAAAGGAACGAGAGATCCAGATTCTTGTAAAAAAAAACTAATGGATTTCCCATGTCCCAATGATTTTTTCCTTCACCGTTTATCATTCCAAATGCAAACTTCACAAAATAGTTGCAATTGAGCTTTCAATTCATAACGTAAACATTTATGCATTGCGTCAATAGCCAAAACGTTCCGACAGTAAATCAAAGCGTTTGCCACCGAATCGTTCCAGATCCACGATAAATAAAAAAATAAAAAATAAAAAAAACGTTCATCTCGTCAGTAACGTTAAAAATGGAAATAAAAAATAAAGAGGAATTACAAACTGATACACAATTTTTTACTAAATTTGTAAAAATTAACAACGATTTTTCAAAAATCTAACATTTTCGTAAAATTGGAAAAATCATAAAATTTAAACCGTTCGACCGATATTTCCCAAATTCAATACCAACCTTCCTATTATGATACTTTATCGATAAAAAAATAATTAGCAATGAATCGGAAAATTTGCGGAAATTAGAGCGTCGACAGGTTTTTTTGAAAATTTCAAAATGCTGTAAAATTCGTATTTTTCTATTAATTCCAACAAAATTATCAGAGAATGAAGAGCTCGTATGGATTAACATCTGTGCACAACGGGAGCCCTGTAGCTCGAACCGTTCTCGAGTTATAAACGTTTGAATTTTACAGTCCCATTGCATCCACCCACACATCGGGACATTTTTTCCAGATATGATTTTTCGATGTTTTGGGACATATCAAGCACATTGACATAGAAGTCTGGAAAAGAAATTGATCGATGCTAGGCTGAAAGCGAATTTCGAAAAATCTCCGAGAAATATTTTTCAATTCTCAATTTACAATAATGACGATTCAACTGCTCCAATTAATTAATAACG
Organism: Campopleginae sp. 14b; assembly: GCA_030522525.1. NCBI lineage: Eukaryota > Metazoa > Arthropoda > Insecta > Hymenoptera > Ichneumonidae > Campopleginae sp. 14b. The sequence goes on from JAPYYS010000311.1 coordinate 361,810, forward strand.
CTAGCAAAAGTATTAGCGATAATAAATTAATGACGATGTCAAGTTCTGGACGCGATGATTAATTAATAATCATCCTAATTATTTGTCCACTAAATTCGTTAAATTCTCCACTCGAAATGTTTCGATCCCTCAAACGTTAAAAATATCGATACCCTTTTATTTTTCCTCCCCACTTTTAATCCAATCATAAAAATGAAATAGGCTCGAATGAAAATTTAAATGAAATAAAGCATCGAGAACGCTCGCATTCGTCAACGACAAAATTGCAGTTAGCTTACGTACGAGCCAGTGAAAATAATACGCTCGTTCGTCGCGGAGTAATCTTACGGTTGACAGTTTGACGATTCTCTTTTGTACAAGTTGTTCAAATGGGCCGAGCGAGAGAGAAAGAGAATGAACGTATCTCGTTGAGCTTTTTCTTCTTCGTGAGGGCCGGAGCACTGTAAATGAAATAGAGCCGAGACAAGAGTAAATTGTTGGAACAAAAAAAAGAGAAAAAAATAATGGCAAAAGGCTCAGTCAAGGGGGGGAGAGGGGCGTGACGAGAGGGGGGGGGGGGTAATCTTCAAAGTATTAAAAACTGCACTCGAGAATTTTTTTGCGATCTCATTTAAATTTAGAATTCGATTTGCTCGGTTTTGTAGCACGCGAACATTTTTTTTATCGCGTGGATCGGCCAGCCATCAATTTTATACTTTTATAGGATTTTTTTTTTTTTTTTTTTTTCGGAATAAAAAATGCGGAGCAATTTTTTTTTCGTACGATGGTGAAATTATATTTTATTGTTAACAAATGCGCTTTGAGCGCGTGTGACTTGGGGCAGAATCGATCGTTCGAACGCCGGAACTTGGTTGCTACCAAATTTACTTTGGCCGTTAATAACGAGCACCCGTTAAATCTCAAATGTCGGATTTCATTGATTTTTCGAAGCCTTCTCTGTACTCCGGTCACTCGCCCCAGCAGTCGATTATTTTTCAACACCTTGGCCAAGAAAAAGCCTCGTAAATTTCACATCCCGGAAAACTCGTCAAAAGTCCTTTCCCCATTTAAACATCGATCTATTTTGTTTGCCCAAGAAATTTCATCAACAACCGCGACACTTTGTCTTAAGTACCGTCTCAAAATTAATAACGTTTCTCGTCAATTCTCCGGGACATAAAATATTTCGTTGGATACTTCCGATTAAACGTTTTTTTGAAAAATCACTAAAATTTGGTCATTCCAGGGCGAAATATTGAAGAAAGTTTCTTCGGAAAGTAAATTTTGTCATCCCAATCGTAAATTTCGCTGACAGTTTCGTTATGAATGAAAAATATTGTCAAAATAACGAAAATTTTGTAATTACAACAAAAAAAAATTTGTTTTCAACAAAATATCGTCGTTTTTCGACAAAATTTCATTTTTAGTGTAAAAACGAAGTACCAAGCGTTCCATAACATCCAATAAATCCTACATCCAATCTGCTTTCGTGCATTTATTTCTATCAATTTTCCCCAGCATGGTAAGTGACTCGATATCAAGGGGCAGTATGCAAATTCCTCCTGAAATAACACCCGTTTTCAATGATGTGCGTAATCACACTTTTAACGTTTCCAAACAAAATAATAATATCAACAATAATAATAATAATAATAACGCGAATAATATTAACAACTTTGTCGAGTTGATGAAATTCGAGCAAAATGAGATTTTATCCCACGATTGTAAGCAAACTCATTCGAACGTGCCCGGGTGTCATTACAGATGCACGCAGTGTCCCGAAAGTTGCAAACAAATCATGGACAATGGCTTGTTTACGTGATTTACAAAAATAATTCAATTTTCACTCCGTTTTTTGTTTCTCCAATCACCATTCGTGAGATATTTATCATTTCTAATTATTCAGTAAAATTAATTATGTATTAATCACATTAATTAATATATTATTAAAATATTAATATAAATAAATAAAAAATATTTTAAAACAACCTCGGTCCTTCGATCCAGACTTTTCGTCGGTTCTGATTTCTGTCGGTCACGACAAGCACTCATTGCACGTTCATCGAAGCCTGTGGATGTTTAACGAACCAGGAGCGAGGGCGATCGAAAATCTCGAGATCGATTGTTGAATCGCCAGCACAGCCAATAACTTATTGTCGCGTTATTGATTATTAAACGGATTAAAAAAATCGAGCAATCATAAAATTTAACGTAAACAAATAAATGAGGCATGGAGAGGGAAGGAAAAGATTTGGATGGTGTGTTTCATGCCAACTGCGCTCAATCACTGAACGTCCTATAATTAAAGTTTGATTTTTAAAGGGAAAATAAATCGGATGGGTCGGAGAGAAAGAAACAAATGAAAAAAAAGGAAACGTATGCGGAGATTGGGTGATATACGTTGGTACATGACAGGCTCGAGAACGAAAACAGCGCGGTTATGAGCGGGACAACGAGCCCCTCGGCCAAGTCCACCACCCCTGGCACTCAGCTGCAAACAAAACTCTTGATCTATCTCGTGTTGTCGCAGTTCGTTGCACAGTTCGTTACCTTCGTATATCTGTACGCGTACGTGACAAAATTGGAGTTTCATATTCGAGCTTTCGAAGCGGAGATGCACAACCATTCAAACAGTTTCGACATTACGATGACACGCCGAAAACGTAGCAGCGCTGTACCCGCTGCTGAGGACAACTCCGTACCGGACATGTTCAGGGTAATTATTTACATATTCCGAATCACCCTTCTTACATTTTTATTTTTATTCGCATATTATATTATCAATTTTAAATGTCATTATAATTTTTGTATTTTCTTTTTTTTTAACTGAATTCGAGTGAAATTGAGCAATTCTAGAATTTTATTCCAAGCTGGAGCTATATTACATTTCTCTTCGACCGGAGCAGACTCCTATGATCTATTCTTTCGAACGTATAAACCAGAAAAAAGGTCGAAAACGACCCTAATCTTCGCTTTAGCATAAAATATGCCCTTCGTGTGATAATACGGTTTTCCCATACATCGTTCTCTTCGTTTTTTCATAACGAAGAGAATGGTGTATGATAAAGTTGTATTCGGTCGAAAATGAATAGAGAAAATGCTTTGGAAGGAAAAAAGTTTTCGGAAAATACAAGAAATAGTGGACATTTTTATTTCGTCGTTGAAAAAAAATATATTGTGTTGTAATGAGAATGCATTTTGATGAATTTTGGTTAATTAGCTTCGGGAATTCCGGGGCTCTGGCGAGCGGAATCTCGGTCTACGAAGTTGAGTTTAAAAAAAGACGATTTTTAATTCGACGAGCAAGAAATTTTCATATCCAACTGATCATCAAAGTCGACCGCAACATAGCCTTGCTCGAGAATATTAAATGTGTCCCTTGATCGTTCGATATATCTGTATCGTATTTATGCGGGATACAACTACTCAAAGTCCGGAGGAACTTTTCATCGCAAAACCCAAAGTTGGTGAAAGAAAGTTGGTCCGAGAGGCTGACGTACCAGTTTCCAAAGTTTTCACTCTTCCCAAGCTTTTTATTAAGCTGAGGAGTACTATCCGAACCGGGATGTGCTGAGCGAGGCTTATATTTTTTTAACATATTCCATTCGCCATTGATATTCCGCTGCCGAGCTTAATTACACCATCAAAACTTGGACCCACTGATTATCGCGTTTCATTACCACCAAGCAGCTTCGTTTTTTCATGCATGCAAAATCGAATATTTGAGGAGGATAGCTACACACAACAATCTTGCCATGTTGAAAGCATAGAAAAATTTGAAATTATTTGAATTTTGATGAAATAATTTATTCTTTATTTACCACTTATTTATTATTTATTTATTATGCATTTGTTATTCATTTGTTATTCGTTCTTAATTATTTGTTATTATTTATTTATTTATTGGATAATTCAGTACTGAATATGATGAATGTGAATATTATGAGCAAATTTTATTAAATTCTGATGATATTGTCGTATGTAGCCAACTCCTTAGCGAATGTTGTAGCTGCGGGAATAATTGAGGGAGATTTTTTCTGGAGGAAGAGACTCGGCGGTATCGTTTTTCAAGCTTCGACAAAGAGTGGTGTCTGCTTTTTGATGGAACATAGGAGAAACGTTTTTTTTAAGGGTGTCTCGCATCTAGACTGGGATTGAATGAATATGCAACAATCTTGAATGCGTAATTCCGAGTGGAGAGCAAGTGAGAAGGAGAATTCTCAAAGCAGTTTTCTTCAACAGGTTTTCGCCGAAAACTGGGACTTGATGATAAAAAAAAGTAAAAACTTGGCGAACTAAATGTCAAAAGTTCACGAAGTATGCTTCACTCGAATATTCGCCTGCCTGGCACATCTAAAGACTTCCGGTTCTTTCTTGCCATCCCGTTTCCGCAACTCCATTCCTACTTTTTTCTCTTCTTTTTCTGCTTTTAGATAATTAGTCTCTAGTATTTTATTCGTAACTGCCCTTTTTCCTAATTTTACTACTTTTACTTTTGTTTACAACACGATCTCGTTTTCCGCAATTTAACGCTCTGCCGCGCATTTTCTGGCGCTTTGTCACGGCCAAAAGTTGAGAAGAAAAAATATAAAACGCGAAATCAGTCGGTCATGGTAGCAGGTTTGTTTCATCTTTTCTATTTTTTTTCATCGTGTGTGTTCCAAAGTTTGCCGCGCGTTCAAATCTTTCAAAACGACCTCGAGGGTCGCCGAGGATCTTTTCTGACTGACAAGCCGTCTGGAAAAACTGCTCGCACATTAAAAACTGTGAGAAACACGACTTTTTCGGATCAATTTAGAAAAAAACAGCATTGTAGACACACTGGGTCAATTTGACCCGGACCCGTTTTTTCGTATTTACACGTCAAGCATCTAAATCCGTGAGAAACACGACTTTTTGGGCTTAATTTAGAAAAAAACAGCATTCAAGACACACTGGGTCAATTTGACCCGGACCCGTTTTTTCGTGTTTACACGTCAAGCATCTAAATCCGTGAGAAACACGACTTTTTCGGCTCAATTTCGAGAAAAAAAAACGGCCTCCTAGACACATTGGGTCAATTTGACCCAGACCCGTTTTTCCGTGATTATTCCTCAGCATTTAAAACTGTGAAAAACACGACTGTTTCGGCTCAATTTAGAGGAAAAAACGGCCTCCTAGACACACTGGGTCAATTTGACCCAGACCCGTTTTTCCGTGATTATACGTCCAGCAATCATCACGGTTCGTTTCCGACTATTTTCAATAAAAACGAACAAAGAACCGCTTTCGAACGGCCAAATTGACCCAGTGTGTCAAGCGCAGGTCGAAAAAGAAAAGGAGAATGATTTTCAAAGTGTCGAACAAAACGTGTACATTTCGTTGTTCATTCAGCGTCAATTATTTTTCCAGTAATTGAAAAATATTGTTTTTTATGAAGAAAAGGAAAAAAATTGCGATCGCCAAGACTGGCGTGATCGCTTTTTCATTGAATATTTACTTCCGAAGGATCGATAATGTCGTTGGGGATGGGGCGAGAAAAGAAAGTGTGAATTTGCATCGAAAGTCGATGCACAGGGTAAATCTTGGTACAGAAATATTGTCGGTAATCTTATAATATTGCGATATACGTTCTCGTCGACATATATAACGTTCGGAGTTATAGGTACATGAGCTGTGGAGAGAGATTATATCGCCAAGTGCTCGTCACATTGCTGACGCCCGGAAATGAAGAGGGCAAGTATCAGAGAGCTCTCTCTGGCCATGGCGTGTGTCCTCGAGTGCTCCGGTTTATACTCTCTCGTACTCTCGATAGGGGCTAGAGATCACGAAGGGAGACGAGGACTCGGTAAAGTAATATGTGCAATAGAGTTTCTTCGTGGAGTGATACAGCAGCCTAGATGCTGGAGAAAGAAGTGGAAAAATGTTCGAGAGTAGGAGGTGGAGGAGGAGACGAGAATATATATCGAAGTCAATACAATTTTCATTTTTATTTATATATTACAATTCTTATTTATTTTTCAACCTCCGAGAGCTTTTGCCTCGTCGAGTATCAAGTGTATTGGCTTTTGTGTATTCGTTGACCTCGCAGTGGCCAACTTGCCAACGCAGAGAAAGGAGCTTGCCTTTTTTTACTTTCCCAGTAAGCCACCCGCGGTCTCGTAATCGGATGTGCGTTTCTCTCTCTATTTCTCCTTTTTTTTCCATTTCTCCGAGAGGCTCTGCTCGCGTGAATATGTGTGCGTGCCCAAGCGCCGTAAATCAGATTTAAACTCCTATCCGTGAATGGGAGGGTCGTGCTAGAAGCTTACGCTCCAATGGACAAAAGGCAAGCCTTCTACAGGGTTCACAGAGTTTCCTCGTGACCTTCCTTCCTTGCTCAAGATTTATCACGAACACAGAGGATTAGCGGGTATATCCCAAATCGCCCAAATTCCCCGCAATCGTAATAAGAATAAAAAATTTTAAAAAATGAAGAAAAAAAAACACATTTTTTTTTTTCATAATTCTTTTGTCTCGCCCCCGAATTATTCCATCGAATTTTTTCCGCGGCTTCCGCGTCTTGTCTCCACTTTTTTATTGCCCGCTTCGTATATACCTGCGCGGATTTTCTTTAATTAAATTTTCATCTTGCATTTTTCATTTATTACGGCAAAGCAACTTTTTCTTCCGAAAATTACATTTTCGAACTCTTATTATTATTACATCAATTTTTTTTTCCATCAACCGCAATAAATTTAAAATATTCGTCCGGGTCAAAATGACCCGAAGATAAAAAATATTAAATTATTAAGTTGAAAAAAAAAAAAAAAAAACAATGTTCGTTTCAATATGTTTACGAAGATGTAACTCGAGCGTTTCTTTTACTGTTAAAGATCGGTGACATGAAAGAGTTGCTGAAAGACACGAAGAAGTTGGCGGCGTCGCCGGACGATACGTCTTCGGGCGATACTTTGGCTCCTGCTCTCCCCAACGGGGATACCAGTTGGGTCTGGTTGACAGCTGACACTCGTGTTCCGGTCAGTTTCTCCGTTCTTTTCCATAAAACCACCTTCACCTCCACGTCCTTCAGAGACAAGTCATTTTTCTTACGTCAAATACAAAGTTTCGACGATTTTGTATTTTATGTTCTTGAGGAGCGAAAAAATAATGAGATTTTATTTTTTTATTTTTGCATGTTCAGGAAAAAATAATCGGGTGTTGATTTATTTTTGAAAAAAAAAAAAAAAAAAAAAAAAAAAAAAAAAAACCAATGAAGGGCGGCGCGGCGGGCGCGCGGGGCCGCAGAGGGGGGGGCGGTTTGGCCCGCGGTGGGGTGGGGGGTGGGCCAGGACCTCAAGGCATAAGGGGCGACCGTGGTTTGCCAGGAGTTGCTGGACCAGTTGGACCGGAAGGTCTACCCGGTTTACCGGGTTATCGAGGCGAAAGAGGCCCGAACGGAGATCCTGGAAAATCAGGACTCGACGGAAGAGACGGCATCCCCGGTGAACCAGGACTCGACGGTGTCCCAGGACGTAGCGGACTTGACGGCCTTCCGGGCTTCGATGGTAAATCCGGCGTCGATGGTACACCAGGAATACCCGGCAGAAACGGCACCGACGGTATTAATTCCAATTCGCTCAACAAATTTCTCACCCCATCTTTCGATATTTCACATTTTCTCCCCAATTTTCCTCTCCGCACTTCATTCCTTCAAGTTAGTAAAAAAAAAAGAAAAGATTTTCCATAAAAACCTCGCGAATATTTCGATCGCATAAAATTTTATCGATTTTTTTTTTTACTACATTTCACGATACGATAAATTCATTTTTATTTTCCATACCGAAAATTAAATTTTGTAAAAAAATGTCGATAATTAAATATTTTTTATTTATTTTTATTCATTTTTATTTATTTAAATATTGATATTTTTTGATAATTTGAAAATTTTCGTTATTTTGACAATATTTTCCCGTGCCCATCTCTCGATATTTCTCACCCCACTTAATTTTTTCGATTTATTTTGCAAAGAAAAAAAAAACGTTTTCCCATGAAACCCTCGGAAATACATCGATCCCACAAAAATGAATCGATTTATTTCCCAAACTTGACGAGCCGATAAATTAGTTTTTAATTTTCCACTCGAATTCATCCATTCAAAATGTTTCAAACGCCCAAAATTGTCGATAAAATGATTTTTTGGGGTTCATGGGGAATGGTCATCACGTCTGATCCATTATCCAGGCTCCAGGGCATTTAAGCTTCTCAGAAAATAAGATTTAGTAAGGCATAACCCATTTATATTAAGTCGAATGTATGTGGAGACGAGTTGATCGAGATTTTGTGGAAGAATATTTGAATTTCATAAGGTGTGAAAAGCGGGTTATATTCGACATTACCGAAGCCATCAAGTGGCATCGAATATTCAAGTACATGGAGAATCTCCCTGGGGCTAAATCCCCACCTCTGCATGTATCCTCCAAGTTGTGAATCTCGGTGACGCGAAATATGTAATTTTAACGATTGCTGCTGCTGTGCGAGAGACGACATGCTCGATGTGTGTCGTACACGCCCTCCGGGCTTCACGCTCATTTTCACACCGTTTTCCAACATTTTCTTCCACCTGATAAAACACCATTTCTGCATCTCTCGTTGCTGGCTAAAATTCTCTCTTAGAAACCGTCAAAGTCTGACAAATCTTTGCCACTTTTGCCACTTCCATCCGCCACTTTTTATCCGTTCAAATTTCACATTCCATTTTTTCACGCCCGATTTATTAACTAAATTGAGGATCCAAAATTTCTCCAATTATTGCGATTCGTTGCTCTCGGCTTTTCTTTTTCTTCATTTTCCTTACGACCCGGTTCCCCTCACTCCAAGAATTTCTATATCCCTATTTCCCCGGCGAGGCCTCTGAATTATTCGCTAAAAGTTTCAAAATTACGAAAAAAAAAACAAAAAACAAAAAAATATTCGGATTCGTCGCTCTCGTTTTTTTTATTTTGCTTCCGATCCGTTTTCCCCACTGCGAGAATTCAAAAATGAAAATAAATGAAATCTAAAAAAAAATTGATTTTTTTTTTTTTTTTTTAGTTTTTAAATAAACAAAAAAAAAAGGAATAATGTTTCGATGTGTTTGTTTGGTTTAAGGAAAACGAGGGCAAAGGGGATCTGTAGGTCCGAGCGGGCCTCCGGGACCCCAAGGTGAGTTGTGATTAATTTTTCTCGATGTTTTTTATTTTTGTATTTTTTTTAACGTCCGGGTCTGTGTGACCCAGTGTGGGGAAAGCTGCTGAATAGCCCGAAATTTGCCTAAATTCTTGTTAAATCTCGAAGGCCCAATGGAGTGCCTCAATTTCCCGAAAATTTGGCCGGTGCGTATGAAGTCGCGAACGACTAATTTTCACGATCTTGTCGGCAGCTCAAAGACGCGGCTAGCAACTAATCAAGATTCTCTAGCTTATTAAAGCCGGGCTCTTCGGGATAATGGACTTTTCAACTGTCTCATTGAAACTCCTTTTCTGGAACGTCGCCCACAAACTGTCTCGAGACTTTCTTGGGCGATCCCCCAACTCCCCATAGACTTTCTTACGTGAACCAAAATCCCTGATTATATCATGTGTCTCGTTCTTTCGTCACATCCCCAACAGATACACGACGAAATGAGGCCAAAACCTCGTTCGCATTATCAACGAAAGTTGATCGTAAAAATATGCTCCGAAAGAATTTTACTTTACATCATCAAAATGAATTTTCTATTTTTTCATATTTTTATTATTTTATCCCATTTTTATTATTATTAAATATTTCAGTTTATTTTCGTTGTTATTCAATATTTTATTTTATTTTTATAATTATTCATTATTTTCTTCTATTTTTATTGTTATTTATTATTTTATATTATTGTTATTATTATTATTTATCATTTTGTTTTATTTTTATTATTATTATTTTTGTCGAAAAATGATTTTTCAATGAGAAAAGTTTTGAGTAAATTTGAAAATATTCGGCGATTATTAATTGATCGAGAAAAAAAATATGATTTTTTCCATTTACGAAAGTTTGATTTTTCCAAAGGCCGCGAGAATTTATTCGATACATGTGTTCGGTGTTGAAGGGCCCATGGGACATACCGGATCCCCGGGGCTTTCAGGACAGAATGGCACACCCGGAATACCCGCGATCGTCGCGTACAAATTAAAAAACAACGTGACTGAGGCTAGCGAATTACTTATTCCGCCTTCGATTCTAGGTATGCATTCGACGATTTAATAAAAGATAAAAAAAAAAATGCGTCAAATTGATGGGAAATTTTGATCCGCGAAATCGCGACCGAGTAAGCAATAAATTTGCATTTTCTGCAGGTGTGGGTAATCAGGTCGGTCATGTCACCGTCGCCGAAGGCGCTCACGTTCGGTTGAGATGCGTCGCCAGTGGAAATCCCCAACCCACATTCTCCTGGTCGAAAACTTCGGGATTCGCAATCCCCATAGGAGTTTGGCACGGTATTTTAAGATTATAAAAATATCTCCCATCAATATCAAATATCACCCATCCAAGCTCCCATAACAATCGCTCGACTAACCCATTTTATTTTCAGCCATTAAAGTTTTTCCAAATCCCATACAAATCCATTTTTTTTTCTAATAAAAACGTCGGAGAAGCACAATGGACGAGAAAAATTGCAATTAACAAAATAGCAGCTGCACGAAATTATTCCCTACAACAACAAAAACTTCTGTCCCCCCCCCCAAAAAAATCGCACCAGCCATGTCCATTTTTTACGATTATTTAAACTGCAAAATTATTAAAATTTGATGGAATTCGGTGAGCATACTTCCTTCTTGGAAAGACTCGAGCCCTTGGAATTGAGCCCAAAAAAAAAGTCCATCATGAATGTGTTGAAAATAAATGATAAAAAAAAAAGTATAAAAAATGGATAATTGACGAAATAAAATCGTGTCGTCCAGGGTGACGAAAAATCGTTGCAGTAAATTGAATAATGGAGCAACGTAACGAATTATTTTGAGCGAGTTATGCGTTGCCGAGGACGATAACGACGTAATCCATCCCTCAAGTTCTTCATTGATAGTGACTATATTTGCATAAAAGCGTATCGAACGAAATATATTTGTTCGGAGAATTAACAATAGAGACTGTGACCAGGGAAGATTATTCGCAGCTGGTATTTTTTGGCCCGAATGAAATTTGCCATAATCGAATTTTTATCGAGCTTTTTGCACAACGTTCCATTGGGTTTTGTATGGCGAATCGAATGGACCAGAGGCTAACACACATTCGGGGAGAGAAGATTGGAGAGACGTGGCATTTCGTTAGTCCGTCCATTATTCAGTAATTCCGTCAACTCCGACGTTACAAATGGATACCGTGTCAGTGTATCATCTGACGAATTCCTCTTGCGGTGAACGAGACTTAATCAGTGAAAATTTGTCGCTCGACATTACTCAAGTCCGTGTCACATGCCCATTAACGGTTCGGCCTAACAACCAAACGAATGCTTTGCTTCGCTCCACATTCTCGACCTCCTCAAATACCACTAATTCTTCAAAAGCTTTACACACTCCGTAGCCCCAACGAACCATAAAGAATCTTCGTTATCAATAATTAAACACTAGCCGACCAATTGAGCCAATCAAAACAATCATTTAATCGAAAAAGCAAACAAATTCATTCATCAATTTCAACCAAAATAAAAGAAAAATTATAAAAAATAACAGATTGACGAATCTAATTGATAAACTGATCGAGAACTTTTCTTTATTCACATTTAAATGATCAATTTCTCGAGAAATTTTCGGACTAAAATTATTGAATCAAAATTAATAAAAATATAGAAAAAAAACCGGTCAACGGATTAAATTGATAATCTGATCGAGAATTTTTTAAATTTTACCTTCGAATGATAAATTTCCCCCTGAAATGTTCAGACAAAAATGATTGATTCGATGAAGCATAATTATTGACTCCAGAAATGAATAATTGCTGCGTAAAAAAAAAAAGAAAAAAAAAAGTAAACGACGACGAAAAATATGTTTGGGGATGAATTGAAAATAAATGAGAGTCAAAAGGGAATTCCGCTTGGGGTGGAATGGCGAAAACATTGATCCAATAATTCATATTGCAACAGGCTGTTATACATGCTGCATTTATAGAGAAATATACGTTCTATGTATATAATTGCTAATCTGGTTGTACCAGCGTCCTCCGTAATTGGCCACACGCTCAACATCACGGTGGTTAATCGTGAACACATGGGCGAGTATAACTGTATCGCTGACAACGGGGTACCGCCACGAGCTAGTTACAGGACCAACCTCGAGGTACACTGTGAGTATTCGACTCGATCTAATAACAAATACAAATAAACAAGCTCAAATTTATTAGAAAAACAAACAAAAAATACTTTAAGTTCGTATTTCATGCTGGAAAAACTGAGGGAACTCGTATTTCGTTCCACTATGGATTAACGACCGAATCTTTTCCTCCCTACCAATTAGGATCATCCCTCAAACTAACTCAACCGGAAATACTCCACACTTTTTGCAATAAACATTTACGGAAACGTCTCGTGTGCGATCGACGATCAAGAGAATTTCTTTTTTTTTAACGACTACGATTTGGGATCCATTCATTTTTATGGGAGGGCAGTAAATAAAAAGTTTAGAGTCTCGCTGCTGTTAATTTATAGTTCGAAACGGAAAAACGGGTTTTGCTATTTGGAAAATAGAGAAAATAGTCGGGGGAGTGATTGAGGGCTATATAAATGATTGAAAATTCAAAATTCGTTACGATACGTTAGTCCAAACGTTTTTTTCCAAAAATCCGAAAAATTTGGTCATGGCAGCGCGAAATGTTGAAGAAAGTTTTTTCGGAAAGTAAACTTTTGTCATCCAAATCGTAAATTTAGTTGGCGGTTTGGTTAAAAATGAAAAATATTGTCAAAATAAGGAAAATTTTTAAATTCTTAAAAAATATTTAGTTCACCGTTTTCAGCGAAATATCGACGTTTTTTTGACGGATTTCATTATCAGTCTGAACGTCCGAGACTTTGGCGGAGCCCTAATTTTCCATATTTTTATTCTCATCGTATTAGCTCCATGCAAAATGATAAAAATGATTATTGCATTTTTCGTTATAAATGATCGGACACCCTATACATATGTACTCGTAGAAAATAGTCCGTATCTCATACTGCAATTGTGCATGTTTCATACGGATGCACAAACAATATCAAGAGATATATGTCCGACGAGATTCAACACCGAGTGATATAATCATATACGTGAAGAGGCATTGTACATCCCGTTCCCTCTTGCCTCCTGTTCCCTATGGTTCTTGCATTTTCTTTATATATAGAGGATATTATTTGCCGAGTAGTTATTCAAGTGTCTTTATGAAAATCCAAAAATATAAGACGATGCACACGAGGCAGAGTATTCGCGAGAGAAATCCTCGTAAACTCATAAATCTGAGTGTCTCTGCAGACACGAGGATCTCTCAACTTTGTCAAATCGAAAGGATATCCTTCGCCTATTATCCTTCCACTCCACATGTTATATACTTTTAACCCTCGAGCAGTAACCTCATTTTTTTACGTTATTCCGACAAACTGGGGTCATTTTGACCCCAAATGGGTCATTTGGCCGCTGCATGTACACACTGGGTCAAATTGACCCGGAATTTCTTAACGCACACGCAGTCATCTTAGGGGTGACGTGTTTCATGAGGAAACATCGAATTCACGAAAAAACGGGTCCGGGTCAATTTGACCCAGTGTGTACTCGACCGGGTTTTTTTCGTTGTTTTCATTGATTCTATCTCCTTTTATCGAATAATTGCATTTTCGCACATTTTTCGGCGGATTTTCTCGAAGAAATGTCAAAAAGACAATTAAACAGATTCAATAGCGATATCGGAACGTATTTAGTGAATACACAATCCGCGGTGCAGCGCACAACACCCGTAGACATGAAAAAATAGGTTCGGGTCAATTTGACCCAGTGTGTACACGACCGGGTTTTTCCGTTTTTTTATCGATCCCGTCTCTCTCTCTCTCTCTCTCTCTCTCTCTCTTGAGTAATTAAATTTCCGCATTTTATTGGCACATTTTGGGGCCAATTTTCTTGACGAATCGTCAAAGAAATAACTAAGCAGATTCAATGGGAATATCGGAAAGTATTTAGTGAATACACAATCCGTGGCACAAGGCACAATACGCGTAGACATAAAAAAACGTACGGGCAGAAACGTAACAAGAGAAATTTCAACAAGAATTTGTGGGAAGGAAAATTTACGGGTTGGGGGACTAATGAAAAAAAAAACAAAAGAAAAAAGTAGAAAAAGGGAAAAATGGTTGCAGTCGCTCCTTTCATACGAATTCGTCAGCAAAAAATTCGAGCACAAAATCATGGAAGCGCTGTACTCGAGTGCGAGGTCGAGGCATTTCCCGAACCAGTGACGTGGTGGGAACGCGGCGACGGTCGACTCATCCAATCCTCGATGGAATATCGTATGGATATATACGACAAGAGGGACATTTACAAGGTGAACCACTATTTTCCAATGCAATTCAAAGCAATCCTCTTTCGTGCACATTCGTCGCGTACTCGAAGAAAACAAAAAAAAATGGCAACAACAACGAGAACACACAAATTTCTAATAAAAATCGGCAGCCTGAAAAAAAGATTTATTAAAATGTAATAAAGGAGGATATTTAGAAAAAATTTCTTTGAATTAGAAACTGATTTAATGAATCCCAAGAAATATTTCTTTTTTCGAATTATGAAGTTTATAAATAATAAATATAATACTTTATTTAAATAAATTTATTATTTAAAATAATTGACATATTTATTACGTTCTAATAAAATTTCTATTTATTTTAAATTGGATATTTGAATGAAACATTCAATAGACAATGAAATACCTACACGTCGTTCCTGTTTCAGTTGAAAATGCGATTAAACATAACGAGGATAAGTTCCTCGGAGTTTGGTGTCTACCACTGCAACGTTAAGAACATTATTGACATGGCAAGAGGAACTTTATACCTCGAAGGTAAAAGTTATAAACAATCGCTTTATTTGCAGCAAAGAAAAAAGTTGCTTTATTTTTGTTTATTAATTTGTTTTTTATGTACTACTAACCCTTAGACGTCAAAAAGAAAAATAACGCAGCTTATTATGGATCTCAACAAGAGGCGATTTACGGAGCTCGAGCTCCACCTAAAACCGATTACGACGAGCTTTGTCCACGACAACAGAATTGCGATGATTGTCCTCATATAAAGTGCGGTTTCTCCGATTACGGCGGACGATTCGACGTCAAACCTCTCGATGCAAACATCAATTACACTGGTTTACCGCCTCGTCTTGCAGGTCTGTTCTATTTTTCATCCCCCCACGCTTTAATCTATTCTCCACCAAAATTAACATCATCTACATGGCCCAGAAGCAGTTCTGGTCGTAAAAAAGCCTACACTTCAATTAAATAGTTCAATTTATTGAAAATCGTATTTAATCAAAATACTCGAATTATCGAACAAATCGATTAATCCAAGAAAATCGATCAATCGAATAAAAAAAACGATTAATCGAAGGAATTTTTAAATTGATTATTCATTGATAGTCGATTAGCCATTGAATTACCGGGGAAAAATGTTTTTTTTTTCTTGAAATTCGTAGAGGGTGTATTAGAAGCTGTGGGAAAGCCAGTATTCAAAGGTTCCATGGAAGATCCTTATGGTTGTTGGATGTACGATTCCCTGCCGAGGTCCGAATCGGCGACGGAAAAGCTCTGGGTAACGCGGCAAAGCAACACGTCGTACATTTTCGAGTACAAAAATCGTGACGATTTCAAAACTGGTTACCCTCGTGACATTCGTTTGCCTTTCCCGTTCAAGGTCAATATTATTTTCAACGACTTTTCACAATGTTTTATGAATCCATTTTCTTTGTTCTTCTGCGTAATTAACGAATTAAATTGCCAGTGAAATTCGATGGAATTACGAAGTGCAGTAATCAACTTTTTTTCGTGTTTTTTTTTTTCCATCAGGGCAACGCACACGTCGTTTATAACGGATCTTTCTTTTACAATCCTGAAAATCGCTCAACCGTCATACGCTTTGATCTCCATAACCATTACGACGAACTGCGTTTACCCGGATTGACAATTAACACCAGAAACTATCTTTATTCAACCGATCACAATTACAGCTACGTAGACTTTGACGTCGATGAAAACGGTGAGATTTTACTTGTTGTTCGAATTCGATCAAAAAATCTGTTCATTCGAACACGAAAAACTTAAAAAGAAAAAAACATTTTTTTTTCCTTAGGTCTTTGGGTCATTTATGGATTACCATCGAACTACACGGTCGTGATGAAAATCGATGCTGTTTCGTTGCAAGCCCAACGAGCCTGGAACATCAGCATCGACAACCACAAATTTGGCGAAATGTTTATTGCCTGTGGAGTTTTGTACGCGGTCCACAACATCACTGACACTGAAATGAAAATACGGTACTCGTCAAACTCACAATTTCAAACGAAAAACAAAAAAGCAGAGAAAAAATATTTATTCACTCGATTTTATTAACGATTTTTTACGTTTTTTCCACAAACCCATTTTTTTTTCTTCAATTTACCGCAGCCTGGCTCTGAATCTATACAAAAGCACGAGTCTCGACGTTAACTTGTCATTCGCGAATCCATATCGAAGAACGACGATGGTACGATATAGTCACAAGACCAAGGTAATCCGGAAATAATCAAATTTTCGAAATATATTAATTTTTAGCCCTGAAAAAAAATGTGGAAATAAAAAAAAAAGATTCGTTTCATTGAATTTAATTTCTAATTTATTTTTCAATTTAATTCTAATTTTAATTTTATTTTATTTTGATTTATTATTCGATTCAATTTAATTTTTATTTTTATTTTATTTTGTTTCGATTTATTTTTCGATTCGATTTAATTTTTATTTTGATTCAATTTTTATTTTAATTTATAGTTCAAATAAATTTAATTTCTATTTTAATTCCAGTTTGATTTATTATTTAATTGAATTTAATTTTGATTTTTGATTAATTTCAATTTATCATTTAATTTCTTTTTTTTTCGTTCATTTGATCGAACGATCGATTTTCACTGATAATGAAATTGTAAGTTTGGTCCATACCGCGACTATTAATTTTGTATTATTCGCAGGAATTATACACATCGGGCAAAGGCAGTTTGTTGGCTTATCCTGTCAGGTATCAAAACATCGGTAACAGCACGTCACAAAGACTCGAAATGGCTCCGACTTGATTGGACCGTCACCATTTTTTTCAATAAATTTCGAGACCCACATTTTTATATATAAATTATATAAGAATAAAAAACGATCGTATGGGAATGCAGATTTTTATTCAGGATTTTATCGATGCTCTCCGTCAAAGTTTGATACGAAACTTACCAAAACGAACTTCATCATTGGATGACGTCTCCATTATTGACACATTTCAGTTTCTTGTCGACATCGATTTTACCAAAATGTACAATGACTCTCATGAAAATGGAATAAAATGGAATTTCTAATGTCGACCGTAAATTTACGACACCGGATACTGCTTGCCATTTTACTGCGTAATAAAGTTTCTTATCCTGTCAAAATATTTTGTGCCTCATTCCCATTTTTCCAACTTTCTTTCGGTATTTAATTTTTTTTCCGAAAGAAATTATTTGCAACGCGAAATAAACGAAGAAAAAATCTTTTTTCACGATTTTTCTGTTTGACGACCAAGAAAAACATCAGGACAGAATTTTATGCACGAAAAGAAATCGACGAACAAAAATAATGGAAAAGTATCACGATTTTTGTACATTTGATGTATTTTTCGCCACGTTCTGCTGAATAGTTTGACACGCGACGCCCGTGAGAGCACAGTGGGAAAAAAATGTACACAGTTTCGCGGAGAAAAAGAATTTTTTTGAGGTTAAAAAATGTAGAGACGAAAAATGAAAAAAAAAAGATTTTATTACGATTTTTCAGCTGTCAAACATTTTTCTGTTGTTAAATGAAATTATTTAACGAACGTGAGACCGGGATGGAAAGGAAATGTGTTGTAAACATAAACAGGGCGATTGAAAGCGAAGGAATTAGCGATAGCGAGTGCGGGATTCGCGTCGTAGTCTTGGTCATCGAGATCGCGACTGGTGGTTGGTTCTCTGCTCCTCGGCGTGGTAATAGTCGGAGTTGTCGCCTCAGCGACACTCGGCGTGTTTCTTGGCGTTTCTATGGTCGTCGTTGAAAAGGGTTCGCCCGCTGGATTTCCTATCGGATTTCCATAAGACTGAGACAAAGGTGGGTGCCCATAAGTATTCGGACGATTATTGCCAGTTGGCTCAAAAGGTCGACCTGCCGGCCGCCAGCCCCGAGGACGATAAGACGCCTCGTACTCGGCTTTCACGAGAACCAGCAGAACGCCGAAAATCAGTGGCTAAAAATGGAAGAAACAAAAGAAAATTCACAAAAATTGAAAAAAAAAATCGACACTCAAACAAAAAAAAAAAAATTAAAGAGGAACGATAAAATTTACGGAAATTAATGCGGTTGGACGATTTTTCAAAAATCTCACACTTTCGGAAATTTCAAAAACCATAAAATTTAAACCGTTCGACCGATTATCCCGAAATTTAATACCAACCATCCTATTATTATATTCTATTTATAAAAAAAAATATGAGCAACAAATCTGAAAATTTGCGGAAATTAGAGCGTCGACAGCCTTTTTTGAAAATTTCAAAATGCTGTACAATTCGTATTTTTTTTGCAATTCCAACAAAATTATCAGACAATGAAGAGCTCGTATGGATTAACATCTGTGGATTCGTATGGATTAACAAAACGGGAGCCCGGTAGCTTAAACCGTTCTCGAGTTATGAACGTTTGAATTTTACAGCCCCATCCATACACATACATATCCGGACATTTTTTCTATATATGATTTTTCGGTATTTTGGGACATTTTGAGCACATTGACATTTAAATCCGGCGAAAAAAAAATTCACCGTCACATAACAAGACAGAGCGAAATTTCCACGAATTTCGTGAAAAATTTAACCTCGAAACAAGTTCTCACAAAATGACCAAAATAGACCGAAAAGATGAGATCCAAAGGGAACCGACACCAAAATTCCGAGAGTCCGGTTTCTATTTATTTCCTGTCGAAATGATTGATCAAACAATAATGAAACTATTCGATAATGTTTCCCTTGCGTTCCGAAACAAGAATTGGATTTCGCGAAAATTTCGTCGTTATTTTTTTTACGAGGTTAATAAACGGAATCGATAAAACGCGCGTTGAGTTTTATATTCGCGAGTCCCTTTGACGATGCGAACGAGCGCGATGAAAAATTGCGGACTCTCCACTCGCGGGGTAAAAAAACCATGAGCTCGAAATACAAACTTGGTCGAAATCGTATTTTTAACTATGAAGAAGAATTTTAAATCCATGTCGATTTCTACCTTCAACATTTTAGCGATGTTGCGTTTTACAACGTCGCGGTGCCTTTTACGCCCGCAATGTAATAAAAACGACTGAACGCACTCACAAGTCCCACCGTCTCTTATATATAAGTCATTACAGTCTCCCCTCCACATTTCGAGGGATACAAATTTGGCATTGCCTTCTTGCATACCAATAGATATTCCAAACAAACGAAACGCGATTTCGATATTTCCAACCTTTTATTTTTCGTCTCTCCGATATTTCGTAACTATTGCCGCGCGGGACCATCTCACGTGAGTTGCATATGGCGTTTAATCGGCTCGATCAACTTCCACGAAATATGCAATTTTTATTCGCGCACCGTAAAAAAAAAAAAAAAAACGGAATTAACCTAAAAAAATTTTCACATATTCCCAGCAAGCCCGCCGGCTAGGCGTGAACTAGAAAATGCCAATCGAACCGAAAAACAATGGTTGGACGCTCGCGGTGCCCGAGCGAGCGTTGGGGAGGGAAGAGGGGGGAAGCTTCGAATTTTTCTCGGAAGTGCGCGATGTTTCGGGGAAAAAATACGCGCTGCGATCTCCGGCGATCGGACAAAGACGATCGACATGTGTTTTCCCCGAAAACTCCGCCGGTTCGGGAAACATGTCCGAATGAATTCTCGTCCGCATGGAACGATTGAGAGATCGCGTTAAGGGGTTGCATTGCGCACGTGTTTTCATTACACAATAAACTTTATTCGCGGCTCTCGGAATATGTTCCGGACCTCCGACGTATTACGTTCGTCTGCTGTAATCGATCGTTACAATCGTGACAACTAGACCCCGTAATGTGTTCGTGCCCAGCATGAATGAATGCTGCGCGCGAGCAGTCGAATATTTACAGTATTTTTCTTCCTTTTCACGTTCGTCGTAAATTCCCGAATTCAATGTAAATATTTTTATCTTTATGTAACAAGAAAGCGGTCTGGATTTTTATTTCGGGAATTGATAGAAAAAACATTCGCGACTCAGCATTCTCCGAGGCTATATGCAAGAAAATTCCATTCAAAATTCCTTCCGTTGTTGACGTCACAATGGCGAATGTGACCGCGGCGCGGCGCTTCTGCTCAGCGCACGTTCCTTTCGTTTTTTCGTCACACGAACTCGACACCGACTTTGAGTTTTAAACTTTCTGTCAATGATTTTTCTCTCTCTAAGCAGCCGCTCAGCTTGCGATTTAATCGAGACAATTGGCAGTTGCGATTCTGCAGGAATTAATAATTGTGATCTCGAAAAAAGTCGCGTTCACCGCAGCGCGGAGGTTAGGACCGAACATTGCTACACGTCGAGTAGTGACAAATTCAATATAAATATTCTCACGCCCTTGAAGCATAAAAAAATATTTGCAAACACTGTAATTTGAAAAAATTGACGTTCTTAATGGAAATTTGAATATTCCCGCAATTTGTTGATAACTGACAGACCCAATGAAGCTCGTGCGTTCGTAGCCAATGGGAGAAGAGCAAAGAACTGATGTTTTTCACCTGATCCCGAGTGTCTGCTGGTCTGCGTCCTGTGCTCGTCACATGACAACATTACGGGTGTGAACGATCCCCTTTTTCTTCTTCCAAAATCACGTTAATGTAGCACCGAGTGTGTGGATTAAATAGAGCTTTTTGAAAATTCATTAAATAAGAAAATAATCAAAGTTGAGTGTTGTTGCGTTCGAGACTTTGAGGAATACGGTAAGAGTGAAATTTCGGTTAATCGATAATCAACTATCGTCCCATCGGCTTTCGCCAAATGGGCGTTTTGTGTGCGTGTGTTTGTGTCCACTGAGATAAACCCTTTTTAGGAAATCGAGGCTCTCCTCAAGGTTCCTTTTTCTCTCAGGACACTCTGTACCACAAATAAATCACAATATGAGATACATTTTGGGAACCACCTTCGTCGGTACTGCAACCGCAACAATCACCGTTTTAGGTTAATATCAATTTCTTATCTGACAATTTTCATCCTCGTCGATCATTTTTCGTATTTTCATTCGATTTTTTCTAATTTCCTCATTTTCCTTCCTCATTCCATTCGAATCGCGATCTGAAAAATACGAACCTGCTCCACAGCCGTCAGACTTTTCTTCCCACCTGTTTTGAAGGCCCCAGCAAATTTCCTCCCCACAATCAACGACAGTGACCGATCTTTTTCCTGGTTGTTGAGAATTTGCAAAAATTCGTAAGAACTCCAAAAAAATAACGTTTCCCCTACGATCTTCACTGACTTTTCATATTTCCTCAATTTCCGACAAGACCCAACACTTCCATGACACTTCATGCATAAAATTTTATATTTCCACACAAATTTCCATTAATTCGTTCTTCCATCTACATTTCAGTCCTCTACCATGTGTTTACCGGAAAGGGTGAAAGAATCAGCTTAGGATGGTAAGTAAAAAATGAATCCAGAGCTTTGCTTACAGTTTTTCTCTTTTGCCGTCTCTCTTTTGTTTTTATTTTCATTTTTCTTGTCTCTCGGTCTTTCCCGTAACTTTTACACACCGTCCCATTAATTTTCATGATTATCACGTCCCTTTGGTTGACAAGAAATCGTCTTCTCCCCGTAGGGGCTCGTCGGCTGTTGCGATATATCGCAATAAATGAATATACAAAGAAAAACAAATGAATGAATAAATAAATTAATAAATAAATAAATAAATAAATCAATATTTGAATAAATAAATAGATAAATAAATATTTCAATATCCAAATAAATAAATAAATGAAAAAATAAATAGTTGAAATGAATAATCCTTCTCGAGGCACAGATTAATTGATTCTTTGACCCAAAAGGTTCTTGGAGCATACTTCCCCCTACATGTGGGCAACTCTCGGCATCGCGCTTGCCGTCGCTCTCTCTGTTACCGGAGCTGCGTTGTGAGTATGATTTTAAAATCGTTTTCCCAAATTCACGTCTCTCCCTAGGCGCAGGAACTCGGGCGGGCTGGTTGGGAATAAAATTTCTGTAATTTTCAGCATTTTTCAAGGGGTCTGAATGACCCGAAAACCTTTTTGTCGATCATACAAATTATTTTTTCCAAAAATCGTCGATTTTCGAAGAGAAAACGAAATTCAGACATTAAAAATGTGTAAAATGTAAATTTGCAGAGGAATTCACACGACGGGTGTCTCGATCGTGGGCGCAGGTGTCAAAGCTCCGAGAATAAAGACGAAAAATTTGATATCAATTATATTCTGCGAGGCTGTGGCCATTTATGGTTTGATAACGGCGATCGTGCTTTCGGGATTGCTGGAGGAGTTTACTTGGGAGAAAGTGGTTGAATCTGCGATCATAAGGAACCAGAATTGGCTGGCGGGTTATTTGATGTTCGGAGCGGGCCTGGCAGTCGGTCTGGTCAATTTATTCTGTGGCATTGCTGTCGGGATCGTTGGCTCCGGTGCGGCTTTGTCGGACGCTGCGAATCCGGCGCTTTTCGTTAAGATTCTCATCGTTGAGATTTTCGGCTCGGCTATCGGACTGTTCGGTCTCATCGTGGGCATTTATATGGTGAAAAAAAACTCATTTCTCCAAAAAATCGTTTTTTTCTGGAAATTATCCCGAAAAATTGAAAAAAATTGGAAATAATAATTTTGACGTCGAAATTTTTGTGTTTCAGACTTCCAAGGCCAAGATGGGCAACAACAGCTCTTAAGCGAGTCCCAGCGCGTCGCCTATAAAATCCTTTTGATCGCGTCGGGCTCTCGCGTCGTGTAAAAAATAAAAATCCACTAAAAATAACGTTAACTCGGCTGGTTAAAAAAACGCTATCGATTAATTCGTTCGAACGGTTTTCGATGTTAGAAAATAAGGAAATAAGAAAACCACTCAGCTCCGAGTATTTGAAACCGTAGAACCCAACAATAGCAACAACAAATATTCCGCGCGTTCCTGTCATCGCCACTTAATTTACGCGCCCAAATTTCATTCAACGAGGGTAGCCACACACAACAATGTTGCCAAGATAAAAGCACAGGAAAATTCGAAATTGTTAGAATTTGATGAAATTTTGTGAACATAACCTTCGGTAAATAAATTAAATAAAAATAAATTTAAATTATATAAATATAAATTGTATCATTATATAATTATATAATCAGTTAATTAATTAATTATATAATTATATAATTAAATATAATTTGGTTTTGAATGTACAAATTTTTTAAGATTTTTCTTTTACATAGTTTTCGAGTTTTTGAACACTAGAGTTTCCATGCCCGAGCATAGGATTCAGATATATATAGATATGTCTTTTGCATACTGTAAACTCGAATTACTCGAAAACTATGCGGACGAAAAATGGAAAAAAAATTTCTGTCATCGTATTTGTTGCTGAAGAATATTATCACGAAATTTAATTAAATTGTTATGAGATTGTCGTATGTGGCCAACCTCCTTAACGAATTAATATGTGTCAGCATTAATGAAACGTCAGTTGCGTTATTTATATATAAATATATATTATATATATTAAGTACATATAAGGAAAATAAGGAAAATGTGTACATAAATAGAAAAGAAACAAAAAAGAGATTAAGAAGAGTCTGTCAGAGGCGACCAAATTTCCCTTAGAGTTCACAACGTTCAATAAATCACCGATAATTATATTTTACCAAGTACGTCACTCGGAACAACGCAATTATATTTGCTTTCGAGATTCCTCACTTCGATCTCTGCTTCATTTCGAGTACTTCTTTCTGTCGCATCGTCGACCACATACGAGAATTAAATAACCAAAAACCAAAGACAACAGTAAAATTTAAAAAAATCATTTCTCCTCTATAATTAGAAAATTTTCGCTCCTTTTTTTCGGAATTTACAAAAATACGATTTTCGCGACGTGTGCGAAAATAAATTGAGCACCTTGAAAATCCCTCGCTGGATTTTTTCGAGAAATAAAATTTAGAGAATCATTTAAATTTACAAAAATTCATTATTTCCTTTCAGGAATTCCAATTTTTTTGTTCCATCGCTGATCACGTACAAAAAATAAAAAACAAAGACAATAGAAAAATAAAAAGAAATCATTTTTTCTCCATAATTAGAAAATTTTCTTTGCTTTATTTCGGAATTCATAAAAAAACGATTTTCGCGACGTGTGTGAAAATAAATTGAGCACCTTAAAAATCCCTCGTTCGATTTTCCGAGGAATAAAATTTCAAGAATTATTTAAATTTACGAAAATTCATCATTTGCTTTTGAGAATTTGATGCAGGTCGTTGACTGCGAGGCTTAGACTTTTGACGTACTCATGGGCGTCGCGATGCGGCTTGTAGCTCGTAACGACTGAGCCCAATCGATGGTCTTGGATCATGTAACTAAAAAAAAAGAAAGTGACAAAGTCAGCGCGACCATTAGAAGTTTAGGTGAGTGCGTTCGACGTGATTTTGGTACAACGTTTTTTCGTCGTACCCAATTCCATATCCATCTTCAACGACCGGGCCAAAGCCGCCGGCTCTCACTTGCGGACTCGATAACGTCGACGTCGACAATATATTGTGATTCAATTTTGCGTAAGCCGGATCCTTGAATATCGATGGCAAACCACCCGAACTATTCGATTTTTCCCATGTATCTTTTAGTGCGAACAAATGCCTATCGAAACCCTGACCTAAAACGTCATTAGCAATTTTAACACGTTGCGAAAACCTTCGATCTTTATTCCCCAGATACTTAGTCTATTAATTTCAGTTTATTTCGTCGGAATCATTCAATTTTTCGGAATAAATTCCATTTTTTTGAATAAATTCCATTTTTTTGAATAAATTCCATTTTTTTGAATAAATTCCATTTTTTTGAATAAATTCCATTTTTTTGAATAAATTTCATTTTTTTTTCAAATAAATTCAATTTTTAAATGAATTGAATTTTTCAAAATAAACCCAATTTTTCCAAATAAATTCAATTTTTTGGAATAAATCTATTTTTTAAATAAATTTAATTATTCGGAATAAATTCTATTTTTAGATAAATTCAATTATTAAATGAATTCGATTTTCCGAAACCAATCAAATTTCCGGCAACAAATTAAATTTTTTGAAATAGATGAATAAAATGTAAAACATTGAATTACCCATAGCGCCTTCCTTAGTAAGATTCCCATGGGCTTCACTGCAAGCGAGCATTAAACTTTTCAAATGATTAACAGAGACTCCGGACTTCGGTTGGTCGACGATAGCGGAGCAAAGTGCTTTAGTTTCATTAGTGCACGACCTTATCGTCTCGGTGCGTCCATGTTTGAAGGCCGATGTGCTGCAAGACTCGTAAGTGGCGACGGACCGAGCCTCTAATTTGTAAAGAGCTAATTGGAAGGCAACCTGCATTACGGCGTCCGGGCTGACGCCGATTTCTTTACATTCCTTTTTCCCGAAACCATCGTACAAAAGGTAATCGACGCATAAGCGATCTGTCCATTTTTTATACCGCTCAACTGCTTTTCCGACAGTTTTTTTCAGCCTGGAATCGACAGCGAAATCGAGCCTCGTAATGGGCGACAAATGTTCCTTTAGATTCGCTACTTCGTCGGGATGCAGTCTCGCCTTTTTCTCCATGTCTTTTTTAATGTCCTGGAAAATGAAAAAAATCTCAAAATTTGCAAGAAGCCAGAGCGTTGACAGTATTTTTTTTTTTATATTTGGAAATTCTGTACAATTCGTAATTGCAGACTAAATTTGCAGAAATCAATGCGGTTGGACGATTTTTCAAAAATCTCACATTTTCGTAAATTTCAAAAAATCATAAAATTGAAACCGTTCAACCGACTTTCCCTAAATCCAATACCCACCTTCCCATTATGATACTCTATTTATAAATAAAAAAATAAAAAAATTAGCGATGTATCTGATAATTTGCGGAAGTTGGAGCGTCGACAGTCTTTTTTTGAAAATTTCACATAGTTTGTCACATAGTTTCCTCCGCGAGGAAGCAAAATAAAAATTGAGGAACTGTGAGTAAGAAAAATGAAGAATTCCGTCATTTTTATAGGAAGAAAAAAATGTACCTGGAAATATCGTAAAATAGCGACACCGTCTCCCCAGGAGTGTTCGAAATTGATGCCGGCAACGCCGTCTTTGGTGACGATCAAGGAGAAGGATTTGTCGAACCATCGATTGGTGCCATCGGCATGTAAATAAGTTCGTAAGATGCGGATATAATCTTCGTCCATCGTTTCGTCATCGAGGATGAGAACGAAGGCTGCGGAATCGATTCGATCTAAAACTTTATCGTTTCCTAACTTCGATAATTCGCTGCGACTTTTCGCCCACTCGTCACGGTCCATCGTCGTCAAGGAACCGATTGGACAAACGTTGGGTGCTCTCTCATCGGACAAAACCGCTTTCAAGCCCGTCGCGATGTCTTTCGCTGCTCGGATCTCTTCGTTGCTGTCCAAAATATCCAGCGAATAAAAATGGCCTTTACGCATCACTACGATCTGTCGAGGCTTCGGATTGTTTTTCAACTTATCTTTTCCTATTTCTGGGATCCTCGCTGTTCCAAAAAGGTTTGGATATTGCGACATGTCCAGAGGGAAAACCTGGAGCGAGAAAATCAAACCTCAAAATTTGCGCAAAAGTTCTAGTCCCCATTTTAATTAATTACTCAAATTAATTAATTAATTACTCTAATTAATTAATTCAGAAATTATTTAATCAACCAATTAATTAGCTAACTAACTGGACAAGTAATATTATGAATAAATAAATCAATAAAATAAATCAATAAAATCAATAAAATTCATAAAATAAATTAAATGAATTAAATTTAAAAAAATGATTAAAAAAAGTAAATAATAAATAAAATAAATAAAGAATTTAGCTTAGCTAATTGAATTAATTAGTTTAATTGGAGAAATACCTTCATAAGGTATGCCCCGTACCACGAGAGACTGGAGGGCAAGATTCTCGTGAAATTTCGGAAGAATTCGGTGTCGGATTTCTTGGGATTCATGTGGTAGACTTCAGGCTCGAGAATATTGTGTCTCAGTGATTTCATGAATCTTGCTGAGGAGACAACGAGATTGGTCGCTTTTACGAGCTGGTCGTTGAACCGAGGGTCAGATTCTTGCTCGTAAACCAAAATAGGATTGTAATTGATCGGCAAGGGTCTCCGGTCCTTCAGGTACATGTGAAACCAAGGCTCGCTTATGTAACTCGTGTGTTTGTTTTTCGCGTCGTGATCGAGTAATTTTTTCTGCAACTGCAGTCCATCGCTCGAAAGAAACTCTTGGACTCGTTTGGACGTTTCTTTCCACTCGTCGTCCGATAAAATCGGCTGTTGAGCTCGCAGATATTTTTTGCACGAATCTTCGAGCTTCGGGATCGGCAGACGTGGCAATGACGCTTGAAAATGCATCGTTGGCAAACGACTCTTCTGGATGTATTGGTATTCGTCCGAATCGCCAGAAAATGCTGAATTGACCCTGAAAAGTGAAGAAAAAAAATTGAAATTTACATTTTTTTTAAACTTCTCCATTTTTTGGAGAGAATTTTACAATTGGTGACTTCTGAATTCTTTGAACAGGATATCGTGGCTCTCTTGACAGTGGACAGTGGAGAAACTAATACGCTCGACATAGCTTTACGGGGAAAACACCTGGCACGTATTTGGGTGACACAAATCCTTGATCCGCATAATCTCCCATTGATCTTGAAAAAAATGAAAAAAAAAAATGAAAAAATAGACAAAAAAACATTAATTTTGCGAAAACTAAAGGAAAATTGGACGATTTTATTTATTTATTTATTCATTTATTTATATTATTTATTTAGTTATTCATTTTGAAAATTTGGAAATTATCAAAAAATATTTAGTTCAACAAAATATCGATGTTTTTTGAAAAAATTTCATTTTCAGTGTCGAGAATTGAGTTAACAACAACGATTGAATTGATTTTATCGTTGAAAAACAGTTCGAAATTATTTTGATATTTTTTGATGAGATTTGATTGAAAATTTTCGTAATTGTGGGCATTTTCTGTGTAAATTTTGTTCGAACGGTTGGAAATGCCCTTCTAGCTTGCTCGTTCGACCAATGGCGTTCGAGAATGAATTGACGAGATTCTGACAAGGTTCGCATGTAGCGGGAACACATAATTTTTTTCTAACGTTGAGTTATCATTACAAAGGTTCTTAAACAGAATATTTTTATTTGAAAATGGACGGTTGGTTTTTCGATTTTTTTTCAGCAATTATCGGTAAATGGTTAGGCTTCGATTTAGTGGGATTTTTTTCGATCGGTCGATCGATTCTTTAGTCACAACAATTGACGTTGATTTGTATATGTGTGTATATGTTTGTTTACTTCTTTTTTACTTCAACAAATGTGTATGCGTATCACATACCTTGGTGCTGGAATACACAGAATTTTTCAAGAGACAAGCCATCGTAAGGCCTTGGATCTCAGACAGGCGTTTCTTATGATACAAAGCTCAACAATCCTGATTATCGATCTTTATGAATCTACGAAATCTACGATACTGTTATAACAGCACTCGGTATTTTGGGTGTATGTTTCCCGATGTACACTAATTACTTGTTGACATTCGACTTTCTTATTGGTCGTTCGATCTATTTTCAAAGCTCATGGATTGGTCGAAATTTTCTGGGCACAGTGAACGGTGATTGGTCTCTGACCACGTGGGAGAGTCGAGGGAATTCGAAAGTTATAAATATCTCGAGTGGAATCGCCGATTCTAAGGAAGGTAAAAAGTCAAAATCGTATCTTTCTTCGAGATGGAAAACAACGAGCGAGCTCGTGATGTTTTTCCCATCTTGATTTTGCTTTTCCTGGAATCATGAACAGTCGAATTATCGATCGAGTCAATCCCTTGATCAACGTCGCCATCTCGCGGCGACCGCAAGAACTGAACGCAAGCAGTCGAAGTTTTCACGTTGAGATTCATTCTCCAGTGTCCTTTCTTTACTTTGGCTCGACACTGCCCGGATTATTTTGTTCGATTGTCAGGGTTCGTTCGTGGAGAAAACATTTTTCAAAAATTAACGTTTTTCGTGTGTGTGTGAGTGTGATTTGAGGTCGAATTCGACGGAAAAATTGAACGAGTGTTTCAAAAAGAAATTTCATTGCAGTGACAGCCGTTCGAATCGATGTCATAATTTTTTTCAAAGATTCTTCGATTCTGCGATAGCAAAGACAAAAAGGGCGCCAAAAAGCACAACAATGGACAACTTGGGAGATCTTTTGCCGGTTTACTACGCTCGCTTGTTTCCATTTCAAGATTATTATCGTTGGCTCAGTTATGGCAAATGTCAGTGGCTTTTCTAACATTTTTTCACATAAATTCACTCTCCCCACGATCTTTTACGATTTCTCATCGTTTCTCTTTGATTCTTCGCCCTTATAGCGGAAACTTTTGCACGGAGAGAATTTTCCTTCACTCTTCACGAAGACATTTATCTCCGATTCCAATCCTTCAGAGATCTCAAACAAATGGAATCGGAAATCAAAAGACTCGTCCCCTTCAAAATCGACATTGGAGCTATTTACAATATCAGGTAAGATTTTCAAAATCCCACTCCTCTCCGCATTTCATATCGTCCCCAATAAAATTCGAACTATTCAGCGAAATTGCAATTTCCCCAATTACAAATATTCCTTTATAAATCGAAATACGAAATAATTTTTCAAATTTCCATACTTTCCCGATTCGTTCTATATGAGATCGGAATTTCAGCCCCTGCCAAATTCATTTGCGTTCCAATTGATTGTCGTATCAAAATCTTAATCCTCCAAGTACACACTGGGTCATTTCAAACCGAAAAATTTTCCATCGGCGATTCTTTGACATTTGACAGCAAATAATGTTTCGGCATTTAATTTACGTTCGCGTGAAATAATAAATTTACAGTCATAATGATTCAAAATAATTTACTCCAAAAAAAAAATTTTTTTAAATTAAAAAAATGCATATTTAGCAGAACATGATTTGAAAAATGCCTCGGGTCAGATCGACCCATAAGCACACGATACCAAAGTTTGCATTGTTGGTAAAAACCCAAGAAGTTTATTTTTCGATAATTATTTTGATAATTTTTCTATTTTTTCAACTTTTTTCATTTTTTTAGTAAATTCCGATTCCGAACGGCATGAAAGTCTGTGCCACTATTTTTGACAAATATTTCCCAAAAATTTGGCATTCCGCAAAAAAATTAATAGTTTTTTTTTTTACATTTTTTAATAAAACGTCGACCAGCCCTAAGGAGGAGAAAAAGGCGATAAAGTTCCAGCCAGTAGAACGCGAGCTGGTCTTCGACATAGATATGACAGATTACGACGAGGTGAGAACGTGTTGTTCCGGCGCGGACATTTGCGCCAAATGCTGGAAGTTCATGGTGATAGCTTGCAAAATTTTGGATGCAGCGCTGCGAGGTATTTTTACCAAATCCGACAAAACGTTTAAAAATTTTGATTTTTCATTTTTTTCATTTTTTTTTTTAAGCATGATTGACAATTTTCATTTTTTTTTTTTTTTTGTTCATTAAAATGAAAATTTTCATGAAAAATCGAAGTGAAAATTGGACCGAGTGAAAATTTTGGAATTTTCATTGTTTTCTCTTTCCAGAGGATTTCGGGTACAATCATATTCTTTGGGTATTCTCCGGTCGCAGAGGCATTCATGGTTGGGTCTGCGACGACCGTGCCAGAAGCTTAGAAGTGGCTGCACGCGCGGCCGTTGCAGAATATTTACAAATTCTTTCCGGTGGCGATTTTATGGCCAAGAAAATTAATCTCTTCGGAGACAAAGTCCATCATTCCATTAGGTAAGGAGAATTTTTTTAATTTTTCACTCTCAGACAGCGAAAAGCTCAACTTTTAGGAGAGCGAATTTTTGTTCACGTTTTTCGATCCGGAGACTCGAAAATTTGGCTCTTATTTTCGTTATTTGCATTTTTATTGACGATCGTGGTTTTTTCTTCGTCCTGAGAGAATTTAATCCTGTTTGGGATGTTCGTAGGCGAGCGATTGAATTGATAAAACCGCGATTCGTCCCGATGTGCATCGAGGAACAAGACATTCTTGGCACTGATAAAGAAATAGCCAAATTTCTCGATTTACTTCCGGACGACGAAGTCAAGTCTGAGGTGAAAAATTTATTCCAAAAGTACACTAAGAGCCTCGATCGATGGGAAGCCTTCACCAAATATTACGACACTCAAATCCATTCGGTAAGTCGATCTTTCGCCTTCCCAAGTTTACAATTTCGAATGGCCACGATGCTGAAGTCTGCATCGTTGAAAAAAAAAACACGAAAAGTTCATCTCTCATTCATTATTTTGATAATTAATCCACTTTTTCCATTTTTTAAAAATAAATGCAATTTCCAAATGGCCAAAAAGTCTGCTCCACTATTTTTGACAGATATTTGCGGTAAAATCGAGGCCGAATGAAATTCGCCAGGAAAATTCTATGCTACCCGGAAAATTGGGATCGTCTCGACCTCGTCGAGCGATTCTCACTGAGAAAATCGATCGCCAGTCCTTAGAGATGAATAAAAAACTGTTTTTTTTTCTCGTGTCGTTTAAGGGTTTGAAAAAATGGCGATCGTATCGTCACTTACTGGAGGAGATAATGCTCCAATACACATATCCTCGTCTGGATATTCACGTGAGCAAAGGAATGAATCATTTGTTAAAATCGCCATTTTGCGTGCATCCAAAAACCGGAAAAGTGTGTATTCCGTTGAATCCGAAAACGATTGAGAAGTTTGATCCGGTGACAGTGCCAACGATCAGTGTTCTGATCGACGAGATAAACACATTCGACGCGAAGGACAAAGCAGTCCAGGAGGAGCATTCTCTCGCGTCGAAGAAAATCAAAGATTACAAGAAAACCAGTCTCAACAAATCGTTGCATATTTTCCAAGAGTTTCTTCGGGGCCTGGAGGACTCGAGGAGAGCTGCGAAGCTCAAGCAACAGGACGTCAGCTTAGATTTCTGAAAATAATGTGCGTAACTATTCCCATTCCTTTTCATTTTATTCTCAAAGAGATTTCAACGCTCCGGGTCGGTTTAAGGTCCGGAATTCCGTTTTTGAGATCCTAGAAAAACCACATTCTATTCAATTTTCATGGCATACGCGACTCACCCATCGATTTCTGCAGCGATGAAATAAAAATTGCTGGAAATTCGTTTAAATCATTTTTTTCTTCTAATTTCCATATTTTTGCCCGAAATAATGAAATTTCGTGAAATTTGGTTAATCGAGAAGATTGCAAGATAATTTGCTGGAAACGTCTGGATCGTTTATATTTTAATTTTATTTTTTTTTCAATTAAATTAAAAAAAAAAAATTCTAATTTATTTTGGTATTTGGGAATTAAAAAAAATATTGATCGACCAAAATCTCAGATCTGTAACATAATAGCGACTCCTGCGAGAGTCCATTTGGTGGGTTTGTCTTTACTTTTGAGATTGAACGTCCAGACGTAAGTGGGGCCTCGGGATCTTGTCTTATAGACCGGACACTCGTACATATTTTTTAAATCTTGTTTGTCTTGAGTTATCGCTTTGATATAAATGACCGGCATTTGTGGAAAAAGGTCCTTCAAGCGAGCATCCGTAATGGCACCCAATGTCTGGTCCCATCGAGCTCCTTCCATGTACAAACTGTTCACGTACGCACCTTCTCGTGGTGGAGCGCTGGAATCGACAGAAACACGCATTCTCATCATTTTCCCGATTTCAAGCAATTTCCAAAAGTTGGAATGAAAAAACAAATCAAATAAAAATGTTTTTATCATAAAAAAATTATTTATTTACCTTTAATAACAAAAATAACAATAAAAATATAATAATTATTATTTATTATATTTTCATTGTAAAAATCTTATAAAATGAATTAAAAATAAAAATAGAAGTAAAATAAAATAATAAAAATTAAAAATATAAATTTGAGTTAAATAAAAATATTATAGTTATTATAAAGAATATTTTTGTATTTTTCAGGTTCTGGAGCTTCGTACGTGCCAATAATGACCAGAAATTTTGTTGTAGAAAAAGCAAATGTCGGCAAACACGTGAGGACTGATACGATTTTGTTAAAAAAGTAAAACACACGAAAAATGCATTTAATCGTCCGTTAAAAAGGCCCAACTGGCTTGGACATTCCTGACTTTAATTTTTTCCGACGAACGACAGTTAAACGATGGAAATTTTCATAATTGCTAATGAACATACGATTTGTTGAATTATTATAATTATAGGTTCATTACTTAGAAATATAATATTTATTTTTCATCCACTTCGTTTTTTATTTCTTTGGAAATACCGTTTTTAGGGAATAGAGCATAATTAAGCAATACTTGTTAATATAACAGTGCCATATGGTGCTCAAAAAAATTTCGACGAGACACAAATCTCGCATTTTCTGTATAAATACGAAAATTACTAATAAATGCAGAAGAAATTTTGTTCTCATTCTTTAAAAAGTTGAACAAACAATTTGTCTTCCAAATTTTTCGAAAAAAGTTTAAAGATTTTCTTTTTAATTTTTTATGGCTCGAACTTCCTGTTTTTCAAGCCGTTCCAATTTTTTTCCAAATCTAATTGATTGTTTAGTTATAAAAAAAAATTATTTTATTCATTTATGTATTAATCAATTTTTTCATTCATTTAGTCATTCATTAATTTATCGATTAATTAATTAATTTATTCATTGGTTTATTGATCGATTTATTTATTTGTTTATTTAATTATTTATTTATTTGTTTATTTATTTATTCATTTATTTTCAATTATGTGAAAAAATTTCCGCATGTAATGAATATTTTGCATTCCATAGACTGTTGCGATTTGGAACTTACTTGAAATCTTCTTTTTGTTTTTTCGTAACTTCGCAGTGGAGGCACATTTTGTCCAATGGCCATTCGTTACGTCGAGCGGTTTGTTGCATAATCGCTGTGAGGAAAGATTGGGGATTGAAAAATCCAGCGAGCCATACGGACGATGGGAGCTGCAAAAAAGTGAAAAAAAAATTGAAATGTTTTTTTTTCATTCTAATTTACATTTTTTCCTTTTTATTTTTATGAATCTTTTGGAAAACGTATTCCCCACGAACTCACATTAAAATCCGTCGTCCAATTGGACAGCTCGCCGATGCGATTGAGCATGTCAACGAACCAGCTGGTCAATCCGAGATTCGATGGATAGGCTCGTTTCGTCCATGTCGGTGGTACCGAATCCATGAATAAATAATTTTGTAACTCTTCCATGTCGGCGTTGATTGTTAACTCGCCCTGTAATTTCGATTTTGTGAATTTTTTGCAATTCATTCGTTTCCCTCGCGAGAGAAAATTGGCAAACCAAATTTTTCGAGAGATTTTGAATTAAAAAAAAAAAATTTCCAGAGATTTTCTATATTTTTTTATTATTTTTTTTTACTTTCATTCCGAGTTCCAGTTCTCGAAGGGATCGTTTCACTTCTGCACAGAGGATATTCATCCTTTCGCACTCTTGAAACGCGACGATAACGAAGGGCGTTAGATCGTCGACCTTGAAACGAAAAAAAAAAAAAAAAACAGTTTCATTCCGGACTCAAAAAAATCAATAAAAATGCAAAAATTTATGAAAAAATCTTGTTAAATGTTCAATAAAAATCTCACTCGGCCCATGAGTTCCGCGACGTTGAATTCCTCCGGCAATTTATCGAGGATATCTTCGATGAGCCCTCTGACCTTTTCTTCTCTCGAGAGTCCGGCCCCGGAAGTTTCACCGGCGTCCCTGGGTTGCATTTCCAACAAAACTCTGAACAGATTCTCCGCCGTCGTAGTCAGGAAACCTTCGCAAAATAAGGACAAAAAAGTGTAATCAATCGTTCAATTACAAACAAAAAGATTATCACGTGACGCAACATCGATCGTTTTTCTTTTATTCATTTATTTATTAATTCACTTATTAGTTTATTTATTTATTTATCCATTCATTTATTAATGTATTGATTAATAAATGGGTTGATTTTTTATTTTTATTTCATTTCATTTTTTTCAAATTTTTTTTCAAATTTTTTTAAATTAAAAAAAATTTATTTCAATTTTTTTGTTAATTATTTTGAATTTTTAATTTTTTTCAAATTTTTCAAAATTTTATTTCATTTATTCACTTATTTATTAATTTATTTATTTATTTTTGATTTTACCGATTTCGGCATTGGGATGCAATCCATAAAGAACTGGACTCTCGGAAGGTAAATAGTCGTCGACGTATTTGTGATAAGATTGATAATCGATGTTGGGAGGTGCGAGGAAACCGGGTGCCAAATGATGATCTCCATCGATGAGTTCAGGTTGAAGATATTCCAGTAAATAGGTCCGGCATAAGCGACGATCCCAGTCGTCGGTTATGTGACCACCGTACATTATCTCCCCGAACAAATAACGAAGATCTTCCCATGGCACTTTCGTGTTGTTTTCCAGATAATTCAACAACACCGACACGCTTATCGTCAGGTCACCGACGTTGAACGGATAAGACTGAAAGGGAAACGTTTCAAGGACACGAATCCAGGCTGAAACTTTGTCCAGGACTCATGAAAAGTGTCACCCGGAAAAAGACAGTACTCGGTTGGGTGACCGCTCACTCATCAATCGGTAAGCGCGTAATTGTTTTTTCTTTTTTCCACTTTACAATTAATGAAATTTTTAAAAATCCAGAATTTCCTTGAATTTACTTCAAAGTGAAAATTGAATATAAAAGCAAAAAAAGAATAGGAAACTTGGTGACGTTGGATCTGACAGTGAAATTCAACGGTAACGTGGATTAACTAGGAAATTGTAATATTAACTCTGTTCCATCCTTGTGCCCCAAATTTACGTCTCTCAGCAACGACAGCATGATAGTAACACAGAGCGAATAGAATTCCTTTGAATTCCGACTCTTTGCTGCAAGAGTCGAGAATTTCCTGATTAAAGTTGTCCAAAGCTTTGTGAATATTTGCGTGCATGCCAGTCGGTGGTTCGTTGGTTATTTTTATAGCGGATTCCAGTATGCCCTGCGCGAACAATTCATTTTCTTGTTCATCAGAGTATCAAAATCCAATATATCGAATATTTGTGGCGATGCATCGCTCTCCCAGAACCGCCAGCGACAAAGATTTTTTTCTTTTTTTTTTTTTACAGGAAAATTTCTACTCGCCTGAGGTATGATCGACTCGTGAGGATCCGGACTCGCTTCCGCGCTTATGTACAAACGATAATCAACGTGTGGACTCTCCCCTAGTTGTTCCATCTTTTTCTCCATACTGGGCAACCAGTTTTTCACTAAATGCACGTTCTGGAGTATGACCCAGTGACCGCTCGATGCTGCCAGCTCCATTGATTCTTCCGCCACCGGCTCTTGGCCTTGGCCCAACGAAACGTTGTGCAAATTACGGGCATTGAAAGTAAAGCCTAATCGTTTACCCAATTTTTCCACGTCCTGCATGAACATCGCAAATAAAAACTATCAATTTCTTCCACGATTTAGGAATTTTTTTAAAATTAAAAACAAAATTTGATTTTTGGAAAATAAATGAAAAATTTTCTACAAAATTACGATCGAGGCCCTCAAAATCATATTTTGAGGTCAATTTTCCAAAATTCCGAAACACGTTCATATCATTACACTTTTTATAAAAAAAAAAAGCGAAAAAATGATGAAATTTTAAGAAAATTTTTGACACGATTTACTAAAAATTTTAAAAACTCGGTTTCGGCCCTTAATTTCGATCATTTTCGTAGTTTTTAATAAAACTGATTACTCTTTCAGTGGCTGAGATAAAATTCGAGAGATAAAGAGTCAAAAGTAGGAGATATAAAAGATTAGGGATGAAGGAGGAAGGATAAGAGGGAAAAGACGGAAACGAAAGAAAAAGGGGAAGATAAAATCTTTGGGTTGTGTCAAGGAGACCCGTATTGAAAGCTCTCAAATTTTTCGTACTTTCAAAGGATCGACGCCCGGAGATAGGATGAAAAAGACGGGAGTAACGGCGCTCGTTTCCTCGTAGGATTTTTCGAAAGGCGGAGATCTCGATTCGGTGAATTTCTGGCCTAATTTATCTTCGACGAAGGCCCTTAAAGAAAAGAAAAAAAAAAAAAGAAAGGAGCTTGAGTCAAAATTCAACTTTTTTCATGGAGCTGTGTCGTGGAGCTCTTACCAGATTCG
The DNA here is from genome assembly GCA_030522525.1 of Campopleginae sp. 14b. Taxonomy (NCBI): domain Eukaryota; kingdom Metazoa; phylum Arthropoda; class Insecta; order Hymenoptera; family Ichneumonidae; species Campopleginae sp. 14b. Next base: position 399,444 of record JAPYYS010000311.1, read on the forward strand.
ACAACGAGCTCAATTTTCATGATTAAAAGGTTTTTTCAGAATTTTTCCAATTCTGTCGTTTCCCAGGGTTTTGATCGCTTAATTTTCACGGAAAATAACTAAATCATACCTCAATCTCTTCGTAATGAAAAAACGACGTGAATGGTGTCGGTTAAAACGTTCCATCTGCCCCAGGAGAGATTTTATGGCCCCGAGAAGTTTAGTCTAATTTTCTGCCAAAAAAATGTTTCGTAAATTACCGAATCGCGTAAGTCATTCGATCGAGCCTGAGACAGCGCAACATGCATAGCCTCTGCAAAGGAGATTTGTTTTTCCATTCCTGTGGGAATTTCTCTTTCTCCGGAGTCTCAGATTCAACGAAATTTTTCCACCGCTTAGCCGCGCCCTCGATGTCTTTGTCCAAGTTTCGAAATTCGTCAGTCCCACTCAAATATTTAATCCCACCCCATCCAGTGTTGTTGAGAAATTCCACCGGACTCACGACGTTTGGGGTGTACGGATATCTCAGCAGAAAGTCCAAATCGATCATCGATATTTCGTCCATTTGTGTCAGAATCTGTGACACACAAAATATCCATCGACCCCAAGTCCAAAAAATAAAAAAAATTAAAAATTATAATTAGACAAATAGAAAAATTAAAAAATCAACAATTAAAAAATTAAAAATTAAAAAATTAAAAATTAAAAATTAAAAAATTAAAAAAATAAAAGATAAAATGAAAAACTTGACGAGTTTACGTGAAAAATCGATTATTCACCTGGATGGCCATTTGGCACAAAAATATGAGTTTGTCGCTTTCGAAGAGGCCCCGACTCGTATAAACAAAAACGAGATATGTGATGCTGTCGATAAGATTGGCCACTCGATGGGTGATGTTTTCCGATGGCTCAGCGAATTTAATAGCATTTTGGAAGACGGCGCTGAACGCTTTCAGGGAGAACTGATAAAGCATGTTGATCTTGTTCAGATCATTGAGAATAAAATACAGGAGACTCGCTCTGGATGCTGCGGGCCGATACAGTTCGCGTGCCTCGTCAATTTTCACTGCAGTCACTTTTGCCTCAACAACTTGGATCTCTATCTCAGCAGCAGTTTTTTTCGTCGTCTCAAGATTCAGCACCAAGCCCACATCACTCAATATATTTGGTCCAGCGGATGATAATCTTGTTGAGAAAAATAATCAGCAAAGTAAAACGCCGAATCCCGAAGTTCTCGACTGTCCAAAAAATTCTCAGACTCAAAAATCCACTTTTCGTGACGTCTTTGAAATTATTAAAAAATCCAATTAATTCCTAGATCAATAGCATTCATCGAAAAAGTTCGTCAATCAAATTCGATGGAAATTCTTTGCATCACGAAGAAGCGAGAAGCGACCGAGAAAAAAAAGATTGCAATTGAAAACAAAAAACCAAACATTTTAATCCTCGATGGAATCAATAAAAAAAACTCAAAATCCTGCTCGTATACACACTTGGGTCAATTTGACCCGAGTCCGTTTTTCCGTCAATTCCATCTCCTCTCAAGGAACACAGCGCCCCAAAAATGAGATGGGGTTAAAAACGACCCCAGGCGACTTTAAATCCCGCACCCATTCTCCCTTCGTTCTCTCTCTTTTTATCGTTTTACCGCATTTTTGACTATTTTTTTGACTCCAAGCAAAATTGCCCCAGGGCCACGGGATTTTCCATTAAAAAACGAAAAGAATGAGCCCAAGGCAAACCCTTTTCGTTGAATTTTAACGGAGATATGAATTTTGTAAAATTGGACAAAAATCAACTCGCTCCGAATGTTTTTCAATTCATTTTTTTTTTAAGGATCCCTTTGGAATTGGTCAGGCGCGAGTATGCCCTTAATAATGGATTGTTGAGGTGAGAATTTCAGTGGCGAGATCGATACCTGTGCAAGAGATCGTCTTCGAGAGTCTTGAGAGTGATTTTAAAGGTATTCTGTTGCTTAGTGAGCTCGGCTTTGGTCGATTCTAAATCCGGACGTTCGGCTTTGACGACGTCACCCAATAATTGTTCCTCCAAGCCGTCTTTCGTTACCGTGAAATTAATAAGAGTTGTTTGCGCTTGCATCTCCGGCTTATAATGAGGATTCGCCAATTTGGTTTGCAGTATCAAACGGAAACGTGGATTGAAGTCGATCTCCTTGTCGCCGAGCTTAATTGCGCTGCCCGAGTTATAAGATCGTACAATTTTATCAACGCGATTCGAGAAATACCTCGCAGTAATGAGAACCGTACGCGTTCGACAAAGAAAAAAACGCAATATTATCGAAATTTCGAAAAAAATGTATCATTTTCCAAATATTCTCGAAATTTCGAAGGAAATGCATTTTTTTCCAAATATTCTTGAAATTTCGAAAAAAATACATTTTTTCTTTCAATATTCTCGGAATTTCGAAAGAAATGTATTTTTTCTCCAAATCTTCTCGACATTTCGCGATAAATGCAATTTTTTTCCAAAAATTCTCAAAATTTCGACAAAAATAAGAATCACACTTTTTTGGTGTCAAAAAAAAAGCAACGCTTAAAATAAAACATTGCATTCTCATGAAAAGTTTGAGATTCCGATATTTCCATATTAAAAAAAAAAAATCCAAAGTAAAACTGGAAAATCGTAATTAGCCGAACTTTCTTAAATGTGTTAATCGCCAAATTCATTATTTACCGTCCTTTCTTGACGAGAACTCTGCCCAAAATGGGATCCAGCACAGCATCCACGCTTTCCATAATATTTTCCAATAAAACGACTTGTCCATTAGAGATGGCGAGTTCGATGCGATCGAGATAATTGCGCTGCGTCAGTCTCATCACTTTTAATTCCATTCCGTATTTAACTTTTATCCATTTAATGCCCTGAAGCTGAGGGTCGATCATTAAAGGCCACCGAGAAGAGTTCGTCAGGATCGTTGCATTTTCCGAAGACATTCGATCCGTTGGTAAACCTATTTCCAAAATTATTCATTCACTTTTCCTCTCCACTCAAAAAAGAAAATTCCATTTTTTATTTCTTATTTTTATTTTTATAAAAAAAAAAAAAAAAATTCTTTTCATTTTTTCATATTTCCTTCTGATTTTTATCGAGTTTTTTTTCTTCACTCTAATTTTTTTATATTTTATTTTTATTTTTATTGAAAAAAATTTTTCTCAATTATTTTTTTGATTTTATTTTTAAAAAATTTTCTTTTTTATTTTTTATTGCAGAACGAGTGGCCAAAATAAATCTTGTACCGTCGTTGTTCCATTGAGCTATTTGGGCATCGTCGGTCAATAGTGACAGAGGATCCAAATCCGGAGTTCGTGGAATCGGCGTGCCCAAGTTATTCAGAAATGGTATCCAGTGGACGTTTATTAAGTCCAACCGATACTTCCTCGTGAAACAGCCCACGTACGATATGAAAGCTGTCACGAGGAGTACGTCACCGGGTATAGTTTCGCCGGATTGGCTGAGGCTGTGGGATAAAAAAAAAAGAAACAGTTCGTCGATCGCTCGGCTAAATTTATTTTTCTGTACAAACGTTGCGCCCTGGATTCGATAATGAATCCTGGGATCGCTTCAAGTTCGATCCTGAATATTCGCTGCAAATAGAAACTCGATAATCAACGAAAAAAAAAAAAAAATTCACTTTTAATAGAAATTTTCAAATCAGTAAAATCGAATCAATCATTCGCCATGGTCCGGACCGTTTAGCGAACCTCGAAATTTCGATTTTTGGTATAGACTTGGGGCGATTAAACTGGAACACGTTCTCCCTGAAAATACTGGAAAATCTATCGAATCCTTTTGTAAATGGATCGAAAAGCCATTGCCAAAAACAGGCTCACGAGTTCAAATATTCGTTCTCGTCAGGAAATGTCAAAATTGTAAAATATCTTCAGGAAAATGCTCCAGAGAGACGATCCTCTTGGTTACGTACGAAAATATGATAAGAATATAATAAAATTTGGTGTCTACACCAAATTCTCAAAATCTCAATTTAAATTCCATTAAAAAATTAATCCAAATTTAAAAAATCTTAAAAAATCGATCCAAATTCAAAAAATCTTGAAAAATTTGTCCATTCATATTCAATACTAAAGAGTATGTACACCAAATTTCATAAAATTCTAATCTTCATCAAAATAATAATTATTTTTTCCTCAAATTCCCAGCCTCTTGATCGAAGGCTCTAAATTTTTATTTATTTTTTTGCATTTTTCTGGACTTACACTTGAACAGTTTCCGCCCATCGGATTTTCTCCGAGGCGAGACCATTGACCAATCTGTTGGCTAGGTCGATCGTCATGGCAGTGGAGTCCGCCTCGTCTTGGCATTTTTGTTTTTCCCCAAGAGCGACATTCATCTTGTCTCCAAGTACATCGAGCACTTTTGCAAGTTCCTGAGAAATAATATCGCAAGAATATTTATTCGAGGGGGGGGGGGGGGGCAGGGCCAGGAGGAGGTTGTCGCGGTGGATCGTGGCTGATTCAAATTGGACGTGAAGTTTGGTAGGATGGTAATCTTACAGTCAAACGAGCTTGAAGAGAGGCCAATTTATCCAGAGCTGCTTTGAGCTCGGCGTTGGCCTGTGCCAGCGCAGCCCTGAGTGGTTTCACGTTCTCGTTGATGTAGTAAAAAACCATGATGTTCTTGACCCAGCTGCAGAGACCTGCGGCAGCTTGCGACTTGGAATAAATGAAGTCAGGCTCGAATTCTGTTGAGCAGAGGAGAGGCAAAAGAGAATTCCGATGAGCCTGAGTTCTCCAAAAGGGCTAAGAGTATTTATACGGTTTACTATGACGAACGAGAAATGTTGTATTATTTAAAGAAACAGGCAAAAATTCCTTCGAGCAAATTTTTAAAATTTTTCAAAAAATCCACTCATTTTACAGCTTTTCGCTATCAAATATTCTCCAAACGAGACTTTATCATAGACCGTTCTCTTCGTCGTTAAAAAACGAAGAGAATGACCCATGCTAAACTTTTCTATTGCATGCCAGTGAGACTTTATGCTAAAGAGAAGATTAAGATCGTTATCGACGAGGCTCGCCTTCGGGAAAATAGTTGCCAGAGGTGTGCGCTCGATTTTAGAGTCATTACTTTTTCATATCGAAGGAAAAAACATCTTATGAGGAAAACTCAGGGAAATTTGCGGCCCCGAATGTCTCGATGGTGTTTGTTCGGTTAACATAAGATTTTATGGGAATTTCCTAAACGGGAATAACCCGTGGACACCACACAAATTTGCACCTACGACAATTCCAAGTGTAACAGGTTTTCAAAATTAATTTCTTCAATTTGGCCACTTTTCGGGAATAGAATTTCATTTTACAATTTTCAAAATCATTGTAATCGATTACTCGGGACATTTTACCCCTAAAAAATATGGTTCTAAGATTAATTTCATGGATTCATCGAAGAAATACAAAGTATTGAAAGTTAAAGTGCAAATTTGCACCCTCGAAAATTTTAAACAGGTTTAAAAATTCCTTTCTTCATTTTGACCGTTTTCGACAGTAAAATTCCATTTTAAAATTTTCAAATTAATTGCATTGGGTTACTCGGGACATTTTACCCCTAAAAAATATGGTTCCAAGATCAATTCGATGGATTAATCGAAGAAATACAAAGTATTGAAAGTAAAAGTGCAAATTTGCACCAGTGTGGTGAGTGCGTGACCTCAAAGGGAGTGTGGTGTCTACGAGATAAGTTAACCGGAGGAAAAGTAGTCCGAACACATTTTCGAAGGAAACGCACCGTCATAAATAAACGTCAGTGTTATTACGGGCGGATAAGACGTTGTATAAAAAAAAGGTCATTACGGAAATGGCGCTATAGCGTTTATTTGCGAAGAGTGAAAAAAAAAAAAAAAATCGTGTTAATGGTGCTTTGATGTTTTTCTATGTAGTTGCTTGTTTTTTTTCGCCTCTTTCTTTACTTCGTAATGGAATATTATGCACGAAAAGTCTCTGACTGACCTTTATCGTTTATATAAGGCTGTATAGCTTTTACGACGTCGGGATGAATATTTTCCTTATCGTAATTGCGCAAAGACGATAAAAATGCATCGGCACCGCCCATCATGACTTTGCACTCTTTCCAGCTTCGATCTTTAGGCACTTTGCCTTTCGGTGAAAATAGAACTAGCACAGCCTGGGCAACCTTTGCGACTGCGTCCGGGGGAGTACCGAATGACTTCAGTTCCGTAAGATTGTTCTACATTCCACGTCAAATTAATTTCGAATTAATTCAAACAAAAACGGAGACGTAAACGTTTCTGGAAAAAAAAAGCAGAAAAAGGAGAGGGAGAAACAGAGGAAAGTATTATCGCCGAGTGAGCAGGTGTTTGTTGCAATCACGCTTGAAAACTTGTTCCCGAGTCGTAACCAAAGTTCTTCAATTTATCTCAAATCCATGGAGTATTCTTTGTCACGCTCGGCGAGAGGAAATAAATATTTGGAAATAAATATTTCTCGAAAAATCATCGAAAAATGAATATTAGATCGTTTTATAAATTTTGGGAATTTCGTTTAATCCGATCGCTTCGGAAACGGATTCCAAAATTCGAAATGAAGAAAAATAAAAAAAATAAAAAATTTTGAGAACTTTTGTGACTCGAATCAAAATTTGCGTGTGTTTTTTTTTGTTTTTTTTTGCTACTGTTATTGAAAAAGTTTTGAACAATGTGTAGTATTTTGAAACGGAAGTAATAGGACCAGGAATTTGGCGTGGAAGGTCCTTTGGGGATGTACATATTGAGGAAAAGGTTGAGACCTTATTCAAGGTGTCTAAAGCAGCTTCAGCTTGACGCACTGCTGGTTCTGCTTTAGCCAAATCTTCGTCGCAGCGTTTCTGTTTTTCCGTAACTCGTTCCTTTATCTCGGCAACTTTAGCCTCCTCCTCGGATGCTTTAAATATGATTAAAAACAATAGAAACAACTTATGAATATATATTTCCATGCGGAGATCAAGTTTGCATACAATACTGTTACATTTAACTCGGTACTCGTAAAGTTTAGACAATAAGTCGTTTCTTCACGATAGCGTTTTAGTTCCCGAGATTGGACTTTGTGTAATAAGACTTTTCCCACTTACCTGTCGCCTTCTCCACCTCCGCTTTAGTATTCTCAGCGCTTACTTCCACCAAGATTTTGTCGGCAACCTCATTCTTTTTCTTCAACTCGACTTCCTGAACTGCCAATACCGCTTGCAGGTCGTCGACCTAAACATCGTATGCTTTCTATAACAATATCGTGTCAAGATTTAAGGAGTTTCGTTACACACGAGAATATGACAAGAATTTCATCAAATTTCGTGATAATATTCTTCAGCATCAAATACGATGACACACATTTTTTTCTATTCTTTTTTTCTCCATACTTTTCGAATTATTTGAGTTTTCAATATGCTGAGAATATATATATATATATCTGAATGCTTATGCATGTAAACTCTTAATAATCTTAAAAAATGTGTACATTTATATTTAATTATTAATATAATTTAATGATTTATTGAATTTAATTAAATTAAATTTTCTATTAATTTAATATAATTTCATGATATTTTTATTCATATGTAAATATATTTATTAATATAATATTATTAATAAATTAATTTACGTCACAGCTTCGCAAGGAAACATGGTAATTAATGAATCGATAGCCAAACCTGTTCTGCGCAAGATGCCAGCTTCGTTAATCCAGTATCCAGTCTTATTATCATCGATTTGAGGTCATACGTTTTTTCGGCTAAAAGTTTTGAGTACAGAGCAATCTGCTCCAGAAACGATTTCGGCGTCGTGTAATTGTAACGCTTTTCATTCTGGAGATAAATTTTAGACGTCTCGTTCACGCTCGTGTGGACGAACGACATAAACAGCGATACCGATCGACGATATTTTTTTGGCAATTCTTCGAGTTCCTGTGAGGGTTCGAAATTTATTCGATTATTTCGAGGATTTTTTTGACAATGGCTCATCGCGATAAGTTTTCCAAGTTTTTCAATCGCAAAATGACATTTTTTGAAGCGAGATGTATTTTTTTTGTTTGTTTTTTTTCTGAAAAAATGCCTCGAATTCTCGTTTTTTGTAATGTTTTTTTCATAAATTCGTGGATAAATCTCTGAGGTTATTTTTCCACTTGGGATAAAATGGATAAAATAGATTTAGCGAAAATTTCACCCCGAGAAATCTAGTGGAGACAGATTCCAGAGCGTCCTGGGGCCAATCCTGGAACCAATTTATCGACGTACAATTCACCAAAGCTGGAAATTGTCGAGCTCTTTTTCTGAGTGTCGCTCCAACCGGTGAGAAGCATAGAACACACTTAAGATATCTTTGCACCCGATCGATAAAGAATTTCCAACAATTCTCTTTTGTGTCCAACATCCCGCTCTGTTTCACCTGTTGGATGGATTGAGAAATCTTTTTCCATTCTATGTGAGGGATGAAAAATTGTCCTACATCAATGGCGAATACGTCGGGATCGATTGAGTCTGAATTTCATTTCAAGACGTTTTTTCCAATCAATCAAACCGAATTCTCTTCAATGTTTAAGGAGCTTGGCTACACACGACAATATCATAAGAATCCAATAAAATTTCGTCATAATATTTTTACCTCTCGATATTTAATTTAATATTTTGATTTATAATTTGATATTTTTATTCTCAATCGAATAGTTTTGCTTTTGATTTGCTATTTTTCATTTTTAATTTAATAGTTTCAGTTTCCATTTAATATTTTTATTTTTAACTTAATATTTTTATTGTCAATTTGATATTTGTTAAAATTGTAATAATTTTGAATTTTCCTATGCTTTTAAAATGGCTACATTTTTGTGGGTAGCCACCCTCCTTAGGTGAGACTGTGTGGTTAGTAAAAAAGTTACTTCGTTTCTCATAGCATTAACGATATTGTCGACTTCATCGTCAGCGAATAATTCAGCGATTTCACCGGAAGCGAGCATGTCATTTACGACGACGAGAAATCTCTCCTGAGCGACTTGTGAGTCCGTCATCAAAAATGTAATCCCCATACTTTTCAATCCGGCTTTCAAGTACAAGCCACTCAAATCCGTTCGTAAATCATTTATGGAATATCCTTTTCGTAGTTGCACTTGAAAAACCTGCACGATAGGGTCGCACAGGATCGATCAATCGAATCAGCAAATTTTTTTATTATTTTTTTTAATTTTAAAATTTTTTAAATTTTTCAATTTTTTTTTTTTTTTTCCGTTACGAAAATGACGCGAGAATGAGTCTCCTCACCTCGAGGCTGGAGATGAATGACGCCAATCTCGATAACGATTGTTTTCCACTCCCTCCGACACCGACTAACAAGGCATTGCCTCTAGGAGTCTCAAGGATCCGATTGATACGACAAACGTGATACATCGCGTCCTCGAACATGACCAGGTTCATGGCAGAAACCTTGGGACAAAAGGTCAATGGATCGTGGGTCAATCTGACCCAAGGAATTTTTCAAATCGTATCCCGTTGAATATTAAATTTTCTTCGTGGGTCTGAATTTATTTTGATGACAAAAAATGGTGAATTTAATGACAAAAAATTGTTGGGGTCACAGAGACCCAGTGTGTATTCGAAGGGTCCAGACATTTTTTTTATACCCGACGCTTTCACTTTTTGGCTCGCAGAAACTTTTATTTTATTTTCACCAAATTTTAATCAAATCTTCAAATGAAAATTACTCGATTGCAATATTTTTAGACGATTTTTTTTTCTTTCTTCTGTCGAGACTTAATTTTTCGTTCCGAATGCTTACCAACAACGAAAAAATGAAATTTGTCAGGATTCTTTTCGTATTTATTCACGGAATGTTATCCAAAGCCTGTGTTTAAAATTTCGAGTCGTTGGAATGAGAAAAATGGCGAGAAAGAGTGTGAGTAGGATTATTTGCTAAGGATGTAAAAATAATTTTGCTGCTACCAATTCGTTGTAATTGGCGAGAGCATCGGAGAGCAATCTGGTCAATTGTTTCCAATCTTTGATCGGCATGTATTTTGGCTCGCCCATTCCTTCCGCAAAATGGCAATAAATAATAGGTTTTGCGAAAACGGGTGTTTCCTCCAATTCCTAAAAATATATAAAATTTTGATTTCCATTTTTGGCAGAAAAATTCTCGTCAATAATTTTTAATCGAAAAATAAAGATTTTTTTTTTTTCAATCGACGAATTATTTTCGAATTTATCGGTACCGGGATATTTTTTTTCAGAGCCTCAAGCACGAGTGATTCAAATTCTCGTTTGTCATCGACGCTGACCAATTTGTCGCAATAAACTCGAGTCGCCTCGTGAACGTACAAACGTACAGCTGCACTTGACGTAGGTATTGTATCCCCATTAGAGAATAAATATCCCTGTTTGACAAATGTACATTTAATACGTAATATTCGAAAAACGAGAGCTTAAAATATAATTAGCTTGATATAGCGAGTCACGTAAATGATGCTTTTTCGTTACTTGGAATATATTCGACAAATCTCGTAAATTGAAGACGTAATGAAACTTTATAGCCGTCGGCAAAAACGTTGTTGCCAGCTTTTCGTGTAGAAATAGAGCAGCGTTTATCAGAGGCTCTGCCACTTTTTGCACCAACAGGTTTATTTTGTTAAGTGGATTTGACAAATGAGCCTGTAATATTTGGCAATATATTGTCACTAATGCGTCATGTCCCGGAAAACTGTAATTACCAACACCATTTGTCATTAATTTACAATTTCATTATTTTCAGTAAGATTTCCTATTTTTTTTGAATAAATTTTCGAAATAGTTAAACAAATTTTAAGCGATATTAGTTTCATTATTATTTAAAATAGTTTGAGAACAATCGTTTAATTATTTTGAAAAATATAGTTTATCCATTTCAAAAAATAGTTAAAAAATAATAGTTTAATTATATTTTTAAATAGTCAAAAATAATAGTTCAATTTTTCAAAGAAATAGTTAAAAAATGATAATTTAATTATTTTTCAAAACAGGTTTGAAAAATGACTAAATTATTATTTATTTATATGTATAAAATAGATTTAAATCTATTTTCGTCTTAAAATGACGTAAAAACAAAAGATCTTAGTTATTGGTGAATGTTCTATTTCTTGTTAAATTTCTTCACATAAAAAATGTCGTGAAAATCCTTTTTTTCATTGTCTGAATTAAACCACGAGATCTTGAAAAATTGAGAGAATATACGACGTGTATTGCGTCGAATCGTTAATCGTGTTTATGAATTTTTAATGGACGCAGACTGAAGTTCTATAAATAGTTTTCCGCACAAAAGTTTGCGATCTATATGTTTTTCGTGCCAGACGATCGAGAGGAAAAAGGGATTTTATTCGGTTTCCATTCGAAATGAAATTGAATGAATAATTTTGGTACCTGACGGCGAATACTGCAAAATGTCGTTGAAGTCGAGGATCAATAGTGAAACTGCCAGCAGTGGGATTCATGCACGACACGTATTGCGTATTGTGAATTTCCTTCAAAGTTAGTTTTGATCGATCGTACCTTTCAAATTTGTCGTTTCGTTATTTTTTTCGTCTTTTATTTATTTCAAAGGAAAAAATGGATAAAATTTGGAAACTGAGAAGAAAATCTTGTTGGAAAAAATTGATTATTCGTTCGATACGTTCGATTAAACGTTTTTTTTTTTCTTAAATCACAAAAATCGTGTCATCGTAGCCAAAAAGTCTCTTCGGAAGCAAATTTTTGTCCTTTCAATTGTAAATTTCGCTGACAATGACTTTAGAAACCAAATGAACTGCCAAAATAATGGAAATTTTCAAATTTATCGTGCTCAACAAAATATCGACGATTTTTAACAAATTTTTTTCTCCATTTCGATTTTTGATCTAAAATTTTGAGAAAATGTGAGAAAAAGGGAATTTCAAACCAATGATTGTAATCCATGTGTTGGCGTATGAGAGTGTGCGGCTGAACAGTACCATAGGCGTCGACTTCCGGCATATTCATGTCGTCGACGAAGTAAACTAATTGTTTTGTGCCAGGTGGACCGTAATTACGGCCGGCTTTCTTCTCCAAATGTTTTTCCAATATTCGCTGGAGCATTTCTGCACCGTAATTATTTTAACGGACCATTATATTCCTTACCAAAGAAATAACATTTTTTCCAAGCTCGGCCATGACCGCGATCGTTTCTTTCCTCATTTCATTCTTACCGGATGTCGTGTAATAATTGAAAGGGACGTTCGCGATGTTATAATTGTCAGGCAAAGACGCTAGCTTCTCCGCGACAATCACACTCTTCCCTGATCCAGCTCCACCCACCAACATCACCGGTACACTACGCTTCATCAACAAATCCATGAAGAAACGTAAACGACACGTTTCGCCGGTTGGCACCAAAGTCGACTGTGTCAAACAATTTTACTCCGTTTTTTTTTTTATTTTTATTTTTTATCGGCAAAGAATTATAAAATTCTCTATTCTAAAAAATTTCTTTATTCTATTTGTGAAAAAAAAAATCTGGCAATGAATTTGAAATTTTTTGGAAATTAGTCGACAATATTTTTTTGGAAAATTTCAAAATGCTGTAAAATTCGTATTTTTCAAGCAATTCCAACCAAATTCTCAGAGAATGAAGAGCTCGTATGGATCAACATCTGTGCAAAACGGGAGCTCTGTAGCTCAAACCGTTCTCGAGTTATAAACGTTTGAATTTTACAGTCCCATAACATACACACACACGACCGGACATTTTTTCTAGACATGATTTATCGATGTTTTGGGACATTTTATTCACATTGACATTGAAATTTGGAAAAAAATATTTCACCATCACACAGCTCCTTCCATGAGGAAGCAAAAACATGAAAAAATCCTGTTTCCTCAAATTTTTCTGTATTTTATAGAAAATTGTTGAAAAAACGGGAAATGGATGGACCTGAAGAGGGGTATCAGGATCGAGTTCGAATTTGTTGACTTTCTCGCTCCATGGTAGTAACTTCTTAGTTTCGGTGTCAATAAAATAATTAAAAATTGTTCCGCCCGGTGGAAACTTAACGGCTTTGAATTCGTTGACCCACCATTTGCTGAATTCGTTTCGCCAATCGATCAATTGATCTTGGAACATGGCTGAGCCGAATGCCCAGATGCAGGCGAAAACGAAATATATTTCGTACCTGTTTTTTGGACCACGTTTTTCCGGAGAAAAAATTAAATACTTGAAGAAAAATTTAAAAAAAAAAAAAACGCGAAAAAAGAATAAGTTATTTTTCAATTTTTTACCATTCTTTCGGACAGTCCGGGGGAACGTTTTCTGGCGTTAACAAACAGTCCAACAAATTGCACAAAGTTTCGAGGTGACAGATTTCCGGAATGGGTGTCACTTTCTTGAATTTCGATTTAGTCGCTTCGAGCAACGTCGGAACATATTTATCAAAGAGTATGACCAAAATAGCTCGTTCTATATTTTCACGAGTTTCGATCCAACTGGTTACGAATCTATTCATCAAGTTGGAATATTAATTAGCTTCGTCTGCATGGATTGAATAATCGAATATCTGTCTTATGAAAATCGTTCAAAAATTGAAATAACTCGTTAGTCCTCCGTTGTTTCTATTTCCAGTCTCTGATTATGGTTTGGATTAAAAAATTTAAAGGCAATTAAAAAATAAAAAATAAAATAAAAAATAAGATGAAAAATAAAATCAAAAATTGAATAAAAAATTGAATTCAAAATAAAATAGAAAATTCAATTAAAAATCAATTTAAAAAATAAATTGAAAATTAAATGGAAAATTAAAGTAAAATTGATTGATTGAAGAAAATTTGTTTTCGATGACAGTTCGAATTTTTTACTTTGAAAATCGTTTCGAGAAAAAAATAGATTTTAGTTTTTTTCGAGATTTATTTCGATTGGAAAATATTTCGAGTGTAAATATTTCGAGTTGTAAATGAATAAAGTTGGCCCCGGAGCCCGAGGTGACCCTTAAGTGCGTGATTTTGATTTTCCTTACGGATTCCAGCCCAAATCTTGTGGATTTATGTACAGGATTCCTGCTCTCGAGACGGTGGCTGGTGTGGCTGTTCTTGGAGTACAAAGACAGGATGCAACGAGCAATTAGACGATAGGAATGTGTGTAAAAAGTCTCGATAAAAAGGTTTCTCTTGTCTGTTAAATGGGAATACCTCAAATTGGATATTTCAAAGAGAAGCCGCATGTGTTTAGTGAGTGCGATTCTCTCGTTGCTAGCGAGTGTCAATACTTTGTTATCGTCCATTACTGTGTTGAGTGACTCGATCCACATAGGATCTATGTCACCGTCGAAAACTATCCACTTTGGTCCGTCACCCGTTAAATTCGCTTGATCTCGCATCAGCACAGAGAATAGACTGCCAAATGTCAAATTAATGATCAATTCTATCTGATTGATTAAAAGCTCATTAAATCCTGTATTAATTAAAGATTCAACGTAAATGCTTTTGATTTTGTATTCCCATTGACTTTTCGCCCAAAATTCCAATGTCGCGAATTGTATAATTGTCAAAAATTAAAATCTCACTCATTGATCGAGAAAGTAAAATGATTGAAAAATGGAATTAATTCCTAGATCATTAGCATTCATCGAAAAAGTTCGTCAATCAAATTCGATGGAAATTCTTTGCATCACGAAGAAGCGACCGAGAAAAAAAAGATTGCAATTGAAAACAAAAAACCAAACATTTCAATCCTCGACAGAATCAATAAAAAAAACTGAAAATCCCGCTCGTATACACACTTGGGCCAATTTGACCCGAGCCCGTTTTTTCGTCAATTCCATCTCCCCTCAAGAAATACAGCACCACAAAAATGAGATGGGGTTAAAAACGACCCCAGGCGACTTTAAATCCCGCGCCCTTTCTCCCTTCGTTCTCTCCCTTTTTATCGTTTTACCGCAATTTTGACTATTTTTTCGACTCCAAGAAAAATTGCTCCAGGCTCACGTGATCCTGCATCAAAAAACGAAAAGAATGAGCCCAAGGCGAACCCGTTTCGTTGGTTTTTACCAGAGATATGAATTTTTGAAAATTGCACAAAAATAAATTCGTTCCAAATATTTTTTAATTATTTTCTTTCCAAGGATTCCTTTCAAATCCATTAAAAAAACTAAAAGAACGAGCCCACGGCAAACCCTTTTCGTTAAATTTTACCAGAGAAATGAATTTTTCAAAATTGGGGTCATTTATGACCCCCCAAAAAAAATAACCAAAAAAAATATTAAAAAATCATAATTCAAATGATAAATTATTCAGTTTTAGCTGAAAAAAATAATGCAAGGTCAATTATAATTCGTACCCATCTTTCCACTCTCTGGTCGCAGGGTTAATGACACCGAAGAGTTCGTCGTTGGTAACGGCTTTGGGATTGAGATCGTTGTAATAAGGTTTTAATTTTTGGTTGGAATAAGTTCGATTGAGAGTTTTCCAAACTTGAGTTTTGCCAGTGCCTGCTAAGCCAACGATGAAAACCGAGTGTCGTACATTGAAGAGTTCTTCCAATTGGACGATCTGAAAAGCCCGAAATCGAATTGTCATCGATTTCTCATTGTCTCGTTCGTCTCGATCGAGAGATTAAAATCTCCAGCGAAAACTCATTACTGCATTTTATTGATGGAGAAAAAAACACAAACTGACTTTCAATACGAAACCATCGTCGGGCTGCATTTTCAAATCAACGGCCGCGCCTCGAATCATTTTCTCGAAATCCAAGTCACGCTTTCGCGGTACATCCAGAGCAGGAAACAAATCACCTGTGTATTTCAATCAAACCGGCATCAACCAAAACCATTACCTCACTCCGATTAAGATTAATTGCATTTCTGACCCTGAACCTTTATCTCCTCATCGTTCACTTTGGCCTCTTGACCTCTGCCCACTTCGATAAACAAACCATCAACGATCCATGCATCATTAAAAAAAAAAAAACAACTGTTGACAGTCCCAAAATTCGGGTAATAAAAAAAATTTCGAATTTTCTACAAATTTGTATTTTCGAAATCGACAAAATGATTTTTTTTTTCGCCAAATAATGGGACGATTATTAATCAATGAAATAAATTAATAAGAATAATTGTTATGTTAACTGTATTATTAATACAGAATCATTTATAATTCAAATTATTATTGATTCATAAAAAAAATATGAATAAAAATTATCTTAATGAAAATTAAAATATGATTAATAATAAAATTCAGGAGTTTTCCATATTAAATGGTTGGCAAAGTGAAATACTTATTAAATACTAAGAAAATAAATAATAATCATTATTACATAATTAATTTTAATTATTAATTAAAAAATGGATGTTAATTAATAATAAAATTGACAAATTCTTCATAATAAATATTCGGTAAATGAGCTGGTGTGTTGACATCGAAATAAAAGTTTATAATCGTGTAAAATTATTTGACCGTGTTTCATTGTCATGTAAAAATAGTAATTTTGCGAAAAACGTACCAATGAGTCCCATGAACACAGGCACGTCGTCAGTTACGATTTTGGGTGTATTAAAGTCACGCAGAGCTCTCATTAAAACTTGATCCTCGGGACGCAAACGATCGCCACGTTTTAATTTACCAGCCACTACGAGAACGGATTTTATTGCTCTCAAGCCCCAGTCGTAATGATCCTGTTTAGACAAGAGTTCTCGGCACAGAGTGTACAATGTTATAAATTTTCGTGCCAGCAAACGAGCTTCTTGAAATCCTTCAGCGACCAACATTATTTCGCATATTAATTCAAAATCCGGAACGACCATAGCACAGGGTCTGTTGGAAATTAATTATATCGTACAATGAGCCAGAAAATTGAAGAAAAAAAAATTAGACCGAAAAATCGATTTTTTTCTTAATTAATTTTTTTTGTTTTTTTTTTTTAATCAAAAATATTTTTTGAATGAATTCTTTCATGTCAAAGGCACGAGGAGAAGTTCTGAAAATATCGAAATTCTGCAATCGACAAACTCGAGTTTTTAATAAGCACGAAAAAAAAAATCAGCTCAATAATTAGCCATAAAAATTCAAAGAGATGAGTCGCGAACCTGAATAATGTTTTCAAATTCTCTGGCAATTCGGTCCTTCCGGCATAGCCTGGATTCATCGTAATGAACATTCCAACGGTATTTACTAGATCGAGCTCTTCACCGAAGAACAAGAATTTTTTTTTCCTATTTTTTATACCGTCGAGTACCATCTTGACTTGAACAGCCACCACAGATAGTACCTCTACGGATATCCTATTAAATTCATCGAAGCAGCCCCAAGCCCCAGTTTGCGCGAGGCCCTTGTAAATACTTCCACAAGACTGTGAAGATGAAGACCAAATTTTTTTTTTCACTCGATGGACGATCAAGAATTAATGAATAATTTTTTGATCGGGATAATTAAAATTCGTCATTAATTTGTGAAAAATTAATTTTGAATTAGAAAAAAAAAAAAATTTCCATATTTTTTGTCCATTTTTTCCGGAGGCATGGGAAATATTATTTTTTTTTCAAAAGTGTCATTACGAGTCTGCATTATTAATTAACGTACTTTATAGTCCATTTGTTCAGAACAATTGAAAACGTAGACCATCTGTCCGAGAGCTCTGCCGAGGTCTTTGGTAGTTTCGGTTTTGCCGGTACCGGCTGGTCCAGCCGGTGCACCACCCATCACCAAGTGCAACGATTGCGTCAGAGTTATGTAACATCTGTCTGTCAATGGAGTAATCACGAGGCGTGGTACATTCCCGAGATACTCGTAGGCATACGTGAAACAAGCGTCGCAAATATTGGCAAAGCAATCGCCCAATTTGTCATCCCACCTGGTTGACAAAAAATTCAAATTTTCTTTCGAACCGAAAAAATAATAAATTTCGAAAAATGTTAGCCATTTTTTTTAATTTCCGGAAAAAAATCATTTTTAATAAAAATGAATTATTTCCCAAATTTTCCGTGTTGTTTATGAATTATAATTAAATAAATGAATAGATAAATAAATAAATAAATAAATAAATAAATAAATAAAAATAATAAATTTAATGGAAAGTTATGAATAAATAACTAATAAATAATTAAATTAAAGTTTTTTAAAATTCATTTCAATGGAATTTTGTAAAATTCCAAATTTGAGGGAATGAATTATCTTTCGAGAAAAGAAAAAATTGGTTTATCCAAAAAAATGTGAATCAGCTGGAGCAAAAATGTTGTAAACCTGTGTCTGAGTTGCGATTGCCACTGGAAACTGGAAGAACTTTCAGCCTTCATTGCAATAAGTTTAGCGACGACATCCCGCGCATGAACGTCGATGGTGCAAATCGTCATGATTTTTTGTCGATCGTTTTCGTTCAATTCACCGCAAAGTGCAATGATAAGAGCGTTCAATTGGCTTATCTGCTTTTTCTGATAATCCTTGAGTGCACTCTCCAAACCTTCTTCCAATCTTTCGAAAGCCATATTTACTTCCGTGGTCCACCAAATTTGAGTGCCGCAGAGGGCTGGCTGAGCCTCGTAATCAAGGATCCATAATTCACGAGGCTTTTCGTCGTAGGACGTAACTGCTTGGTTGAAATGATGTCGCACAGCACGACGCATCGCGTCGGTCACACGGTTCAACCAAATCTCGACCTTGTTGTGTCACAATATTTTACTTTATTCTCATTTTTATCAAATCGACAAATTAATTAATTTAAAAAAAACCTCAGCCCTGTCTAGGGACCGGGTATTTTTTTTTCTCTCCATTTCCTTGTTTAATCTCAGTTTTTCTTTGACATCGTGAAAACTTGAGAAATAAATCGATTCGGTATTATTTTATTTTTATTTTCATAAAATCAAATTTTTTTTCCTATTTCCCTGTTCAATTTCAGTTTTCAATTGATATCGCGACAAAATATGAAATTCATCCATTTCGTGAGTATCATAGTCGATTCGGATTTTTTTTATTTTAATTTTCATCAAATCGACGAATTAATTAATTACAAAAATCTTGACCCTGTGAGGGAGCGGATTTTCATTTTTTTTTTTTCCATTTCTCTGGTCAATTTTTATTTTTTAGTTGATCAGGGTTGTGAGAAAGTGAGAAAAAAAATGAGCGGACTCTTGTCCATCACAGTCGATCAGGGGATACAGCGAAATTTCCATAAAATAATGGATTCAGTAATAAATGATAAAAGAACAAAATACCTTGCCATTGCAATCGCAAGTGCCATGCAAGTTCATTTTTTCGCCATCCTTGGCGACCATGACGTTGGCAACTTTGGTAGGTTTGTCGTGTTCCATTTTCCATTCGAGTTTTGCAATGGAGTCGTAAAGTTTAGACAAGTGTTTGCAAACTAATTCAGGATTATTTCCATTGCTCAGAATATCGAGGAGGTCATTGGGCGAAATAAAATAAAAGCGAGGATAAGACAGTCTTTTAGTTTCCAAATAATCGCTCAGTGCTTTTTCGCAGAGACTCAATTCTTTTTGCAATTCTTCTAAACGATCGAGCAGTTTTGGTTTGTTGGTCGCTTTCACGATGTTCGGGGTGGCCAGCATGTCCTTCAGCATGTCCTTGATCACGCAAAATCCATCAAAATCTCATGATTTTTTCGCGCGTAGGAAAAAATTTGAAAAAATAAAATAAAATTGACGAAAATTTTGTTTTACCTTGAAATCTCGATCGATTTTCTCGAACCGCTTCGAATCTTCGGGCAATTGTTTCCTTATGTCCTCCGAACCAATGAAAATACTCTCCAAATGCATCCACGACCTTTGCACATCGAACCAAACGTTTATAACGGCGTCGGCGTTACTCAATTTCTGTTGCCAACTCATCACGTCGTCCAAAAAATAACCGATGAATTTTGAACTCAACATATTTTGTAGTTGCACCTTAAAAACACGAAAATTGATTTTTTGGGGGTGTCATTTCGAAAATCGATAACAACCGTTGGTATTTTGGAAAAATTTGATTTTTGGAGTTGGGATTTCGATTTTTTCGATTTTTTTAAAGAAAAACGTGATTTTGCGAAATTTTGTTGAATTTTTTACCTGATTGTCCTCCAGTGTTTCGATCGTTTCCTCGTCGACCTTCAAAACTTTCATTCCAGTTCGCTCATGAACGTCCTTGTCGAATTCGAGATTAGTCCAAGTGTTTTTGAGCTCGTTCAGAGTTTTTTCCATGCCCATTTCTTTCACAGCTTTATCGACTGTGTTTTTAACTTCTTCTTCGTATTTGTGCAGCTCCAGTTTCAGCAAATCTTCCAAAGTAGTTTTCTCGTCCATAGTAAATTTGACCTTAATGATTGATTGATCACACGGAAGTTAATGATCGCGAGAAAGGATAAAAATAAAGTTTGTCTTCGTTTTCATAAATATTTTTAAAAATTTCTCTAGATTAATCGATCTGGGTCGAATTCCCGGTCATTTTCTTACGTGCGTTTCTGCCATGAGCTGCTGCCAGTGTCTCTCACGAATCGCAGGATTCTGGAGCTCGGAAACAGCCCGTAACGACGCCATCATATTTTTCACTTGAGCCTCGACGTGCGAATACAACGGCCAGGATTTTATTTCTTTATCCAAAACTGGAAAACGTTCAATTGGAAATGACAGTTCCATTTTTACGGAGACCAACACAAAATGCCAATTTTCCATGGCCCAGGATTCCCAATGGCAAAAAAAAAAAAAATTTCTAATAAATTCATTCCTGAGGAATCGTTACGAAGTCAAATTTCCCGAAAATTCTTTTTTTCTCCTCTTCTTCTCTAAATCTGTTTCTCATTTTTTAATTAAATTCCTTTGTTCTCAGTTATTTAAATTTTTTCCACGAAAAAAATGGACGAATTTGACTTTTTTTTTGTTATTTTAAGAAAAATGTAAAAAAAAGAAACTTTTTCGATTTGCCTGTGAACATTTTTTCTGGTTCGCGTATTTCAAGACCCGGAAACCAGATAACAAGATGATAATTTTTATCCCGACCAATTACTCCGCGACGATTCCTCAAGCCAAAGTTTTCTGATGGAAAAAACGAGAGATTTTAATTTTTTTCTGTAAAACTTACGTCTCAGTTCCTTGGTTAGCTTCTTGCACTCCTGGTCTAAAACTTCAGGATCGATTTTAACCCATTGGGTGGTTTTCCATTCGTCGAGACTGGATTCCACAACATTGACATAATCCCAAAGACACTTGAGCATTTTCAACTCCTTCCTGGCTTGTCCAATCTGCTTGAACTCTTGAATTTTCTGCTCGTAAATGTTGGCAGTGTCGGTAAGGACTTTAAGCTCGTCCTCAAACACTACGATTTCTTCATTGACATCGTCCAATTTTTCATAAATATTTTCCGAACCGTAACTATCGACAGGAATTAAAAAAAAAAAAACTCGATCAGTGTGTCGATTGATTTTTTAATCAGACTGGATGGAAAAAAAAATGGAAAGAAAATTTTGTTAAAAAAAATCTACATTTAGTTGGATACGTTCGACTGAACGTTTTTTTTTTTAAATCACAAAAATTTAACGTCACAGCGCGAAATATTGGAGAAATTTTTTTTTTTATAATTTTTGAAAATTTATTATTTATTTTTTTAAATATTTTTTTTTTATAATGTTTTTAATAAAATGTTGACGTTTTTTTATAAGAAAATTTTGTTGGAAAAGATCGATATTTTCTTCGGAAATTAAATTTTTGTCGTCCGAATAGTCAATTTTTTTGACAAAATTTCATTTTTAGTGTAAAATGATTGGAGAAAAAATTAAGAGAGTAGCGTGAAGCGAATCACAAACTTGAAGACGTCGTTCTTGTGGAACTTGGTAAGGAAATTCTTTTGCCGAAAATCGAAGTAATTGAAACGTTTTTTCAAAAAATCAATTTGTCGTGCGAGCAAAGGTGAAACGAGCTGTTTAGTTTGTGCAGCCAATTTTTTCACAGCGTTCCATCGGTCTGGCAATTCCACGAGCTGGTTGAGAGTCTTATCGCCAAAATCTACGTCGTAATTTTTCAGCAGGTCCATTGTGTCCTGAGGAATTCATTTTTTTCTTCATTTATTATTAATTTATTTTTTTATTGTAATTTTAATCTTTATTTTTTTATTTTTCAACATTTTTTTCTCTTATTCCTATTTTTTTTTATATTCAAATTTTTTTAAAATGTTTTTCACAATTTTTTTTTAAATTTATATTAGAAGAAAAATTACCTTAATGGGACCAAACATGTCGTCGATTTCGTATTGTCTGTCGCGAACTTCCTTAAGGTAATAAATCGTCTGCAACAAACCATCGTAATCATCCTCCAGCACCGGTTGAGTGAATCGATTGGTTGCTGCGTCAAAGAATTCAGCGAGTTGTTTCAAACTAAAAAATCAAAAATGTTGGATGAAATTAAAAAAAAAATGTGTGTTTATAAAGAAATTCGAAATTTTCGAAAATCTTTAAAGTTACTAAATAATGTTGGACCTGTTAGTGACACGATCGACGAGATGGTTTTTCAATAAATTGCTCCATTTGCAAATGGTGTTGAGGAGAGTTTGTTTGAAGGGTTTGGTATCGATTCGTAACCAGCGACTGAAGATTTTTTCATTTTCGATATCATCGCATTTTTTGTAGAGATCCAAAAAGGAATCAATTTCTTTTCTGAAGTCATCTAAATCGGGATGTTTTTCGCGAACGAAATCGGCCAAATTTTCGGGAGCTTGACCGACAATTTCTCTTTCCTCTTCGTTTAATTTCCGGGAGAAACGTAAAAAATTTTCGAGATATTCTTGTCTGTCGTCGAGCCAGAGCCAAGAATAAGGTTCGAAAATCTATGATGAAATGATTGGGCCGATTAATATCTCACGCTGGACAATTCCATGACCCACGAGTCTGTAGAAAACTTTACCAATGCATAGTCCTGTGCCTGGGCGAGTGCAACGATCACTCTGTTGCAGGTTTCCTCGAGCATGAAGGCAATTCCTTCCTCTTCGGCTAAATCGAGCTTGGAGGGCGAGGCAGTGAAAAAAAAAAAAAATGAAAAAATGCATAAGCGATTAAAAAAAAAAAAAAAAGAAAAAAAATCACTCACTCCGTAATTCTCACGCTCGGCAACTTTGTCCGGATCGATACGAGGAATCAAAGTGCCCATTTTCATAATGTCGAGCATTAAGCCCTCGTAAAACATGTAAAACCCATTCTCATCTTCCAGCATCACTGACGGATGAAAAACTAAATCTGACGCTTCCAGGTGGAGCTGAATCTCAAAGAGCGGCAAAGCCTTTCCCTCGGGATCAGTTTCGTCCAGTACGTAACAGATACTAGTACAAGTACGTAATGAAAAATCTCACAGCCTCTCAATCTCATTCTATTTCCTCCACAATATTAAAGAAATAAATAAAATAAAATAAAAATAAAATTAAGATGAAACAAAAATAGAATAACATAAAATAAAATAATACAAAAATAAAGATGAAATAAAAATAAAAATAGAACAAAATAAAAATAATAAATAAAATAAAGTTGCGATAATTTGATGGTGCTTGTATATAGAGACCTGGAAGTAGCAGCCTGTATCAATCCCTGGGAAATGAGGTCGTCTACGTAAGCCAGATAAGGCGCCCATTTGATTTGTCTTTCAGCGTCGAGCTCAGATTCGACAGCAGTTTGTTCGTTGGCCCCCAACATCGCGGAAGGTGTCGTTTCTACCCCCGACTGAGCATCCTGCTTTTCAGCCTCATCCGGAGGCTCACCCTCCTCGAATCCAGCGTCAGGTTCTTCCACCGGCTCCATCTCCGCCGCTCTTGTACGTTAATTAAATTAAAACAAAGACCAAATATACTCAAGAGATTATAAATATTTGGCAGCGTCTATTTCCAACGGAATATTTATTTATTCAACAACGTACTTGGCTTCTTGATCCTCTGGGCTTTCACCTTCTCCTTCCTCCATATTTTCTTCCGGTTTCTCTTCGTCTCGGTCTGGCGTCGAAATAAATAAAAAAAAAAACCATGATTTAAAAAAACGAAAGAAAATTTTGTCAATAAATGTCTATATTTTGTTGAAAACGGTGAACTGAAGATTTTTTGATAATTTACAAATTATCGTTATTTCGACAATATTTTTCATTCTTAACGAAACAGTCAGCAAAATTTACGATTTTGATGACAAAAATTTCCGAAGAAACTTTCCTCAATATTTCGCGCTGCAATGACCAAATTTTAGTGATTAAAAAAAAAACGTTTAGTCGAACGTATCCAACAAAATGTTCCTCTCAATGAATCGCGTACTAAGCCCCATGTCATAAAAACGAAAATAGTTTAGATAACGCGCGTTTGAAATTATTTGTTTTTTTTTTTTTTTTACCTTCCAACTCGAATTCGTCTTTGGCATATTCAGATTGAGGCAGCAGATCGAAAAAGAGTTTATAATTCTCATCGAGAACTCGCGCAATCTCATCGGCAGCTCGTTTGATCTCCTCGTATCTCTTAGCGAATCTCTCTTCCCGTTCCCCAATAGCCAATAAATTCTCATCTCGCAAATCCTTACGTTCGAGAACGGGAATCATCGCCCACTCGTACATCGTTTTTAACATTTTATCGATATTCTCTTGAGCTCTGAATATTCGCAGATGTAATTTTTTCACCGGATCCAAAAGGGTCTCTATGTATTCCGCTACCTCTGCCAATTATTTTCACTCACTTTTATCCAACAAACAATCTCACAATATATTTATCATTATCAAGACTGGATAGGGCTACAGATACACTAATTTCTAATTAGCAGATAAATCCTAATAATATAATTAATGGTCAATATACTTATAAACATATTAATTACTAATTATAGAATTTATATTCGTCGCTTTTATCCTCTGACATTTTCTCACTCAATCAAGCTGATTTTTCCCTTAATTGAATTTCGAATTAATTATTAATTAATTAAATTATTGAATCGAATTTGAAAAAAAACGATAAAATAAAGTTCAAATAAATTATTCAATCAAATTTTGAAAAATTAATTTAAATAAAATGAATGGAAATAATTTAATTAAATTGAAAACAATTAATGAAAAAATTAATCAGAATAAAATAATTAAATTAAATTGAAATAAATTAATTAAAATAGAATGAAAATTAATTAATTAATTAATCATTCGATTAATATATTTGCTCGAGAAATTTCTTTATTTTTTCTTTTTCCAAGAATTAATTCTCCATGAGCTTAAAACGTTTGATCTATTGTTCCAGTACCTGGTGAATCCCAGTTGTAATTTTCTTGTCCCTCATCAATCATTTGATCGATAGTTTCCATTTCCTCTTTGACTAATTCCATTTCGACGGGTGAACTGTGCTCTCGAATTCTATTGTACCTGAACCCACCAATGCGCAAACAAATTGGACGGCAAATTCCACCCGTTCGATCCTTACGAATATCCCATGAAAACGAACTGACGATCGCTCACCAATTTATTATAAGATTGAGGTTGTAAACGCTCTCGAAAAAAAATTCTGTTCTCGCGAAAAGATCTTCTGCTTCTTGCGGCAAATCCGTTCGCTTCATTATCATCATGTAACGAGTTTCTCGCAACAGAGTCGATAGCTCCGGATCAAAATTCAACGCCAAAGTACGATCGTCGTTCACGACCAAAAGCGTTTTCGCCAAATTCGTCGCACAAATCTCCGGCACTTTTTCCGCCCAATCCGTGAATATTTCTTGCTCCGATTGTTCCAATAAATCCTTCGCAACGTTAATAAATATCCGTAAAAAAAAATCCAGAACTACACGAAATTTTAATTTATAAAAAAAAAAAAAAAATAAAAACATTACCTGCAGCTGTTCGTACTTTGCGTCAATTTCGTCCGCAGTCTCCGACTGCAGAATCGGATGCTCGATCATTTTCAGCGACTCCATTGGATAGTCGATGCGAATTTTGAGTTTCCTCAAAAAACAAAGTGCACCGGCCACTGGAGGGAAGTACATGTCGACGCTCATCGTGCCTTCATTTTTTCTTCTTTCCATTCTCTTGTCAAATATTATCTGCAATTTTTTTCCAACAATAAAATTAACTAAAATTTAGAGCAATGCACTGAAAATGAAATTTCGTCAAAAAAACGTAGATTTTTTGTTGAAAAGGGTGAGCTTAATATTTTTTGATAATTTCCAAATTTTCGTTAGTTTTGACAATATTTTTTATTCTCAACGAAACTGTCCGTAAAATTTACGATTGAGATGACAAAAATTTACTTTCCGAATAAACTTTCTTCAATATTTCGCGCTGCAATGATTAAATTCTTGTGATTTTTCGAAAAAAATGTTTAGTCCAACGAATCCAACAAAATATCGATTTTTTTCGAATAAGATTTTTTTTTTCAGTCCCAACAAATACTTGAGACGGTAGCAACAAATAACATTAGAGAATCGCGTGTTATTTACTTTTACATCGTCGAAGTATTCGTGCAGCATGGACATGAATGTATCGTAAAGATCGTATAGTAGTTCGAGGATCGTTGGCCTGAGAGAAATCGTGGACATGATTATTGTGAGCCTGAAGATTTCATCGATTGTGTAACATTCGGCAAATGCGTTGGTGAAAATCGTCGCCAATCTTCGGTCGAATTCGTCCACCTGCATCGAACGTTATTTAATTTTTTTTTTTTTTTTTTTCATTGTTCAATACGAGAAATTGCAATTTTTTAAAATTTCGTATTTTTCGACAGACTTTCGATAAAAATTCGACGTGATCTTTGGTGAATTCTTCGTCTTCGGGCAACAAAATATCGTACTGCACGGAGCTGAACTCATTGTAGGCCTTGACAAATTGATCGTAAACGTCGTTCACCATTTGACATAACTTTTTACCCTGTAAACCGGAAATCTCGACCTTCTCGAGCTTTAAATAATCTTCTGCGATTTCGAACAATTGCTAAATCACAATAAATCGAAAAAATTAGTTTTTCAAAAAAATCATCGATCCATTGATTTTTCAATCGGATGGAAAACATAATTCGTCCACTAAAAATCAAATTTTGTCGAAAAACGTCGATATTTTGTTGAAAATGGTGAACTAAATATTTTTTTATGATTTAAAAATTTTCGTTATTTTGACAATATTTTTTATTTATTACGGAACCCCGTCAGCAAAATTTACGATTGGGATGACAAAAATTTAATTTCCAAAAAAAAGTTCTTCAATATTTCGCGCTGCAATGACCGAATTTTTGTGATTTTTCAAACAAAAAAAAACGTTTCATCGAACGTATCCAACAAAATATCGATCTCATCCATTTAAATTTTCTTTTCAATTACTTGGATCGCTTTGAGGCGTTCCTCAAATTTCATCAAGCGAGAAAAAATTAATTTCTGATGAAATGTCCAGAGAATCGGTTCGGTCGGTCCTTTGAAATAGTTGCCAATTTTTTGTCGAAAGTTTTCGAACGTTTCGCGAAAGTTTTCGGCGATGCTTAACGCTTGATCCATACGTATAATATTGTCCTCGATGTCTCCTTCGAACAAGGAGCCAACGTCAAGATATTTCGTGGCCTTGATCCAAGAAAAAACGAAAAATATTGATTTTTTTTCTTTTTTCAATTTTATCCTCAGATTTAAAAAGTCAATTTTTTTACTTGTTCGATTATGAGATTCGTTACTTCGTTGAGAAGTGTTATTATTCGTGTGGTGGTGCAAAAATATCGTGAGTTTGCCCACGCGAGACAAATGCAATGCATCAATTTTTTGAGGGTTGGTCCGATATCGTTAAAGTCCGTAGATTCGATTTCTTTGAAATATGATCGCAGCGGTTTGAGGTAAAGACAAATATCCCGTGCCTCAACGACGCCTGAGAAAAAAAAATCAATTCAATGTTGAAAAAACCGAAAAATCATTTTTAAGATTCTCTCAAAAGGGAATTTTGTCAGAAAACGTTGATATTTTGTTGGAAACGGTGAAGTGAATATTTTTCGATAATTTCAGAATTTTCGTAATTCAAAAATTCGTAAAATTCAAAAATTTACTTTCTTAAGAAACTTTATTCAATATTTCGCGCTGCAATGTCAAAATTTTTGTCAAAATATCGATCATTCCCAACGAAATTTTCTTGTCAGAAAAGTGAGAATCGAATTTTTCAAATTATTTCTTCATTTTCTCGAGGAACCTGCTATGAGATTTTTGAAGAGAGTCCTGAAAGAAGACAAATAAGGACTTTCCGTTGTTTCGAGTGTGGAGACCATCCTCTTGACTCGAGGATCTCGCATTTGGTCGTAAATAGACTCGAGGTTCTGAAGTCTACGCCGCCAAAAATCGAGTTCTGACCAATTAAAATGATACGCGTATAAATCCAGATTATAATTATTGATATTCCGAGAGCCATAGATTCCGAATGTCCCATAAGCCACTTTGAATAATCACCGAGATTAGGCGTAGGATAATTATTATCCGTGTGGCAACTATCTTCGCTTAGCACGTCGTTTATCTCCGCCGACCACTTAATTACAATCTCCTCAATGCTGCTCTTTAATCGAACGTCTGATTGATTGCTCGCCAATTGATCGGGCGTTGAGTCGACGTCGAAAATTTGTTCGATACCGATCGGCATTGGTAACAATGTTTGCCCGTTTATTTTTCCACGGATCTGTATGAATTATTTAAAAAAATTGACGATTCAATTAAAAAAAAAAAAAATTAGGAAATCAAGAAAAAAAAAAGTTCGTTCTCAGAATTTTTTTTTCCGCAATTCAGTCCAATTTCCAGCAAGCTCCAGTGCAGAATTTGACACTGGAGCTTCACCGAAATTAACCCGAGGATTTATGATTCGAAATTGCATTTTTTACCTGTCGCATCGAATTTCCAAAATCGTGAATATGTTTTTTGACGTCACCGGTGACAACCGCTGGCCAGCCAACTTGATTTTTAGGATTCAAAAGTATCGGGACGTACGCCTGAGAAAAAAAGTCGATTAAATTGTTTTTTCCTCCAAAAAAATGCATTTTTTTCGTATGCAAAATGATTGGCTGTTTTGGAGCAATACCTCTTCGAAGAGAACAGCAAGATCTTCCAGTGGTTTCGGGGACATATCTCCCGGGACCATAACCTCTCTGAAATTACTTTCGGTTATCTTGACTGGTGTTTTTCTCATAAAATACGAGATTTTGACCTTTCCTCCGGTCTGTAGGTTAAGGGAAGGAAGAAGAACACCAGCAGGCGATATTTGCATCGTCAACATATTTTCGCTCGGAGTATCGAAGAATTTAATTATCACATCCTGTAGAGAATAGTTGATTAAAAAAAAATGTGCTCAGTGTTCTATTTAGGTGACTAAGGAATCTGCATTGTACCGGAAGTGGGTAAATTTATTGAATTTTTAACATAAAAGTCAATCCTGAAATAACGAAGAAAAAAAAAACGTCGAATCAAAAGGGCAATTATATAAATGAATGAGCAATTAATTTGGGTGTTTAATCGAATAAAAAAAAAGATGAGAATAAATTACTTTAAACTCCTCGGCGGCCATCATTTTTGCCCATTTTTCCGTTTTCAATTTGCTCGAGCAAATTAAATACTGTAAAATAAATTCGAGACGTGGGTCCTCGTCCTTTTTATCGTTTTCTTTGGCCTCAGTCATTCTGATTCAGGAGTTTATAGCAGCATGACAGAAGCTGAAGTTGAATTAAAAATAGTCAAAGTTTTATTTGATATTCGAAGTGGTGTTTGCTTAATAAGACTTATATTTAAATATTCGGATTGATTATGTGAACGAGGTCATCATAATTATTTGACAGCTGTCAAATATTCCGTTGGGAGACAAAAAACTGCCTGAGGACTTGGGAATAGAGAATTTTTTTGTTGGCATTCATGAGGGAAATTAAAAGTTATATTTCTCTTTACTTTCGTCTTTCATGAGCGGGCTAAAAATTACGAATATGAATAATTCTGGTCCGGTGAAAAGTATTGGAGGAAACGTGCGCACGAAAATTATTGTGCAGAGGTAAAAGTTTCTTTTTTTCTCGCTCTTTCCACTCTTCTTCTCGTTGAATTATTTTTTTTTGCTCCCTACTTTTTATTATACTAGGGAGCATCACGGGCGCTAACGCGCGCGAACGGTTTTCTGGTGGCGCTGCAGCGCTCCTTTCATATTTAATAACTTAACCGATGTACATGACACCGGGGATTGTCTACAGGAACAGTATGGATCAATATTTTTGGAAATGAAAAACGGCGACGTGAAATCGAAATCTACGAATTACTTCCCACTACATTGTTTAGTCAAATAATATATGTCTATTCAGAAAAAAATCGTGGAGAAAACCGTCTCTTCACCCTTACAACTGTTGGGCTTAACCCATTGAATCTTGAACTTCGCAGGCAAAGCCTCGGCCATCATGACACAACCGCACGCATATTCAGATAACTGTCAAACTGACAGCCAGAACAAACTGAACAGTCTCCAAATTCGAGATTTCCAAGCAACCAATCACAGCACGAATAAAAAGCTAACAATGGATTAATGGATTCGATATTTCGATACATTGGAGCCCATGAACTTTTTATTAGAGGATATTCTGACGATTTTTACGAGCCCGTGACTGAAAAGTGGGTCGTTGCAGTAAATCAAACGGAGAATTTTTTCTTTCATCCTTTTTTTTTCTTCTTCTTGTAACGAACCTCGTAAAATTCGTATAATTATCATCGTCATTATCGCTTCGAATACATTGACCTTCATTAAGCATTGCGAGTACCCATTTTTTCCCGTCCGCGTGTTTCTTCTTGACCGACTGTCACTGAGCAATGCGTTTTTCTCGCCTTTTTTTACGGAGCGCCACTTTATCGACTGCTATTTTGCACATACCATCGGCCGGTAATGTGGGAATCTGTGCGAACTTGAAAAATCGAATCGTTACGCATGAGATGCTCCGTTGCTTATATGCACGTCGAGACAAATGCGAACTAATTATTCGGGCCAACTAAAAATCGAAGCGATTTCAATCGTTGAAGTTAATCTTCATCGATCGAACGAATTTTTTTTTTGTCATCTGGTTTCACGATCACTGGCATTACGCAAATATAGATATTCATTAGAAAAAAGTATGAGCCATTAATTAACGCGATTAATTAGGAATATGATAAAAAATTGAGATTCTCGAAAAAGATTTATAAACGAAAATAATTTACAAGGTGATGGGAATAAAGAATAAGTTTGCTTGTGTAAAATGGTACCGATTAATCGATACGAAAATGGAATGACGTGGGAGTAGGCCGTGTGCGTTTGGCATTGAAAATTAATAGCAGTAAGTTTGCTGCATAGTCGGTGCACAAATTTATCGCGATGATAATAATGGTTGCTGAAAAATGTTGTACGGAATTAGCATCGTTAATGGGAGCCCAACGTGATTTAGTGAGGATGTAAAAAAATGGAGTTTATCAGAAAACGTTGTGTTGTTATTAAGGTAGTGGCTCGTAATTCGATACATTAATTCTCCGGGCAATTAGCAGTCTAAATATATTTTTCAGGTTCGGCTGCTGCAGGGCTGTTCGATTGAAAAAATTCCGGTGACTGGGCCGCGTCCTTTTCGAAAGTTACATTCATCCTTTAGGGCTTCACATATATGAATGTATTTTGGAGAGATTTAGATGCTGTCGCTGGAGGGTGTGAGCCTGTTCCCTTCTCGGCCCTCGTGACCGATCTTTTTTTTTCTCATATTTTTTCTATGAAAAAATCTCGAACGTTTTTTTGTCCTCGTTTTTTTTCTTTCGTGCTGGGATGCTCGCTGGTACCTGGAGGAGACTTTTCGTGACCGTGTTCAGGCCCCTTGCCCCCGCCAGGGGTACACACTTTTGTCCGTGTAGCCCGCTTTCAGTTGAGACTCTCTCAGGATGAATAGAAGCCCATGGCGTTTCGTCATCTAGGCTCACCCTAGCTCCCTTCTTCCCCCACCATCGCTAGTCCAGCTCGCACTGCCCCCACCACGACTGCGCCGGGGGTAGATCCACTGTAGAGCCTTTATGCGCTGTACGGTGGCGCAGTCTCGAGCCTCGCGGTGCGGTGACGTTTCAAACTACTCAGGGATTCCTCCTACCATCTTTCTCTCTCGACTCCCCCCACTCGCCTAACTCGCCACCGACGGGGTTACCCCCACTACGTTGACTCGTGAAATTCTACCGTCACCACCCGTCTCGTACTTGGCCGAGAAACGATCAGTGCGACTCGAACGTTCGTGGAACGAGTATCTTCGAGTTTTCCGCGCCTTTCATATTTCGCACGTTATTCCATATACATGTATATACAAATATATCTATCTAGCTATACATATCCATAGCTATATGTATATATGTATTTATATTTGTGTATAGGTATATGTATAAACAGAGCCACGAGAGTCAAACGGGTCGCGAGCGTCTAAACGGCTGGATGCCATGTTCTCTCGCCAGTTGAACGAACAAAAGAAAAGCCTTTCTTTACTGTTGATAAACAGAGTACCGTGAGGGCTCAGCGCAACGGTATATTTCGAGCGCCTCAACAATATCCGTCAAAGTGATTCGCCATTTTGGAATAAAGGCGCGAAAAAGAGTTTGATCGAGACAGGAAAATAATTAAACTGCCGGAAGCGCGAAAAAAAAGTGAATCGTGGGTGTTTGTGAAAAGAAAAACATTTCACGAAGTTAAAATATAAAAAGTGCCGTGAGACCGCGACGCCGTTGAAATATGACCGAAAAATCGCTTCTGTGATACTTTACACATGTACGTGATCGAGTGTCCCGCGTTTCTCGCGTCGACGTGTTATCGCCATTTTTCACCTGGATTACGATAAAACAAAAGGATTTAAAAAAATGGCTGTGACATGGGCGCCAAAGGTGAAAATAACGTTGTCGAATGTGCTCCTCTGCTCGATACTGTGCTGGTCAATAATCAGCGTAAAACTATGCGCTGCATCTTGTCATTGGTCGTCCGACGGTAACGACACGCGTTCGGCTGCTTGTTCACTCAGGACACTCGATTCTTCAGCTCTTGCTGCTCTCTTTCCATCCCTCGATGGCGCTTACAAGCTCGCACTTGGATGCAGCAGCGTTCATCACTTCGAGAGCATTATATCCGGCGAGAGCTGGAATCGTCTGAGCGGTCTCCATGAACTGAGCATTGACGGATGTAAAATCCTCCGGGTACAGGAAGCCGCTTTCCAACCACTTGGCGAACTCAAGAGGCTCACCCTACGCACGGGTAATACAGATTGGAGCTCTAGCAGAGTCCTCGAGCTCGATACCGAAGCTCTTGCCGGTTTGCGCGAGCTTCAAACCCTCGAAATCGTCAGCAGCAATCTAAAGAGCTTGCCAAAGAATCTTTTGTGTGGATTGAACAGTCTCCAGGTCCTCAATCTCACGGACAATCGTTTCGCCACTATCGAACAAGTTGGCCTCATAGATTCTCGCGTTAATCGTGCCGATTGTCATGCCGATATCCGAGCCCTCGATCTCTCACGCAACGAGATCAAATCTCTACCAGAGGACAGTCCGCTCTCGGATCTTCGCCAATTGCAGGAACTGTATCTCCAGCACAATGCCATAAGCTCGATCGCCGGCGATGCGCTTACCGGTCTAACGAGTCTACGCGTCATCAATGTCAGTTACAACAGCTTGGAATCGTTGCCCGAAGCAATGTTCGCCAGCACTCGTGATCTTCGCGAAATACATCTGCACCGCAACGACCTAAAGAATCTACCAAGAGGCACCTTCACCCGTTTGGAACAATTGTTGATCCTTAATCTTGGTGGAAATCGATTGGACAGTGACAATGTCGACGAAACCACATTCCTCGGCCTCATCAGACTCATCGTTCTTGATCTGTCCTACAACACACTCACTCGGATCGACGCTAAGATGTTCAAAGATCTCTTTTTCCTTCAGATCCTTGATCTTCGGAACAACAGCATAAGTCACATCGAAAGTAATTCTTTCATGCCTCTGTACAATCTCCATACGCTTGAGCTATCGGATAATCGTTTGCACAGCGTAAGCGCTCAGCTGTTCAACGGCCTCTACGTATTGAATCGGCTTACCTTGTCGGGCAACGCCATTGTCACGATCGATCAGCAGGCCTTCAAAAATTGTTCCGATTTGAAAGAGCTTGATCTTAGCGGCAACGAACTCACCAGTGTGCCTGAGGCGTTGCGCGATCTCGCCTTCCTCAAGACCCTCGATCTCGGCGAGAACAAAATCACCGATTTCCACAATGGATCCTTCCGGAATTTGAATCAGCTCACAGGACTCCGCTTAATTGGCAATGAGATTGGAAATTTGTCAAAGGGGATGCTGTGGGACTTGCCGAATCTTCAGATCCTCAATCTTGCTCGAAACAAAGTGCAGCACGTTGAGAGAGACGCTTTCGAAGGGAATACCCGGCTCGAGGCCATCAGATTGGATGGCAATTTTCTGTCAGACATCAACGGAATATTCACCAGCATCGCGAGTCTCCTGCTGCTGAATCTATCGGAGAACCACATCGAGTGGTTCGATTACGCCTTCATTCCGAGCAACCTCAAGTGGCTCGACATCCATGGAAACTTTATCGAGAGCCTTGGCAATTATTACGAAATAAGAGATCTTCGAGTTAGAACTCTCGATGCGAGCCACAATCGCATCACCGAATTGTCTCCTCTCTCCGTGCCCGACAGCGTCGAGTTATTGTTTATAAATAACAATTACATAAGCACCGTCAGAGCGAACACATTCACTCGTAAAACGAATTTAACGCGAGTCGATATGTACGCGAACATGATAGAAACGATGGAATTAAACTCGCTGCGTTTGACGCCAGTGCCCGAAGGCAAATTTTTGCCAGAATTTTACATCGGCGGTAATCCATTCAATTGCAATTGTTCGATCGATTGGTTGCCGGTGATAAACAACATGAGCGCGCTTCGCCAATATCCCCGTGTGATGGACCTCGATAACGCGATGTGTCGTGTATCGGGTCCTCGTGGTACTGCGATCGTGTCCGCCGCAGTCGCGCGTCCCGAACAATTTTTGTGTCGTTACGAGGCGCACTGCTTCGCGCTTTGTCATTGCTGCGATTTTGATGCCTGTGATTGCGAAATGACCTGCCCATCAGATTGCAAGTGTTATCATGATCAAACCTGGAATACCAACGTCGTCGATTGTTCGGGCCTTGGCTCTCAGGATATTCCTCGAAGAATACCCATGGACGCTACCGAAGTTTATCTCGACGGTAACGACTTTCGAGAGCTACAAAATCACGTGTTTATCGGGAGAAAAAATATGCGAGTACTTTACGTTAACGCGAGTGGTATCGAGTCGATACAAAACCGAACGTTCAACGGCCTCAATAACCTGCAGGTACTGCATCTCGAGGACAACAAAATCGCCGAATTGAAGGGTTTTGAGTTCGAGCATCTTTACCACCTCCGAGAATTGTATCTGCAAAACAATTTAATAAGTTATATCGGAAATTTGACCCTTTTCTCGTTGAGGTCATTAGAAATATTGAAATTAAGTGGTAACCGTTTGGTGACTTTCCCCGTCTGGCAGGTAACTCTAAATACCCGTTTGATCGAACTTTCCTTGGGTGAGAATCCGTGGTCGTGTCGTTGTAAATTTCTGCAGGAGTTGTCTACCTGGGTATCGGACAATGCCCACAAAGTGATCGACGCTTCTGACGTTTGGTGTTACAATAACGAGGCCCGTCCGGCTTATCGTCGTCGTTTGAACGTTAACGAGACTGCGTGTTCCGATTATTATGCTCAAGGTGGAGTTATCGAGAGCATTATGATATCGGATTATTTGCCGATGGTCGCAGCGACCCTCTCGGCAGTGCTTCTTTTGCTCGTTATCGCCGTGTTGGCCTTTATATTTCGTGAGCCTGTTCGTACGTGGGCGTACACGCGTTACGGGGTCAGATTTTGGGCGAAATCTTCGCCGAACGACGACAAGGAACGTCTTTACGACGGTTACGTGTGTTACAGCCCAAAAGACGAGGACTTTGTTTTGCACTCGTTAATCGTCGAGCTTGAGCACGGTCCGAGTGGCCTAAGACTTTGTCTCCATCATCGAGACTTGCCGTGTCTTCGGGCAGCTGCCCCGGTCGTTTTGGAAGCTGCGGAAGCATCGAAAAGAGTGGTCATCGTACTTACGCGTAATTTTCTTCAAACTGAATGGTCGAGATTTGAATTTCGAGCGGCCGTTCACGAGGCGATGAGAAGTCGTACCGGTCAATTAGTCGTCGTCCAAGCAGGTACTGTAGGACCTGAAGCCGAGGCTGATCCCGAGCTGAGGCCCTACCTCAGGACTGCAACGACTATCAGGTGGGGAGAAAAACGTTTCTGGGAGAGACTTCGATTCGCAATGCCAACCGGTGATGCTCTCAGAAGAAAATCTTCCTCTCTTTATCGACGCAATGTCAACACGTACACCCTAGAAGGAAGACCTGAAAAAGGCACATCGACGCTTCGCGTTCATGGACACATACAGGGTCATCATCATCATCATAATAATCATCATCACAATCACTCGCTCTTCAAAGACTCGCCCGAATTGTTACAAGCCCCACCGGCTTATACAAGCACTGCGACCATTGGACAAAGCAACGTAAATAGAAACAACGATGTACCCGGAAGGGATACACCGGTAAGCTCAACCGCTGCCAGCCCAAGTCCAAGATTAACAATGAATCGTGGCTATCAAGAGGGTCCCATGGATGCTGTCAACGAGAGTAGGAGGCCCCTTTCCGAGCACATTTACTCTTCCATTGATTCGGACTATTCGACCCTCGAGAGGATTGCCTGGAGGCAACAGCAGCCCTCCCAACCTGGACAGGCTTATCTCGTATAAGAGATTTCTCTTCGTCTCTGTCCCACCGCCCCATCTTTATCACACCTGCGCCGATACTTCGTTCTCCATCTTCCTTTGCTTTCTGCGACAACGAAACGACCATTTTTCACACATTCCGCCCGATCTTTTGCGCGAGCCATACTGTGATTAAGGCCAACGCCTGAGAGGGATGCTGCGTACCTTTTTTTTTTCTTCTCGTCGTGCTGTGCCGCATCCCGGAGCGACGTCACGATCAATTTTCGAAAAACAACAACAAACATATACCAGGATCTCCTCGTCTTTACGTGCGTGTGTGTCTCTCTGTGTGAGTGTGTGTCTGTGTTTTATCCGAAATTAAACTTGTTCGGAACCTTCTCATGTGCATCGCCGCGCACCAAAACAAATACCCAAATTCCCCATTTACCATGTGACACAACTTTGAGATTTAACCCGAAACTCAATTATTCCAAAACGTTAACTCAAATTTAAAAGGACCTTAAAAAATGGTGTCTATTATAAATAGTTGTGTAAGGGCGTCGTTACGAGCGTATACGATCGAAGGAAAATGTTCGTCTTTATTTTTTTACCTTTTTTTTTTTTTTTTTTTTTTATTTATTATTTTTTTTTTTTTTTTTTTTTTATTTTTTTTTTTTTTTTTTAATTAAAAAAAAAAAAAAACATTCAAAGAAATGCTCAAAGACTTTTCTGCTTTTTCCGGAGCATAAATTTGCTCTTCACAATTGTACGCACTTTTTTCTCTTCCTTCCTCATTTATCGCCAAATTTCTCTTCTCCATGTCTTGCAACGCGACCACTCAAAGGTTCTCGTTTTTTGTTTTTTTTGTCTCGCGATTAACGATACGCCGAGTCTAGTCAAATGGGAGAAAATATATTGTATCATTGTTTCTTCGTGATGTCGCGAAAATGAGCCCGAGAATGAAGAACAGGAAGAGACAAAAATGCAAGCTGCGCTGATTGTTTAATTAACGTTGGGGAATGGCGTCACGGGAGCGCAGAAAAAAACGAATAATGCGAAATTGGAATAAGGGTGCTAAAGAACGAGTCTGGTGAGGCTCGTCACGATTATTCCGCCAATTATATTTTGCCGTTTTGTCACATCGTATTTATTTTCATTTTTTGCATTTCGAGAATCCACTCGATGCTTTGCTCTCGGTCTCTACAGGCTTTTCCTTTCGTACGAACAAACACTTTCGTTCGGCGTCTAAATATGTTTCGTCGACATTTTAGAAAACACGATTCCGGCCTCGCTTTTCGAAAAACGGCCTCAGAAACCTCGATTATCGTTAAATCCATTCTTCTTTTTTTTCTCATTCACTGAAAAAAAAATTTTGTTGAAAAATATCGATATTTTGTTGAATCCGTTCGAATAAACATTTTTCCGGAAAATCACAAAAATTTAGTCATTATGGCGCGAAATATTGGAGAAAGTTTTTTCGGATAGTAAATTTTGTCATCCCATTCGTAAATTTTTGTGAAAGTTTCGTTAAAAATGATGAATCCCGTCAAAATACCGAAATCATCAAAATTATGAAAAAATATTGAGTTCACCGTTTCCAACAGAATATCGAAATTTTTCGACAAAATTTAATTTTCAGTGTTTCACTCGGTTCTAAATGAATGCGACGTCGATTGCGACCCCTTGAATGGCCGAGAAATGGCAATTGAGCCCGGAACTAAAATTTGTAAATTATTATCGATGGCCTCCTACCTCGCCAGTGACTAATGGCTTAATACGATTTACTTAAGTTTGTGCTTACGAAAATATTGCGATGGGGGCTTGAAAAACAAAAAATTGCATTGAAAAATAAAAATCGCGATTTTTCCCAATTAATCGTGGCTGTAAATATTTTTTTTCCACTCACATACATACACATTCTTCATGTATATGTATGTAGGGAGCTGTGTATAAATTCAAATATAATTATTGTTCAGTAAGAGCGACAAAGAGCGAGAGAGAGAGAGAGAATAAGTGCAACGTTCAGAAATGCAGTGCTGAGACTCAATTTAGGTAGGCAATTTTTTGTAATTTTATATGACTGACGAAAAACGAAAAAAAAACAAAAAAACAAAGAAAAATGAATGCAAAGTGGCGAAAAAATGCCCAAAGGTTGTATCGTGTTTGATATGTAAATATGTAACTATAATTCCGCCTCGTGTAAGATATAATCGCCGTGAAATAACAGAACAAACAGTTTTCAAAATAACTAAATAAAATGTTTGAAAAATACAAACGAGAATGAAGAATTGAAATGGAGGATATATTAAATGGAATCATCGACAAGAATCCAATTTTCGACGACGAATTTCTCTTCAGCTGACTCAGTCACTCGATCAAGCAAATCCAACAAAATAAATACATTTAAAAAACGAAACATTCATTGCGCATTATCACGCGTATCCATACACGTATACCCACCCACTGTATATTTGCTAATATACTTCGATAATTTAAATCTTGTGAATAAATTTACGACATACGTTATCGTTTCAATTCGAAACTCACTCGTTATTTTCTCAATTATTTTATCCTCCAAAAGCCCTTTCGTTCCTTCTACTAAAAAAAAAAAGTCTCGATATGTTGAGAGAGAAAAAAAATCGCCGGGTCAGTACGGAATATCAGAGCACAGACCCCGACAAAATGTTGTTGTGAAAGATCTATATTTGGTTCGATACGTTCGACTAAACCTTTATTTGAAAAATCACAAAAAATCAGTCATTGAATATTGAAGAAAGTTTCTTCGGAAAGTAAATTTTTGTCATCTCGATCGTCAATTCTGAAATATTGTCAAAATACCGAAAATTTCAAAATGATCAAAAAATTTAGTAAAAAACAAAATATCAACGTTTTTTTGACTGAATCTCATTGGATGCATTTTCAAACCCAACAAAATCGTTCCGCACGAAGGAAAAAATGTAAATAAAAATAAAAATCCTCCCAGCGGAAAAATGATCGAAATTTCAAAAAAAATCGATCGCCACGTAGTTTTTTGTTTCCTCCACATAACCCCGAGTGCTCCAGATTGCCGAAGCGATTAGAATTTCTCGTCCCACCTCGTGGCAAGTCTCTAAAAATTTATTTCGACATTGCCCGAGTGAATCTCGACCCAGCTGTCGCAATCATCGAAGAGCAAGTTCACTTGCACGAGTGTAAACCGAGGGATTTACAATGAGAGGGAAAAAAGTATGTAAATCCGATTTGGGAGAGCGCGCGCTTTACCCTCTCGTTTCTTCTTTTCTTCGACCCGGACGTTGCTCGCTCTGATAAAAATTCCCTCCGCCAAAAATCGTTGCCTTCCAAATGAAATCTCTCATACATATGTACCATTATTCATCCCCAAGATTTAGACTGACATATAGCTACAGCCTTGCCTATACACACACCATATATATATACGCCTTATATCTCTGCCTCAAATTTCCAAGATGAATAACTAAGTAAGAACAACTCTTCCGTACGAGCTAAGAGATTCATGCCAGACACTTGATAGGTCATTCTTCGTGAGAGACTCTCGCAACGTGCCATTTCATCCAGACATGAAAACTATGTCTTTTTACATATATATATATGGATAAATATATATTCGGGGATGTAAATCGTGAAGCACATGGAAAATACACTCTGCGAAGAGGCGAGCGCATTAGTACGAGAGAAAGATGTATGTTTGTATGTGTAGAGAAGGTATTGGTGTATATAAGGGAGGGAAGGGCGAGGGTGGCAACGCTGGAGGGTGCATCGATCGTAGTCTCGGTGCCGATGAACGCGATGCGATGTGCACCTTCATTATTAAAGTACTTTGCCTTATACGTAACCGGCATTTCCACTGATTTTACGTAATCCGGTAACTACGGGGAGGAATTATTGTCCTGGAGGAAAAAGTTTTCATTTTTTTTTCTGTTTCATTTTTTCATCGCATCGATAAAGAGAAAACGTTGGACCAGACTTTTTTTTCTCGAAATATCACGAAAATTTAGCTGACACTTTCGTTACGAATGAAAAATCTTGCCAAAATAACGAACATTTTGAAATTATCAAAAAATATTTAGTTCACCGTTTTCATCAAAATATCCTCGTTTTTTTTGACGAAAATTCATTCTCAGTAAAAATAGAACGTTAATATTCCGGATTTTCTTGAAATCTTCGGTCGTTCGACACGCGCTATTGCTGAGAAATTTTGACGTATTGCGATCCTTTGGGTTTTGGAATTCAGGACTTTTCTTCCATTAGCAAGGACCCTCGGAATATTTGACGATAATACTTTCATGTTTTCGTTTCCCATAGCCAGGATATAACTTGGATCACTTTTTATAAAAAAACAAACATAATACGTCGAGGGTTCTTGGGTTATATTATATTGTGGATGGAAGAGAGACGTTTCGTCCTCCCCTCGTGGATGTTCATCCAGACTCTCGACATTTCTCACGTTACACACACGCATCAATATTATTTTTGCGCTCATATAAGTCCGCCATAGAATGGTGTTATCTATGCGGTTTCAGATCGCACCCAAGTTCGCGTTCCTACCCTCGTATATACGTGTGTCAAGAATAACAATTTCCAATCCCCTGCAGAAAAATCAAGATCCATTAATTTCAAACATTTTTTTCGATACTTTGGAGGCCCCGAACATTATTTCCCACTATAAAAATAAATGACAATGGCCCAGGCCCTTAAGAATTCTCGTGGAAGAAAAAAACGTCATTTACTTTCGTAACAAAAAGCCCTGCCGGAAAAATCATATTGAAAAAGCTTTTCTACCTCGTTCACTCGGCATAAATACTTATTTTCTTTTTATCTAATATCAATAACTTTGGTCCACGTACACGAACAACTTTTTTCTCGAGCAGATGCTGCCGGCAAACTCTCCGCAAGTTCTTTGGAATATTGCCACCGATACCCTCTCTCGAATTTGTTTCGTATAAATTTTGTATATCATTCGCGACGCATGGTAAAAAAAAAGAAAGTTTAAAATTTAGTAATGTCGCGTGGTCCGTTTGTGATTTACGGAGAAAAATCCATTCAATTTTTATTTATTTATTTATTCATCGATATTTAGTAATAATATTTATTTCATTTAATAATTTAATTTATTTGAATGAATTTTTATCCATTCATTTTTTCATTTATCATTTATTAATTTATTTATTATATTATTTAAATTATTGAAATGAATAAAATGTATAAAATAATTTATTTAATAATAATATTTATTGTTATTAATATTCATTATTATTATTATTGTTATTATTATTTATATTATTTATCAATTTTTTTTTCTATTTTCCTTCATCGATTATGAAAAAATGGAAAAATTGATTATTTTGGAGAAGATTCTGGTCCATGGTCGCGGCCCGTTTCGTACGAGAATCTCGACTCGAAAATGATTTTCGATGTCTCGTTTTTTCGAGAGCCCGAATATTTGCCTCGTGCTAAAAACACATAACGAGAAAATGTCCGTTAGGAGCTCCGGAGACTCGTCCTGTGGGTAGTCCATGTGGCAAACCTCGAAATACAATGGTCGATGAGAAAATATTTTTGCCGGTGACGATTGCGAGAGCCTTTGAGGGAGCACCGTGTAAAAACACATGGCGCCCGGCTCTGCGTTTGTTCTATATATAAAAACACTGAATTGGCTGACGAGGACGCGAGCACACTTGCGTGGCAAAACAGCAACGAGAGGCAATTCGACGGATTGGCTGGCAGGGGAAATAAATGCAATGGTTAGGCGAGAAGAAAAGCGTTATGGGGTATCGGGAAACACCCATGGTCACCAGTTCCGCACGAAAACAAAAGCCAAAACTACCAAATTCGCCCCCAAAAATTTCAGACTTCCCATGAATCCCTTTTTTATCCTCAAAATTTCATTTTCCATGCAACTTCGATGCTGGGCTCTAAATCACTTCGTCCAAAATACACCCAGAAGAAAAGATTCATTAAAAATCAATAAAATTTCTTAATTTATTCATGTATTTGTAATTAATTTATATTTTTTCATATTTTTATTTGTATTTATATCAATTTATATTTTATTTAATGATTAATTAATTCAAAGAAATCTTTTCTAAATATATTCTTTCCTATTTTTCAATTATATTTTTTTTTTCTGGAAGTCAATCAATACAGAGGTCATTGCTGGGACCTCGTGGAAAAGAGCATCTGTAATAACATTTTTTAATCACAGGTGAATCGAACGTGTAACGTTTGGACGATGTGAAAATAAAATGGAGAGAGCGAAGCGTGTGCAGTTGGCTACGTCAATAATCATAACAACAACAACAACAACGATAATTATTGTCGTCTAAC
The DNA here is from genome assembly GCA_030522525.1 of Campopleginae sp. 14b. NCBI lineage: Eukaryota > Metazoa > Arthropoda > Insecta > Hymenoptera > Ichneumonidae > Campopleginae sp. 14b. The sequence continues at coordinate 442,507 of JAPYYS010000311.1, forward strand.
GAATCGAAAAGCAATGACCATACTGGTCCCAACTCCAAACTCAGCAATTACTGCTCGCCTGCTGCCACGTGCATCGTGCCAAATGCCACGCAGTTAATTAGACATTGAAAAATGGAAAAAAAAAAAAAAAAAAATTAAATTTCGCTCGCCATAAATTGCTGCGAGCTCATTGGGGATCCATTTCCTTTCATACTGTTACTTTATTTCACCGTTGGAACGAATAATCAAAAGTGAGAAAGATCGAAGAAATTCTAGGTAATGGCGTTATTACGCTTGTACATACGAGAATATCTATACATTAAGATCTGATTGAGAAACTACGTTGAATGGTAATTCAAGTCGCGACTCAATTACTTTCTCGACGTAGATTTTTCCGCACTCCGTTGGGACGAGGTGAATTAACACTCGTGAGCTGAGAGAGAGAGAGAGAGAGAGGGAGAATCAAGCGGAGAGAAAGCCAAAGAAAAAATAAATTCACGAAAAATGAAGAGAGAATTTAAAAAACAAATGAAAAAAAAATAAAAAATATAAAAAAACGTTCGATTTGACGTGATAAGAGTGCGTGATTGGTGCACAAAGATTCCATTGCGTGTTCTGCCGAGGCTGTCTTTATTATGATTTTTTAAATCGCGTTATGGAGAGCCGAGAAAAAAAACGCAGCGGATGTGAACGTCCGGAATACGTAAAAGACCGGATTCGATTTCGATCGATCGAAAAGTCTCTAAAAGCAGCAAAAATAAAAAAAAAACAAACGAGGGCTTAGATGTATATAGATATATTTTCTACATATTGTTCGAATTGTTATAATTCAAAAAATATGTAGACGAAGAATGGAAAAAAAAATGGTGCCATCGCGTTAGTTGCTAAATATTAAATATTGAATATTAAATATTAAATAACACCTAAATAAATTAAATTAAAAATAAAAATATTAAATTAAATATTAAAATCTAAAAATATTATCGCCAAATTTAATGCAATTCTTATGACATTGTCTTTTGTAGTGAAGCTCTTTAAAAAGCGGAATATATCGAAATTGTGGTTGGCCTGTCCGTGCGGCGAGTTGTTCGCCGGGGCAAACGTCAAAAAATCTCTATAAAATAATTTTTCCTGTCAGCCTGCATGAGCCTTGAGAAGGAAGAAAAAAAATGAGGAATTCCGAGGCTCACGTAGCTCCTTTTCATTCGGCCTGGAATGCTCCGGACAAAAAAAAAGAAAAATTAAAAAAAAAAAACGAGAAAAAAAAAATTGTCACGACGTTGCCATCGCCAGCGCGCCTACCATAGGCCTTGTTCATCTTTCCACTCTCAACTATATATATGCCACAGATATATCTCCTCGCGTTAAACCGGTATAAGGGATGACAGGTGGACCACCTCTGTAACTCCATGAATTACATAAATAAAAGTTAGTTAACATCAGCCCGCGTTGCGTCCAGATAAAAATCTCTTCTCACGTATATTCACGTCGTAGTGACTCGCGCGCTAGTGCGCGCGACTTTTCTCTCGTTCCATCGTGTCTCTCGAATCTCTCTGGGCTCCGCGCGGAGCGCACACCTGAATTTTGTCTTCGTGAAACTCTGACCACTAATTTACCACGTCGTTTCAAAAAGATATATATCTATACCATGTACATAATTCCTTATGTACATAGGCATTATTATATATGTACTTACTTATATATATATATATATATATATATGTATATATGTATTTATGTATATAAATAATGTGTGGCATGCGCTCGTGACGAGATTGTGGCCCCTTTGGTTGTTTCGGGGCCGCAGCACCGTTTCGTTCTTTCTCTCCTTCCTCCCTCCGCTCCTTCACTCCGAAGCAGAGCGTTTAACTAATCCGATAAGCACAATCACCTTCTCAACGTTTTAGCCCAATGCGAATCGTTTCACACAAAACTGTCGGGATTACGATTTTTCAACTTTTTTTTTCATCATCCGATCAAAATTACACTCTTTATTCTATGCGTTTATTCTCTTCATTAAACATGTTGAAAAATCTCCTGATCAACGAGAATAAAATTTTTTTTTTTTTATATTTTCGTGGAAAAAAAAATTGGAGCAAATGTGAGATTTTTGTTTTTCGTGTTTGATGCTTTTCTGAAATCTATGAAGGAGCCTGGCTATCCACAACAATGCTAGAATGTCAAGAGCATAGGAATATTCGAAATTATTAGAATATGATGGAATTAGCTGAGCATACTTTTTAGTTTTATTGATCTATTTATATTTTTTTTTATATTCATAAATTTTATATGAATTATAATGAAAAAATGTAATTAAATAAATAAATTGAATGATTATAAATTTATATATTTAATTTAAATAAAAAAAAAATAAGGATGGGGATCAGACAAATATATAGGGATAATATTCAGCATATTGGAAACTCAAATAATGGAAACTCAACTATGTAGACGAAAAATAGAAAAAAATGCTGACGAATTGTATTACGAAATTTAATTGAATTCTTATCATATTGTCGTATGTAGCGAACCTCCTTGAATCCTGACCTTGCGATTGGACAGCTCTTTGTACACTCGCCTGAGGTGTCAGGCCCAAAGCACCTCTGGATAATTCAATGGGTAGCGATAATATATCTGTAGATACACTTTAGATTTGATCGGGATCCGAGAATTCCCTGTGACGCAGCAATTTCTTTCGTGCTGTGCACGATACGCGGTTTACACTGTTGGAGTTACGTAATAATAGCGATTGTTCCTACCACTATCAGTGTTATTATGTCTATCACATACTCGATGTGTGTGTGAGAGCCTCGAACACACAATGTCACATTTTTTTTTGAAATCCATTTCATTCGACTTTCCTTAGAGAATTTTTTGTTCGTCTGTCTACACGCCAGCATGAAAGGCTCTGCGCCTCGAATGGGATTAAATAATTGCCATGCTAGATTCGATAGAGATAGCACCCTCGGGCCAACTTATCTTTTTGACGAATGGATTATAAAAATAATAATATGTATCATTCATTCAATATCACTCTTGAGATAGAAAATTCAATTTTTTCATCTTCGTCATCATTTTCGAGAGAAAACCATTTTTTTTTCTATTTATTCCGGAAAATTCGAAAATATCAGAATTTTATGCTGAAAAATAATATCACCAAAATTGATAAATTAATAATAAATATAATTATTAATACTATCGCATTAAGTTGATAATAATAAATCAATAATGATATTTATTATTGTTATTGAATTTATTTAATAATAATAATAAATGTTTAATTCTTATTATATTGTCATATGTAGCGATCCTGCGTCACTGATTCCGAAGCGAGAATGTGTTCCTGGACGATGGCAAGGCGGCAGAAGATTTTTCTTTTGGAATTCGGTCACAGGTCGCTCGCTTGAAAAGTCCCATATGTTTAATGCCGCGAGTCTCCGATTGAAGCAAACGGAATAATAAAAGATTTTTCTCATCAGCATCGTACCAAGTTTCCACCGTGCGACTCTTGTCTTCTTTCACAACTATAAATATACATCCCGCACGTAGAGCCACGCACACTCGCAGGGAATAAGAGAGAGTTGAAAAAGTTGGATATAAGCTTGGCGAGTAGTCGTGGGGCGGCATGCGGAGTTCTTAACTTTCCGCTGTATTCAACAACGTGTAGCTTTCGTCGTGGTTCGTTTTGGCTCACACACCAGAGAGATATCGCGTCCAAAACGATGCCAAGAGTGAAAATTCCGGAAGGTACCTCCAAATTTTTCTTTTTTCATCCAACACCGCGCGCACATGAGCTACGCTCCCTCAATCCTTTATAACTATAGCACTGTCCCATTCCTCTATACATATCCCACTCTCAAACTCTTCCTATACAGACACACGTGCCTTGCCATATTATTCAGTGGGATAGGATATTCATGTGGCAGAATGTAGCACGAGTGAAGGATGAGGATCGCAGGGTTGCATGAAAAACTCGACTGATTATTATTTGGGGATACATACGATCCTGGGCTTTGTTTTTTTTTTTTCTAATTTTTTTTTAAATTACTTTTTTTATTTTTTATTCAAATTAACCCGTAGGCACGATACTGGTGCAAATTTGCATCCAGCACGAAAATTTCAAGTGTGACAGATTTTTAAAACTACTTTCTTCAATTTGGCCATTTTTGGACGATAAAATTTGGTTTTTTCATTTTTTAAATTGTTGCAATGAATTATTCGGGATATTTTACCCTTGAAAAGTATGCTTCCAAGATTAATTTCATGGATTCATTGAAGACATACAGAGTTTTGAAAAGTCACAGTCTTTTTAAGGTCACGCACTCGTCACACTGGTGCAAATTTGCACTTGGTTTTTTAAAAAATTTGTATTTCTTCGATGAATGCATGAAATTAATGTTGGAACCATAGTTTTTAGGGGTAAAATATCCCGAGTAATCGATTACAATGATTTAAAGAATTGAAAAATGAAATTTTATTGTCGAAACTTGGCGAAATTGAGGAAAGGAATTTAAAAAATCTGTTACACTTGAAATTTTCGTGGATGCAAATTTTCACGAGCGTCCTGTCTACGGGTTGAAAATTGAGCGAGTCATTAATAAATCAGAAATTAATGAGCAGAGCCGAAATTTTTGGTTTCCTCGTGAAGAAAAATGATCGAAGTGTCGATCACGGAATTAAAGCACGAGCAATTATTAACAGCTGCAGCTTAACATTTGCCAATGAGAATGTAATTCGTTGAATATTTGATTGACTCATGAAGCAACGAAATTAGTTGAAGTGTCGATTGAATATTTGGGAATTGATTGGATTGAGAGTGTCGTGAGGTTTGATGAATTGATTTGGTGGCTGAGTGCATATTTAATACAATTTCTCTTATTCGTTGCGAGGTAATAAGAGGCTCTGGTTCATTGATAAGCAATGAGCAAAGCTCTCGAGATATATTTTTCGTATCGATGCCAGAAAGACAGCAAATAAAAGGGAAGAGAGTGGAAGGAGGAAAATGGGATCGAGATACCTCCGGAGTCCCGGTGAGAGTTCGGAGCTCCCATGGTTGCTCCTTCCTCGAACGCACTCTAAAACTTCTTGTATCATCAACTCCCTCGAGTGCCACGCGTTTCCGAACAAATAAATACTATACAGTCATAATCTCCTCCGGGAAATTATCGTTCCCTATAGTTACTCGATCAAATTGACATTTTTCAATATCTCAAACCCTTCAAACATTATTTATCGATCCAATAAATATATACCAACATTATTGATCCGATTAATTATCGCTCGGCAAATTTCACAAAAATTTTATTATCGCAGCCTGAAATATAGAGGAAAATTTCTTTGGAAACTAAATTTTTGTCGTCTCAATGGTAAATTTTACTGACAGTACCATAAAAAAAAAAAACATATTGTCAAAATAAGAAAAAATTTGAAATTATCAAAAAAAATTGAGTTATCGACGTTTTTTTTTAACAAAATTGCATTTTATTTTTTGACGACACTTTCTCTGGTGACTTTTGTTCGGCTCTCCATGGTAAAGGATTTCCCCAATTTCCTCACTAATCGGTACGCCCCATAAAACCCGAAAATCCTTAATCACGTGTCTCTCCATGTAGAAACAATAATTTTTTTTATGATATTTTTTCTTAAAGGTTCTTCAGGGTTTCAGGATCTTTTTCAGGAAATAAAATGTCGATTTTGGGTAAAGATTCCGTAGCAGTTCGATAGCGGGGTCGCGAAAGCGTTGAAAATTGTCGAACGACGACGGGAAGTTCGAAGGGTGAATAGTGCATGGTCGCCGAAGGGAAAAATTAGTCACAGACAGAAGAATCGAGAGGAGAATGCGGCTGACAAACGCAGAGGAATTGACATAAATGAAAAGTGTATAGAGATTCGATTCGGGCGCGTGTACGATTCCCAATCGTCCAAGAGTTTCCATCCTCCGGGTGTACAGAATGCCCGGAGCTCGAATAGGCGAGTGCACCGTCGCCCGGTGAATCGAGACTCCGATTTCCCGGTCACATGACCATTCTACACAGAACCTTCATGCACAATCCGACAAAGGGTCTCGTAGGTCTGGAGTTCGCGCCACTTATCGTCCGAAAAATCGGCGTGACTTTTGATTCGATGAAATCGAATGGAAAAAATTCAGAGAAAAGGAAAGATTTTATTTTCCGTTCGGCCACACCAGCCTCGTCGCTGAACACTGCTCCGCGACCGTTGATCGATTCAAATCCCATAATTCAAACATTATTACTCAAGCTTGCTGTTTGCTCCGACACTTTTCGGAACGACTGACCGAATTGTCCGAAAACCACATTTACGCGATCCACAATTATTCTCATTTAAACGTGTAATGCTCAATATTTTATTTTTCATGCAATATCGAACGACAACAAAATTATCAACTCCAAATCTTTCGGCAAACATTTTATTTCAAGCTCCTCATCAAGTGGCGACTCGGAATTTCGACACCGGCACGTTCCAGTCTAACCTAATTCTGATTTTTTGCCTAAGGAATCTCGTACTTTGTGGACTGAGTTGAAAAACATTTCGAGGAAGCAGAATACAGGGAACGAATGATGAAAAAAACCATCAATCATTTTTTAAAACTCCCTCGTACATGAGAAAAAAAAAATTTTGTTGAAAAAGATCGATATTTTGTTCGATACGTTCGACTAAACCTTTTTTTTTTTCTTTGAATAATCCAAAAAATTGTCTCACTGCAGCTCTAAATATTCTAGAAATTCTCTTTGGACTGATTTTTGTCGTTCCACTCGTAAATTTCGCTGACCATTCCGTCAAAAACAAAATAAATTGTCAAAATATCGAAAAATTTCAAAATAATTGAAAAAATATTGAGTTTACCGTGTTCACCAAAATACCGACGATTTTTAACAAAATTTCATTTCCCGTGGACTGTATCTTCGTTTTTTATTTTCCGCCTAGCTCGTTAACCATTAATTTGCCATTTAAAAATATTATTCAGAATAGAAATTCGAGCGATTTTGTTAAAAACGACGCGGAGTCTCTAAAAGATAAAAAATGGGTATGGCGAGTTTCCGGATCGGAGATTTGGCGACTCGATTCGCGCAACACCTTGTGAACGAGCAACATGCAAAATGTAAGGGTTGTGGGAAAAATTAGTATACATACACGATAGACGCGTAATACTCGGCTTGTTATAAATGTGCGTGTGTGTGTGTGTGTGGATATAGGTCGTCATACGTCTCTTCATTATGCCTCCGCGCTTATACAGTTCTCCTAAAATTCGTCACGCAACGGGCGACACCAGCTGTTCGTCGCCATGCTCGCTTGGCATCGACTTTTTTAATAAGCATAAAATCGGAGCAGCTGTCGCTCGCTTTGGGATCGCGCAAAACGAGAGAAAAATACATCGCGGCCTTCTTATCATCTTGGATCGTTCTCGCGTGGAATAACAATTGATATCGCGCCCAGGCATAGCAAAAGACTTCTTTCGCTATACCGCGCCCTTCTCACGACTCTCTTTCTCTCTCGCTCTCTTCCTCTCTCCTGGGCTATGCGGATATAATAACCACCCTTCGTGAACCTGGATTTTCTCACTAGTGCGCGCTGTCTCCCTGTCTCTTTCACCCTTTCTCTCTCTCGCTCTCGCTCACTCTGCGAAATCGATATCACCCGAAACCGAAATTTCCGGGCAAATAAATTTCCTCAAAAAATAAGTTCCGTTGATAATTTATTTAAATTAGTCTTATTATTCATTTTTTTTATATTATAATTTATTGCAATTTGTGTATTATTGAATTTATTTTCATAATTTATTGAAATTATTATTATTAATTTTATTTTATTCATTTATATATTTATTTATTTATTTATTATGCTATTTATTGATTTACTTATTTATTCGTTTATTTACGTTTTCTATTATAAAATATTGAAAAAAAGAATTAAAGCGACGGATTTCGTTGGGCAACTTTGAAATGCCTCGATCGCGTTATAAGGGAATGGGAATGAGGAAATAGTGATTTTTTTATTTTCTTGTGAAAGTAACGTTTTGCAGGCGTTTGCATTTGGTGGAAGGATTTTTTCAAGTAACCTACTTCCTGTGAATGAATAAATTGGTGCTTTGATTTTAAAAGGTAACGAAGTTTCTTGCTGCATGTTTAAAATGTTTGAACCGAAGGGATTCTATGAAGAGTGGGATGAAAGGGGAAAAAGTTTTCGCTCAAGACTCGCACTATTTTTCGAAGCTTTCGCGAAGCTTAATCATTTTATCGGATCGGAAAATTCTGCCAACGAGTCAGTCCCGTAGAAAAGTAATCTGCAAAAGGAATTTCATTCGGAAAGAGCAGAAACTCCTCTGTACAGAGTTTGCTCGAATAATTACTCGATTGGACATTTGTCTTTGCTGACTTTTTGATCGTTCTCGCAATGAGTGCCCGGCCAGTTCCATGAGACCCGGCAAATAAAAATATACTCGACGATCAATATCAGAAGCACACAACAATTATGCCTCCAGTGAATTTTTAATTTTTCTTTAATGATAACGCTCAACGAAACCGAGATAATCGCATGGCATAAGTGACCTAAATAAATAATAAACCTTTTTTTTCTACCTCAAGCTTGGACCAGATACGAGCTGAATTTTAATCGATGCACTTTACGTTAAAATTTCAATTCCACAGAATCAAGTTCAACCAGCAGCAACGCTTTCACTGAAAATCAAATTTTGTCAAAAAACTTGAATATTTCGATGAAAACGATCAACTCAATATTTTTTTTATAATTTCCAAATTTTCATTATTTCGACTATATTTTTCATTTATAACGAAGCTCTTGGCAAAATTTACCAATGGGATGAAAAATATTTATACTTTTGGAAGAAACTTTATTCAATATTTCGCGCTGCGTTGACTAAATTTTTGGGATTTTTCAAAAAAACGTTTCGTCGAACGTATCCAACAAAATTTTCTTTTCTTTTTTGTGTGTGTGTGTGTGTGTGTTTTTTTTTTATTATTCCGCATAATACAATCGCGGAGACGCGGCGCTATCGACGAAACCAGCGAATTCTCGTCCTCGAAGGCATGCCAGGAAGTGCTGAAAAAACAAGCAATTTTGTTGGACATTAAAAAATGGAATCGAGGCACACAAAACTTGCATGAAACTTGGAGCACGAAACATACGCGATAATTGCGGATCGTTGAGATTTATGTCGAGCAAGTTCGACGTAGCAGGTTGTTGTTGTTGTTTCCCGTAGTATTGGAAAGTTCCGTTGAATTTTAATCCGCAATGTTTGATCGAATAAAAGTTTGTTCTGAGTGTTGTTAACTTTTTTTAAAATTTATCGCGTGAGAAGCGACTTTTCGCGGTATTTACTTTTATTTTATTTTGCGAATAATGTCTACGATGACAATTGACATACTCACGTTATTATAATTCATGCACATGCTCGGTATATGTGTATACATAAAAAACAGTATGTATGTATAAAAAGACTGGGATATATTCATGACCTCGCTCGTCATATTAGTCACGCTATGGAGGGAACGAACTCTGGTGAATTAAAAAAAATAGTATCGTATGCGGTGTATCTACGTTGGAATAATATGGGGAGTAAAAGCGTCACTAATGTTGGGCTAGCAGTTAACGCTCATAGTTAGTGTCTCCTGTTTGGATAAACGCGCGAAAATTATTGCCACACTGAACATTTTATATTTATATTTAGTTTATTTATATTTATTTTAACGTTTTCATCAAAATATCGACGTTTTTTCATTTCCAGCTTGGTATTATTGCTTCCAAAACAGAAAACTGTTAGTTGTTGCTGATTTTTTGAAAATTGTTCGCTATAGGGATGCACGTATACATGGGGCACGTTCACCTTGATGTATATTTATCCCCTTAGCTTGTACATCATCATTACGAGGAGCACAAAGCCAACATAAGCCCCAATGATCCTCTCATCCCGAACAAACACGATAGGGAGGTAAACATTTTTTTTCAGATCACTGATTTCGTAGTTAATCGATTATCTACATCGAACAACGAGTGTGAAACGTCAAGTACCTTTTGTACACATGTGTGTCTCTCTGCCTGTCAATATCTGTGTGCACAAGTACATTACGATATTATATACTCTCTGTGCATATATATCAGAGACCTTGTTTGCTTTCGGGATTGTGCGGTTAACTTTTCAACTGATTTTTCATCCGCATGTGATATGCAAACATTCTCGGGATATATAAATATTTGTTTATAGAGAAATGAAACGTATTCATGTGGACACACACACACACACACACACACGAGGTGCTGCCCCAAGCAAATGAAGCATATTATACTTTTTTGCTATCCACTCGTCACGCAGCCACTCCAATTTTTCACATTGGCCTCCGCGCTTTTGCGAGTAATTTATTATTGGATCAGGCCTTTTTTATGCCTAAATTTGAAAACTGGCAATAATTTGGTCATTGCGGTACGAAATGTTGAAGAAAATTTCTTCGGAAAGTAAATTTTAGTCATGCCAATCGTAAATTTTGCTGACATTTTCGTTATAAATGAAAAATATTGTCACAATAACGAAAATTTTGAAATTATCAATAAATATTGAGTTAACCATTTTCAACAAAATATTTTTTGCCCAAATTTCATTTTCAGTGTTTATCGAAAATTGTGCCATTTTTTCGGGCTCCTTTTTAATCCACTCGTCCTGGACGTTTCAGTAGCGAGAGTTTATTTCTGCTCGATTAAAATAAAACAGAGTTGTGGCACGAACGAAAAGATGGATCGATTTAGCGAGCGATAAAATAAAAGGGAATCCGGAATTCTCTTGATCAATGGGAACTCGTTGAGGGAGATATCGTGCAGCGTTATGGGCGAATCCCGTGGATATGGATATTGCGAAAACGTCAATTGTGATAAGACAGACGTGAAAAGAAAGGAAGCAATAAAAAAAAAAAAAAAATAGGACAATGAATGAACATCGCGATACGCCGTTAGCGATTGCGTAACGAGCGGCCGTTAAATGATCCCAATGAAAACGAAAATGAGTGCTCGAAGGAGAGCGAAAGAAAAACGAACAACAAAAAATCGCAATAATAATAATAATTTTAATGAAAAGCCACTCTTTCCCAAGAGCTGTACGCCACCCTGGGAATTCCCTCGCGGTCGAGTCATACGAGCGAATATATATCAACGACATACATCTCTCGATCTGAGTCCTGAGTCCGAGGACGTAATGTGATGAGCATTCGTAATTCCCCATGCCAGACTACTTTTTATTCCGACTTTTTGATTCGTCACTGATGACCCGAAGAAAAACACTATCCGGACAAAAAAGTGATTCATTATTTAAGCCGCAGACACTTGGATACTACGAACGACCGACCCAACGAGAACGTTGCCACCAAAAATGAGAAAAAAGTACAAATTTCTAGATTTCTGTGTCAATCACACGAACGAATTGCAATTTTCATTATTTTCGACCTGGAAAGAAGAATTAAAAATGTATTTACAAAAAAATTATTTGAATTAAATACTCATTCATTGAATCCCAAGAAATATTTATTTTCATCGAATAATTAAATTCTATTTTTAATAAACATATAATTATATTTAAATGAATATGTTGTTTAAAATAAATGAAATATTTATTGCGTTCAAATAAAATTTCTATTTGTTCCGAATAATTCATAAGATTTATATATTTAAAAAATGAAACAAATAAATGTCCATTACGTTGGTAATGAAATTATTCCATTTTTTTCAGTCAAATAAATTTCATCAATTTTCAAGAAATTTTCTTTTCTGAGTGTGCTCCGAATTTCCATCCCCAGCGATTGGGTTTGTCCACCCAAATGGAATGTTTCCATTAACTAATTAAATAAAAATCTTTTTCCTGAACAAAGGCTCTCCCCTTAGTGACTGCGTTCCCCGTTCTTTGGTTCTCGATGACGAAAAAATAATCAACCTCCACATTCGAACGATACAAAACATGCAATTTCTGAATGAGGATAAAAGTGCGGTACGGCGAACAAATATGACACCGCGTATCGATCGAATTAAGCCACCCGATGTTTGCACAAACGAAAGAGCGAAAGAGAATGCTGAATACAAACAAAAAAAAATTAAAAAAAAATAAATAAAAAAATAATAAATAAAAAAAATGAAAAAGTTTTTACTCACCGAACCGGATTCGAGCATAAAGAAAGAGTAATTGTTTGCATGAAATTATATACGATCTCGCGGATCGTGGAACAAATACGGTAAATATTGGAGATTCGACTGAATCGATAGCCGCAAAAAGGTTTTATACAATGCCCCCCACACAACACACATATTTACCTGTACACACATATATATATATATATATATATATACATATATATGTATATATGGTAACAGAGTCGTTCAATTTGATTGAAAAACTGTTGAAAAAAACGAACGAACGTGGTGTTTTGTCAATGTTAGCAAGCCAGAGTGAATATAGAAACGTATTCATCACGAAAAACAATGGAATGAGACTTGTTTTCCCATCTCATAGCCCTCCCCCCTTTTTCTTCATACAATTTTCTCCCCAACAGTCAAAGCCGTTGGTGAACATTTCCCCAAAATCACATTCCGCATTTTTCTCCATTCTGCCAATTTTTTCTACCGAGCTCCATTAAGTCTGATTACAATTTTATAAAAAAAAAAAAAAAAATATTATTTTTGCCGAATTTAGGAAAATTTGAAATTTCCACGACATCGTTTTTCTCCCATTTTTCTGGAAAATATAATTCTTTAACGTGGCAATTGACCAACCGTTTCGAAAAAAAAAATGAGAGCATGAAAAAATTCACTTTTGGAAAAATGATTATTGTTGCAGAATTTAGTAAAATTGGAATATCGTACAGAACGATTTTTCCCACTTTGCTGGAAATTTTCATTTTCAAGCATAAAAATTGTCCAATTATTTTCGAAAAAAATGAGAAAAAATAAATAAAATTTGAAAAATGTTCACACTCCGGTCCAGGCTCTGGGAGGTTATTACTTTTAGAAAAATGATTGTTCTCGCAGAGTTTAGTGAAATTCGAAAACCGTACCGAACGTTTTTCTCCCATTTTTCCAAATATTATTATTATTATTTTTTTCTCAATTTTCCAATGATTTTCGAAAAAATCAGAAAAGATAAAAGGTCCAGGCTCCGGGAGGCGTTTCCATCTGGGAATTCCAATGCCTCCAGAACGTCCTAAAGTGTCTCCAAATAAAGTTCACACCAACTAGACAGTTTGGTGTGATAATCTATTACTTGGGAGCAAATAATGAAATAAAAAAGAATCAATAGAGTTTCTCACGTTCTCTCGAATCTTAGATCCGAACTCTGGGCCCTTTTTGCTTCATATGACACTGAGCTTTCTCGTTAAGTCTCGTATATAACGTTCGGTTAGTGGCTCCACAAAATACAGTAATATAAGTATGATATATGGCCTTGTTTGGAATAGTCAAGTAGGTTTGTCGATAATACGATTAGACTCTTATGCATATACCGGTTTACTTATAAGCCATACGCTACGAAGTACACATTTACATGAAAATTCGTATACAAATGTGACCCGAGATCGTTCGACTGGAAAAATATCATGTTTAAAGATTTTATGACCAACTAACGAGCCTTTTCGAAGTCTGTGTCTCTTTCAGTGGCTAGGACGATCCTATGGACCCAAATTCTTGGATCAAATATCCCCGGAGGATGTTGAAAAATCTCTGATCGTCATTTTTACCATAAAACTCAAATATATCGTGGTCCATGTTTCTCGTGTATGGAGAGGAGATTTTTTTCTCGATGAATGTTCAAATTAATCGAGGGAGGACAGAGATTTTGATACGAACCGTTATTGCCTCGTGTCTCGATCATTTTGGGCGAGGAATATTTTTCGTTTGGACGAAAAAATCGATTTATCAATTGATTAATTTTTTTTTTTTCCAATTTTTTTAAATTATTTTCCGAACTGCATTTTTTGTTGAATTGAAAAGACGACCCGATGCGCCGTAGTGCATAGGGTGCACATGCAGCGTCGGTAACTTCCGGAAAAGAGGACAAAGTCACCGTCAAGGTGGTCAGCACCGATGCGGCGGGTGCTCTCTAGGCTTTGGGCCCAGCACGGAACAATTATCATCCAGAACTAGACTGCACGCATGGTTACGTATGAAAGGTTCCTTTATAACGACGCTCTCATCTGTCCTGCCCGTAACCGCAAATGTGTATTGCACGCGAAACCGAGAAAAAAAAATTCATGCGTATATTTGCGAGAGAGAGAGAGAGAGATTGAAGGAGAGAGGTTCGTTGAACCTGTTGGGGCGAGGACGAGAGAATGCGACTGACTTTCTGCTCTTATACGAGAGCACCTAACGCGAACCGGGTTGGGTTCTTTCCGAGGCCGAAGAGTGCAGCAGAAACGTCAGCAGAAAAGAGAACGAGTGAGGAAGAAAGAGAGTCGTCGTCGTCGTCG